>JASDQU010102520.1:83691-118961 GCA_032191745.1 Picea mariana
GGGGTTAGAGTGGGGAAAATAGATGGATTGTTATATGCAAGAGAGAGAGGGAGGTGAGAGAGAGACAAGGGGAGGGATGAATATATACAATAATATAAAAAGATAGGTCGAGAGTGATATATAGAGAGAGAGGGAGGGGGTAGAGAGAAAGGGAGGAGGGAGATAAGGGGAGGAGGAAGAGAAAAAATAAGAATAGAAGAGAGGTCAAGAGTGACATGGAGAGAGAGAAAGATGTTTCGGATAGAGTGAGGGGTGTGTGAGAGAGAGAGGGAGGTAGAATGAGATCCCATGGGTAGAGATAAAGAAGGGGAGGGAGAGAGAAATAGGGATAGAGAGAGAGTGTGTGTGTGAGTGAGAATAACAATGATGAGAGAGAGAGAGAGAAGTGGTATATGTAGGAAAAAAAGAAATGATAGATAGTGGGAGGGAGGGGGAGAGAAAGAGGTAAGAGGGGGGTAGAAAAAGAGTGTATGAGTGTGAGAGATAAAGAAGGGGAGGGAGAGAGAAATAGGGATAGAGAGAGAGTGTGTGTGTGAGTGAGAATAACAATGATGAGAGAGAGAGAGAGAAGTGGTATATGTAGGAAAAAAAGAAATGATAGATAGTGGGAGGGAGGGGGAGAGAAAGAGGTAAGAGGGGGGTAGAAAAAGAGTGTATGAGTGTGAGAGGTGTAGAAAACAAGAAAGAGAGGGGGTATGGATAAGGAGTGTTTGATACTATGGGAGGGAGGGAGATGGATAAAAAGAGAGGGGGGAGAGAGAGAGAGAGAGAGTGAGAGGGAGGGAATCAGGGTAGGAAAAGGTAAAGAGAGAAGGGGGGAGAGGGGGAGAGAGAGGAAGGGGTATACAAAGTGAGGAGAAGATAGGGGTAGATGTATGAGAGAGAGATGAGAGATAGTGGGAGGGAGGGAGATATAGAAAGGTGGGAAGGGGTAGAGAGAGAGTGAGACACAGTGTGAGAGGAAGGGGGGAGAGAGAGGTAAGAGGGTTAGAGATATATAAAGAGAGAAAGTGGGGGAGACTAGAGGATAGAGAGGGAAGGGGATACAATTAGTGAGAAGTGGAGAGATATACAGAGTGATGGGGAGAGAGGATTACATGCAACCAAGAGAGGGGATGGTGAGGGTGATAAGGGGAGGGAGGGAAAGAGACAACAAGAGTAGAAGATGTATTGATAGTGATATGGACAAATAGAGGGATAAATTAGAGAGAGAGAGAGAGGAGATAAATTATGGGAGGGAGGGAGAGATCCAGTAGGAGAAGAAGAGAGATCAAGAGTGAGATGGATATAGAAAGAGAAGTATGTAGAATTATAAAGAGAAAAATAGGGGTGTTATCATTGAAATTTCGTCCGCAAATGGTTATAGGAATCCAACATCTTCAAACAGCTATGAGTCACCCATGGACCAAAATTACCAAAAATCATTTCCAAAAGGTCCAAAACTATACAACCAGTTATAAAATCAAGATACACTATGATTACACAGGGCACGTGCACACATGCACCATCCAGAAACACAGGAAAAGTGCACATGCACACGATGCGTGATTGTGGATGCTAAAAGCCACGCACACCTGAGAACGACACATTTATGAGATTGGTTGACCTCCAACCTACTACTATTTCAGCATCCAAGTCGATTTGACATTCAAACCTCAGTTGGATCTAGCTGGGTGGCTGGTCAAAGACCTAAAGGTTCCCTAAACAACCCCTTTTCACAATAAACGTTGGTTGCATAATAGCTCAAAGTGTTGCTATAAAACAAGGCGATGGGTGCACTACATTTTCAAGGAATTCATTTGCAAGGTTATGTTGTTTCTATTCTCTTGGGGAATCCTGTTTTCTCATCAAGAGAATACTAAGACCATTCCATTTGGGAAATCCACATCACCTTTTGAGTGGGTTATCTTGGGATTATTTCACCATTTCTTTCAAGTTTCAAAGTTGTAAGAAGAGCTCAACTTTGGGGGTCCAAGAGCCCTCCCTTGGAGGAAGAAGGGACCCAAAGTCCCCTTTCTTTCGAGTGTTTTCTTTTCACTAATACAATCCTTTCCATTGGTGACATGAGTCTTGTTTGTTTCTTGTTCTTATGTCCTTATGTTCAATAGTTTAGTTGTTCTTTCCTTTCTTAGTTTAATTCTTAGCTTAGTCTTTTATGTCTATTTTTCTAACCCTTTCCTTTACTGTTGTCTTGCTTAGCTAACCCAACTAAGCTTGTAAGAACCTCTATTTTTCTCATTCAGGTGAGAAAAGAGGCAGAATAGATTGGTGACTCCACTGGGGAAAGGTATAAATTTCCTACCCCATTTGGGTTATTCTAGCTCTTCTTTCTGTTTATTTAACCTGGAGGTACCATAACAAGCCAAAGACGACCTGCAAAACATCTAATTCAAAGCTAACTTGAGAGAATTCCATCTGGAATTTTCTTCATGGTCGTGTGACAGTTGTGCGTGGGTTTATTGGCCCACAAGCGTGCATCGTGTGTACGTGCGCCAAAATTATTGTGTTACTTAGTGCCTTCCGTGCACCTGTGCCCAAAAGTATTTTTCAGTTTCTGCATTGGTGCTCAGTGTGCCTCTGTCTACTCTGAGACCCGTGCACCTATGCAGAAAAATAAAAATTGTAATCCTTTTTGTGATTTGTGGAAGGCCCCTAGCCTCCTTAAAAACGATTCCATGCATATTGTAATCTGCACCACACTTAGTTCCCTCTTCATATAAAGGGATTAGTCAAAACACATAGGCACTTAGGGGGTTTTAAATCATTATTTCCTCGTTTACTTTCATTTTTCCACATAGATGGCCTACTTTGACTAAAAGTATAAGTTGGAATCAGTTGTAATCACATAAAACTTACATTGAGACTAGAAATTGGATAACTATCATTGAGTATGCTCTTCTCTCGCGCTTCAAAGCGATCTTGAGAATCAGAAAAAGGTTGTAGGACAATTTCACCCTTCTTAAAAAAGACTAAACCTTTAGGAGAGGACAACAACCCCTCAAGACTCCTCTTAGTTTATTTTTCAAACACATCTTAAGATTGTAATGGACCCATACATGCCCACATGGTATAAAGATAGGATAGTGCTGAAATTTACTTTCTTATATTAAATCACTAGGGAAGTTTAAAGGTTTTGTAACGAGCCCATACATGCCCACATGATCAAAATATAGGATAGTTTCAAATCTTTCTTAGATTAAAACAAATTAGGGAGTTAAAGGAATAGTAAAGGACCCATATGTCCACATGCTAGCTTCCTAGGGACTTTTGAATTCTACAAGGTTGTACCAGAGACATTTAGTTAATTAGGTAATCAAAGACTTGTAAGGACAAAGTGAAGTCTACATGTAGCAAGGCAACACCTAATTTATTAAAAATTGGCACACTTTCACTCATTCACACACAAAAGTCACCTCTCACTCACATAGTTTTCATATCTAAACGTGAAGGTTGAAGTAAGTTTCCTACAAAGGGATTCTGAAACACCCCACCCTTTTCTTGATGAAACTATCCACTCCCACTTAATTTCAACGAGATTGGATCACACCCCCAATCTCTCAAACAAACACATCTAAATTTTTTCAAAAAACTCACTAAAGTTTCCTCCACAGGAGGTGCCAAAATAAATCTTTTAGTCTAGGTAGGATTTCGGGGATAGGCATCCAAATAACTCTCTGTTATCTGGTTCTCATATTTTCAAAACAATAGAAGTTGTCAAATAGGGAACTTTAAATCCTCCAAGTCAAGTGTTCCTAACACCATAAGGCAGGGAGATACCTGTGAAGGGTTGAAGGCCGAGGTTCGGTTGTTCTATGAGTCCCCCCTTGAGGCACCAACCTCTTGGATGGGATCCAGCCCGTGACCCATTTATTAGGCTGAAAATATAAATGTCGCACTTTGACTGAGGTACCTAGTGACCAAAAATTAGGACATCTACCCAAGTGGCAATTGTGGGCTGCAATTGCACCTTGATTGGATTTTGTGTGGCTATTAGGAAAATTGCCAGTTATTTCAGGATATGCCCCCTCTACCCCTCATTATAAATGATTGTTTCATCCTTCACTAGCTCCTCTTCTGGTGGATTCAGACCCCACTGTTGAGTACTATTGGAAGGTCTAGTGCTATTTGAGAGGAAGGATGGTACATCTTTTAGGACACGAGCATTTTTTTTCTTTGATCCGCCACATGGACACAGCCCACTTATCCACATATATGATTTTTTATCAAAACACTTTATGTATGATGCACTTCTAATTACATTTGATTTAGATACATATCGTGTAAAGTTCAAAAATTGCAGCAAAGGCTCTTGTTTATTTATTACTCTCACCACCATCCACACACATCCACTTAGCTAGTCGGAAATCATAGGGTACCCACAGAACCCTCGTCGTTCCAGACGCTTGCTAAACCTTCCTCTTATTCTAGGGGGAGTTTATAATCTTGCCAACTCATCGACTCCACCTTCTCACACTCCTGTGAGTGCCATTGTCTTAGAATCAGATTTTCTTGGTTTCACCTTACTTGGGTCCAATTCCCAAGGTCCACCATCCACTTGCTCTCCTTTACATGGAAGCGGGGGGGCCAACTTCCTCTCAAGGAGGAAGTACCCACCCAACTAGTCCCCCTTAAGGGTCAGGTTCACAAAACACTCACACCATGAATGGAACTAATCCTCCACGACCACTCCAAATGCCATATTTGGCCTCTCTCAACATATCTTACCTAAGAAAACTCACAAATGATCATATATTGCATGACCCCACATGGCCTGCAATGCCTACCAAACTCCCTTCAGACATCCCCAAGTTTGAAGGAAAGGAAGGAGATGACCCTGCCAACCATGTCATGACTTTCCACTTATGGTGATCTTCCAACAACATTATGGATGATTCCATCCACCTGCGATTATTTCAATGCACACTCACTGGCCCATCAACCAAATGGTATGTAGATGAAAAATTGGGTACCCATGCAACTTTTGAGTCATTGGCCAAATCATTTTTGACCTTCCTCCAATTACCAATATGCCATGACAATGGTCTTGATCTACTCTCAAATTTTAAACAAACCTCAACCACACATATCGTTGATCACATTCACAAGTGGCGTTGACGACGTAGTTTGTGTAAAGCAGAAACCACCAAACAACAATGTCTTGATTGGTTTCTCAGATCACTTGTCTCTCTCCTCAGTATACATGTGGCTTCCACCTTCCCTCAATCCGAAGAAGAATCCATCAGTAAGGATCAACAATATGACATCAACTATTCACAATCAAGGTACTTATACACAGTACTTCCTGATCTCCCAAAACCCATGCCATTTGGCTAAGATAAACCCGGGATGTCTCACTCAGTAGATGAATTGATTGGTAACACCACACACGACAATCCAGAACCCCAACAACCAACAATGTATTGCACACCTCAATATCCGTTAGCATATGGAGGAAACCCTTATTATCCTCTACCCCCTTATCAACAACCATACCCTATTGCCCTTCCTCCACACATTAGTGTTCCAGTGAAGACACCCACAATACACCAACCCATGCAAACAAGTTTTGGTACTCCCTCTACTTCAGATTATACTCTAAGTACTAGCGAAAGCGCCACGCCTTCCTATGTACCTTACGGATCATTATCATAATAGAATCTCTACTTTCCATTTCTTGGCCCTCCACAGCCCATGGCTCCACCACAAGGACACCCTCAAGCTGGGGTAATTTTGTTCAACCCTCTCCCATTCATAAATATCAAAATTTCGAACAACTAAATACAATAAATCCAACCCATCAGTCGAATAATGCCAAAAGGAAAGGAAACAACCAGAACAATAACAACCCAGGTCAAGGCAGAAATCACCCCTAACAGAACCAACTTGCTGGGGGAAACCAGAACCGAGGGACTCGGAACCCCTAGAGGGGCAACAACAACAGATGTGAAGGGAAGAATAAAAATAACCTTCGAACCAACTTCCCCTTTTCCCTTTGCAGTGATTTTGGTCATTATACTCATCATTTCCCCCAAATCATTGATTTTAAATGGATGAAATACTCAGCGAATGGACCACATCCTCCAACACTGCCTGCCCCTTAGTAGGCCCCACAAAATACGTGCAACAACCACCCCCAACTGTGCTGCAGAACCCCATTCCACACCAAGGAGTGATGAACATCCAATAGGACATGCAGCCCACCCCACCACAGTTGGGACAATATATTGATCCAAGCAATCCCATAGATCGTACTATCCTCCTCACTAGCAAGGAAGAAGTGCTTCTACAAACATGTAGTCGTCAATACCGTGCAGCCACTAAGTCTCCTCCCATTCCCCAAAACCCATCCCATCACCAATGGGAACCCCTTTGATGAGCCCTCACCCTAACAAAGAAACCCCTCTTCGCATCCCTCGCATCCCATTATGCAAGAATGTCCACAACCCTCAGGCTAGGGTGGCTCATAATTACAGTTTGGTCGATGACTTAGCACAATCCCCAGCTGCCATGTCAGTCTTAGAGGTACTTCAAAATTGTCCCACTCAGTGGAAGTCATTACTTTCTTCCTTGGGGGCATTCGACCCTGTGTATACCCAAATAATCACATTTTATCTAGACAACGAAGAAGCTCACCTCTGCAATCTCATCGCTTTCCAAATCCCCATTAAAATTTGGAACATTATACTTCATCAGTGCATCATCGATGAAGGTGCATCCACATGCATCATGTATAAGTCTGTATGGTAGAAACTTGGCTCCCCTAAACTCATACCATTTTCCATTACCTTAAGAGCTTATGATGGATGACCATCTTCTCTCAAAGGGCTCTTCCAAAATGTCCCCATAGAACTCGGGGGTAAGATCATTATCATAAACATTGAAGTTATCGATGCCCCACTCGATTACAATATATTCTGCAGCCGTAGCTACATGTACACTATGAAGGCACTTGCCTCTTTCGTCTTTCAAACCATGATGTTCCCCCATAACGGGAAGATCATTACCATTGATCAAGTTTTACATTATGAGCCTAACCCTTCTGCCAACATTGATAACATTCTCCCTTTCATCCATATTAATCCTGAGACGCACCCACTCATCAAAATAGGGCCCAAAATTTTCAAAGACCCATCCTTGTTAGGAACTTACCATGGTGCACCACCGCTCATCCATCCTTCCAATCAGGTATGTGTCATCTCGTCCAAAGAAACTAACATTGAGGATACCCTTCCTCCCCATGAGGCTTCTCTTATATCTGACATCCCACTAGTTGCAGAGCTCCTCCCTCAAGAATCTCCAACTAACTCGTCAACTCCACTAGTTCACGATTTCACCTCACCCCAAGGCCATATCTTAGTTTGGGAAACAGTTCCCCAAGACATTACTCAAATCCCTTTCTTTTACCCCCCACTAGGTGTATAGGATTTTGAGGTCGCTGCAATGCTTACCCTCCCTAATATGGTGCTGGAAATCCCAGTTTGGTATTTACATCCACCTTAGATGGTTCCTCAACCATCCCTCCCCCCCCAAACAGAAGGAATCCCGATGCAGATTCCCATACTCACTCCCACCATACCTCCTACACCCCACTCACTAACCCCCTTGCCACAACTGGGGGTAGACGAAAGAAGAGGAAATGCATAGCTCCACTTCCCACATGCATCCAACCTCCTTGCGCACTATGTGAGAAAGATGGACACCCCACCAACAAGTGCCCATCTCTCCCAGAGTTACATAATCTCATCCAACTCCCTCGAGCACCACCACCACTAATCGCCTTCTCAAGTATTTCCTCTATCACATAGAACACACGTAACAAAGGACTGTGAACCAAATTCGCATGCGCCATCTGTTCAGAGTATGGCCATTACATGCACCAGTGTCCAGCGTTACCTCAATTATGACAGACACTAATAGCTTTACGCCAAAGCTTTCAGCAAACAACCACCCCAACTCCTGTCACTGACATCCATTATTTCACAACCTTAGTCAATGAACGTATGAGGTGCCCTTGCTCTCTCTGTGGATCCTTAGATCATTTTTCATATCAATGTCCTATTATTATTGAATATAGGCAACAACAAGTGACCCTAATTCAAATTCCTACACCCCCTACAGAATCGAGGACTAACACTAACCCCTCACTAGAGATTCTTCATATTATTTATCCTGAGCCAGAAACACTCCCCAGTCTGCCATGGTTCTTGGATGACTTATATGAGGATTTACCCTCAAATCCCCCCAATTCTCCCGTTCACTTCCCCATGGAAATTTTACACCCAACTACCATTTATAACCTTAAGTATCTTGATATTTGGTTTATGTTGAGTGAACCATCAGAATCTCATTACATCATCCCTCCCGCTTCTTCATCACCAAAAGATAACCACACGGTGACAGTTATCGATATCACTCTTTTAGATCCCTTGTATTCCCAACAATTCCACTGGGACGAGGACATACTCGAGAAATTAACCACCCCCAACTACCCATGGGATGTGCTACACCATAGAGCACTCTTCCTTTCACAGGAAGCCTTCACGCCTCCTAATCAACACCCCATATATGCAGTTGAAACCAAGGATTTTATCCCATCATGGAATATCGACTGGTTCAACAACCCTATCCCTGCCCCTGATGCTTTTGAAGAAAGAAATATGGCCAACATTTCCCCTACCATCAAAATCGACATTTCCATCAAAAATGGAGTCATCGAGGAAATCACCATTGGCGCTGCATGCACTCCTGAAGAAATCACTACCTACAAAATCCTCTTCAAAGAATACCGAGATATTTTTTCCTAGTCATACATGAAGATGCCTGGCCTTGATCCCTCTATTGTTGAACATCGCATCGACACCTGGCCTGATATCACACCGGTGTGCCAAAAACAACAACCACTACACCCATCCAAAGCAGCAGCCATCAAGTCCAAGCTTGACAAATTACACGTTGTTGGGTTCATCTACCCCATCGCTTATACCTCATGGGTCTCCAACCCTGTCCCCATTAACAAAAAATAGGGAACTATCTGTGTATGCACGGACTTTTGCTATGTCAATCACGCCTGTCCCAAAGACAACTTTCCAACGACTTTCATCGATCAAATTATTGATGACTGCGCAGGCCATGAGGCTTTATCCTTCATGGAAGGTTTCTTTGGCTATAAAAAAATCCAAACCCATCCAGTTGATAAAAAAAAAGCCAAATTTACCACCCCTTGGGGTACTTTTTCATATCGTGTCATGCCTTTTGGCCTAAAAACTGTTGGCACAGCTTTCCAATGGGCTATGACATACATTTTTCATGATCTGGCTCATATCATCCTCGCATACTTGGATGACCTCACTGCTCGATCCAAAAAATGCACTCGGCATCTTGATGATTTACGAATCATCTTCCAAAGGTGTCGTCAGTACAACATCCTCTTCAACCCCCTTAAGTGCGTGTTCTGCATCACTGTCAAGCACCTCCTAGGGTTCATCATTTCCCAAAGAGGTATTATCATGGATCCCCTCAAAGTCTAGGCCATCACAAAAATTCCACCATCGCGAAATTTATGCCAACTCTAGAGCCTACAAGGAAAAGATAACATTTTACGGTGATTTGTCCTAGACTATACTACTCGAGCACACAGTTTCCTTCACTTACTACACCACGACATCCCATTCCATTGAGATGAACATGCCCAAAAATATTTCGATGATCTTAAAATAGCACTCTACAATGCCCATTCAATTAGTTCACTGGACTATAATCGCGACTACATCCTCTACATATTAGCGTCATACATCTCAGTAGAAGGAGTTCTCGCTAAAATAGGAGATGATGATCACAAGCATGTCATTTACTACATTAGTAAAAACCTCTCAGGGCCACCCTTAAAGTATAATCATGAAGAGAAACTAGCTCTTATAGTCGTTCTCGCAATCCAGAAACTGTGCCATTACATTCTGCTTTGCACAACCAAAGTCGTAGAAGATTCCAACCCTATGCAATACTTGCTCAATCATTGACAAATTAACGATAAATTTGCCCGATGGATCATTATCCTACAAAATTATGATCTCAAATTTTCAACACCCAAGAGAAAGAAAGCTCTCATCCTCACCAAACTCGTCACAGCCTTCCCCTCTGATACTACCAGTGCCCCCGTCAATACCAACTTCCCCGATGAACATCTCTTTTACATCACTTCAGATGATCCTTGGTACAGTAACCTCCTCATCTACCTCTGAACCCAAAATTTCGATAACCACCTCTCACAAGATGATCGTCGCCGTATCCACCATCAGCCCCCCCGCTATCTCCTCATTGGAGATATCTTATATCAGTGAGGGGTCGACACCATACTCCATCGATGCTTGACTATTGACGAGGTCGATTGAGTCTTGAACAACTGCCATAGTGGTGCGTGTGGAGGCCATCTTTCGGGGATGTCCACCGCTCAGAAAGTCATCCGCGTAGGTTAATTTTGGCCTACATTGTTTCATGATAGCATTCATACAGTGAAACGATGCGATAAATGTCAACTTTATGCTAACAACGTACGAGCACCACCTACTCTTCTACACCCAGTTATTATTGTAGGCCCCTTTTGTAAATGGGGCATCGACTTCATGACTTGCAACCCTCCATCCAACAATGGACATAAATACATCATTGTCACAGTCGATTACTTCACAAAGTGGGTTGAAGCCATGCCTACCTTCAACAACACCGTTGAAACTGTTGTGCGTTTTTCTTTAATCACTTCATCTCCCACTTTGGAGTACCACTCCAACTAGTCTTTGATCACAAGAAACATTTTGAGAATGAGATTTTCGTTGAACTCTCATCCTGGTTAGGATTCTCCGATGAGTTTTCCTCACCATATTACCCTCAGTCCAATGGACAGGTCGAATAATTTAACAAGGTTGTCAAGAACATGTTACAGTGCACGGTTAACAAACATAAGACCAATTGGCATCATATGTTATTTTCCGTGCTATGGGATTACCGTACGTCTGTGAAAACGACCACCGATTTCACACCATTTCATCTAGTCCATGGGGTCGAGGGCACTCTTCCTATCGAGTGTGAAATTCCCAGCTTACATGCTGCAATTAAGCTATTACCCAACACTGCTCCAATGGAGCAGCATTTGCTGAACTTAGAGTCCCTGGATGAATATCATCGATCTTCATTATAGAATAATGAAGCAGCCAAAAAATGGTCAAAAGCCACCTTTGATTGACATGTCAGCCTTCGCTCATTTTATGAAGGCAACCTCGTCCTTCCTTACGATATCACTCACAATACCCTCGGTCATGGCAATTTCAAGTCACTATGGCATGGCCCTTACATTATCCAACATTGCCTCACTAAAGGTGCATACATCCTGGCTTCCCCCAAAGGCCTCTCTCTCAAAGAACCCATCAACAAGTTGTACCTAAAGAAATTTTACGCCTGAGAATAGCTATTCTACACTAGGTTATTTTCTTTTATAGTGGTTTTAATTTTTTTTCCACACCTCACATCTAAACTATCATTTGTGTTGTTAACAGATGCCTCCTCCATCGACCTACCACATCGGTTATGACGACGGTGCCAGCCATTGGACACAGAATCTCGCTTCCGCAACTTGGGCCCTCTATTCCCCATTACATGAACTACTCCACTACAACATCATATGTTTAGGCTCCGCAACCAACAACCAAGCCGAGTACACAACTGTCATTGGTCTCCTCGCTGATGCCATCCATCATCGTATTCATCACCTTAGCGTCTTACTTGACTCAAAATTGGTCATCCTCCACCTCAACAATGTGTACTGCGTCCACAATCCTTGCCTCTTTCGCAAATACCTACAAGTTAGACTTTTATTTAAACATTTTGATTTGATTAAAATTTACACATATTCCAAGACAATTTAATCAAATCACAAATAAGCTGACTAACATTGTACTAGATTGGCATATATCACATCAAGACACCTTTACACACACATAAACCATCAGAAGCCTATCACAACATATAGATTAGACATCATAAACAACATTAAAAAATTATCACACACATCTGAACATCACAAAGACCCCAAAATATATATCTATATATATATATTGGTCAAAAGTCCCATCAAAATGTTTACACAAAAATAGAGTACATCCTGTACAAAATCTGTAGGCCAGTGAACCATCTCAGTACAAAACTGGTGTCACAACACCAAATGGGCTCACCAGCCTATATACTATACAAAAATACACACAGAGACACTCATGGTCCCTCTAGAGCACCATCACTTAGCCCTCCCTCGGGAGGTGGTGCCCCACCCACTATCGGTCCCTCCGGACCTGGAGGTAACCACCCTATCATCATAGCACCTGCTACTGCTACTCGCTGAACCATGGTCTGCCACATCAAAAACACCCCCACACACTGCTCTAGGATTCCCTCATCCTAGATATGTGACCACATGCCCTCAGGCACTCCCTGTAACACTGCCTCCAAGCGACGATGAATATCCTCAAAATCTCCCCCGGCCTCGGTCGAAGCAGCATGTGATGGCCTTGCACTAGGGTCATCGAAACAACACCTCCTAGATGCTCTCTCATCCCTTGCTAGTCTCGCCTCAACATCCTCATGCCATTGTCTCTCTCCTTCCCATGGCTCTCCCACTGGAGGCCTCACCAGCCCCTAATGAGATGGTGCTCTAACCAACTCAACCTCATGCCCACAAGGTCCCACATCTGCACATACAAACAAACAAAGGATAGCATAAACATCCATCTATATATACTACAGATGTTATACTATCTAAATATCAAAATATCAAAAAGTTACATCATACCTCAGTGGTCGAACACCTCTCCTAGAGGTAACACCATATCCGGATCACCTCGGAAGTCCACCCCACAGTGTGGATACTGCAGTATGATCTGCGACATCTGCCGCCACACCTGTGTAGCCTCGGCCGTGAAAAAATGGCCACCCTCACCACCACTGTGGCGAATCAAAATCCTCGACCACCACATCAGTCACGACTCTCACGCACCAGGTGCACCCAATAACACTCTAGGGTGCAACATCGACACCCTCTCCAAAAACCATGCAACCAAGATGGACCCAAAAGAAAAATCCCCTGAGTCCGTAACCCGACACTTGTCGAGCTACCCTACCATCTTTTCATGAAGCATCAAGCCCTAGGAAAAATGCTCTCCTGCCAGTCCCCTCCCCATAATCCTCAGTTGACCACCACTAATTCGCTGAGTCCTGAGGGACCCATAAACCCTCACAACCATCATTGCTACAGATCGATGAACCAGGGCATCCATAGACCCAATACTCACCACAGAGCCCGACATAAAATCCTCCCTCGAACAATACCTCTGACCTAAGGTAGCCAACTACCCATCCCCCAGTAATACAGGCTACATCAGTAAGGGTGTTCCCCGAAAAGGGAGCCCAGTCAGAAGATACACATCCTCCACCGCAGTGAAGGTCAACTACTCACCCTACACCATAAAACAATGAAGATCTGGACTCTACATATGAATCAAGAACTGTAGAAGGTACTCCTGGGCCCATATCAAGGGGCACTCAAAGAACTTTAGCAGCCCACAAGCTTCCAAAGTGTCATGAACCACCGGCTCCTCAATGGCCATAGCCTCCCTAAGCTGTAACCAATCCCTCACTCTCCAGTGAACCGACATTTTCAAAAATGATCACCTGCAATCACATTATCTAGTTCTCGATCATCCATATCAAACATAAACACATTAAAAATTTCCAAAAAATATAAGTTTTTCACCCATCGGATTTTCCCGCAAGGTGAGGCTATTTAAACCCACACGCATGCACACATGTGCACTTGTTCATTCCACAAGTGCGCACATGTGTGTGCCTGTTCACCCCATAGGTGCGCACACATGCGTTCCTATTCATCTAACAAGCGCACATGTGTGCACGCCTGTCGGCCATAGAGAGGCACCTTCATGCGCCCCTATCACGTACATAGGCGCACATCCTAGGGCATCTATCCACTACACAGTTGCGCAACCATGCGCAGTTGTTTAGCTTACAAGCGCACATACCATGTGTGCCTGTTTCCCTCATTAGGGCTCCCCCGTGCGTGGATATTCAGATAACAGGCGCGCACCCATGCATGCATATTTCCCAATCGCTTGCGCACTGGGGGGCCCACACCCACAAAACCCGCTATACGACCCTCCGTACAAGCCTTTCCCACAAATAGAAAACCTGATTCTATGCAGGTGAATACGACAACTAACCTAAAGTTCACTGGTCCTGAATCGATTGCCTCATTCTCCCACAATCTCCAAATCTCCTTAGAATATCTCTCGTCCAATCACTCTGACAACAGGTACAAATGAGGTGGCAATGTGGGCCCTACAACTATATATAGTCATTTTTTCCAAACTTCCAGACCCCTTTCTGGGAGCTCCGGGTGTCTGTTTTTCGATCCATCTTCAGCCACGAGATCAACACCCCATCCTCTACATCAAGATAGTCTCGGGGCCATTTTTCATCCTTAGCCCCTGAGGCGCTATTTTTCCATACCCCGTCCAGGTACACATACTCATGTTCAAAATTATCAAATAAATGATTGTAGGTTCAATTGTCTTCAGATATTTTTCATGTTGGGTATTTGGTTGTCATGTCTATAGGTACTTGGTCATCATACACTAGCGCGACACCTTCAGGTATATAATCAACACTGGCATGTAATCATTCCCTCTGAATCTCAATTGCATCTCTAGTCACACCCTCTACAATTTACCTTTAGGGTCCCTATATTCGGCTCTACAATACTGTCACCTCCACTACATTGTGCGTACTGTCACCCGGTAGCACTCTCCCCCACATGAGTTGTCTCATTTATAGCCCCCTTTGGCACTTTGACACTAATGTTGTTTTCAACCTTTACGGATGGGAGTCCTGATAGTCTTACATCATGTCGCGAATCAACCACATATTTCTTCTCCTCATTTTTCTAGCCTACCTAATGGACTCCCAGGGCACTTTCTCATGGATTACTTTGACTCCACTCCCACAACACCATTTACCATCCCTTTCACCCATCATCAGTCTGCCCATCCTCAGATTTCCCTCCATACATTTCCCTACTACATAAACTAGCCTATGGGGCCCCAACCCCCCACTTTTTTTTTACACCAACTTGCGCCATCCTCAGGCCAAACCATCCTACACTAGGGCACCCGTTTCCGCATCTACATTATTATCCCCACTGATTTTTTAATTATTTTTGTAATTAATCCGGTGTTTCCAGCATTTTACATAGTTTTTTGTCGTCACCTTTGGTGACCTTCCTGGCAAATGTAACCCATGTCACCCTTGGTTGGGGCATTTGTTATCATCTACTCCTATTGACATCGTCCATAAAATCTGAGTATCCTATAGGCCACCTACCTCTGCTCTCTGAGTTTGTTCACTTTGTCCCGCCTCTGGCATAACTTTTCCCACGTCTCGTTGTCCCCTGTAACACTTGACCTCATTAAATGGTTGCAACCACTTATACTTCGCATATATCCCCAACCAAGGGCAGTCTTGAGTCTCCATGCAGCTTGACTTCGTCCATGTACCTCCTCAATTCCTGACCTCACCTAGTGGATTTCACGAAGCCCTTTTCTTCTGGGAGTCACGTCTCCCTTTTTGTCGACATCAACACAGTTTCTATAAGGGTGACCGTATCTTGACTCTCATTACCTTTACAATGAGAAGTCTTAGACAACACAGGGAGACCCATAAGTGCTCCCTACTCTCATTGACCCCCATAACATCTGACCTCAACACTTTTTCATGTTACATTGGGTCTTACTTTGTGACTCTTGCAGTTGTTTCTTATATTTGTCGAAGACCTCTGAACTTTGTTGGGATATCAACACCCACAGAATCCGTGATACTTCTTGCAGATGTCATTGCCTATTGGTCCGAGTATGTTCCTCACCAGAATTTTCCTCCGCCTTTATCAAAACCGCCCTTGAGGGAATTGTATTTGTATACATCAACAAACAGTTTTAGTTACTGTACAACACCCCTTTTTTTTGAGTTACATAACACGAGCATGGGGCATGCCCGCCTCATTTGTACACAATTTTTTTTACACACCCTTCTCCTTCCAACGGGTCAGTCTTGATACCCTCATTATCACTCTTTCTTACAACGGTACTCTCAATAAAAGAAACAATGAAGAATTTCGGCTATCTGTATGCTCCTAACCTCATTGATCAGGGGGCATTTGTTTTCACTGAAATTTCGTCTGCAAATGGTTACATGAATCCAGCATCTTCAAACACCTATGTGCCCACCTATGGACCAAAATTACTAAAAAGCATTTCCAAAAGGTCCAAAACTATACAAAGAGTTATAAAATCAAGATACGCTATGACTACATAGGGCGCGCACACACATGCACTGTCTAGAAATACAGGAAAAATGTACATGTGCGTGATGCATGAGTGTGGATGCTAAAATCCACACACACCTAAGAACAACGCATTTATGAGATTGGTCAACCTCCCACCCACTTCTGGTTCAACTTCCAAGTTGATTTGACAACCAAATCTTGGTTGGATCTAGCTGGGTGGCTGGTCAAAGACCTAAAGGTGCCCTAAACAACCCCTTTTCACACTAAAAGATGGTTGCAAAATACCTCAAAGTGATGTTATAAAACAAAGCCATGGATGCACTACATTTTCAAGGAATTCATTTGCAAAGTTATGCTGCTGCTATTCTCTTGGGGAATCCTCTTTTCTCATCAAGAGAATACTAGCACCATTCCATTTGGGCAATCCACATCACCTTTTGAGTGGGTTAGCTTGGGATTATTTCACTATTTCTTTCAAGTTTTAAGGTTGTAATAAGAGCTCAATTTTAGGGGTCCAAGAGCCCTCCCTTGGAGGAAGAAGGGACCCAAAGTTGCCTTTCTTCTTGGTGTTTTCTTTTCACTAATACAATCCTTTCTATTGGTGACATGAGTCTTGTTTTTTTCTTGTTCTTATGTCCTTATGCTCAATTGTTTAGTTTTTCTTTCCTTTCTTAGTTTAATTCTTAGCTTAGTCTTTTATGTTTATTTTTCTAACCCTTTCCTTTATTGTTTTTTTTCTTAGCTAACCCAACTAAGCTTGTAGGCACCTCTATTTTGCTCATTTAGGTGACAAAAGAGGTGCAACAAGGGGCAGATAGAGCGAGAGAATGTGAGAATAACAACTAGGAGAGAGAGGGAGACATAGAGAGAGAGAGGTGGGGTATAGGGGGAAGGAGAGACAAATGNAGTCAAAGAGGCAAGAGATAGAGAGGGGGTGGGTGTCAAAGTGTGAGACATGGAGAGGAAAGGTATATGTCTAGGTCATGGTCTAATTCTAGGTGTATACCTAGGTTTTTGCATGTCTTACCATGTTTAGGTCAAGGCCATTTATTACCTTACCATGTATTTCCTTGCAATGTACCAAACCTTCTAGTGTTTGAGAGTGTGAGAGGGAGAGAGAGGAAGACAAAGAGAGGAAATAAAGAGAGATTGTGTGAGAGTGTGGGAGGAAGACAAAGAAAGGAATAAAGGGTGTCTAGAAAGTTTGTATGTGAGAGTGTGGGAGGGATAGAGAGGAAGAAAAAGAAGGGTGGTGGAGAGAGATTTTGATAGGGACAGAGAGGAAGATAAAAACAAGGGTAGAGAGAGAGGTAAATTAGGAGATACGAGTATATGTAGGAGATATAAAGGAGATATAGTGAGAGAAAGGAGAAGAGAGAGGGAGGCGAGGAGGAAAGAGGGGAGAGGAATACAAAAAGGAGGGGTACAAAGAGAGAGTGTGAGAGGAAGGGAGAGAGAGACCGAGTGGGGTAGAGATAGAGTGAGAGGAAGGGGAGGACACATAGGGATATAGAGAGGGAGGATATAGAGAGAAATAGGGGAAAAGAAGGAGTGAGACTAAGACCAATGAGGAGAGAGAGAGAAAGAGTGGTAGAGAGGTGGAAGAGAGAGGGGGTGTAATAGGGGAGGGAAAGACAAAGGAGAAAAGAGAGAGAGAAAAGGGAGGGGGGATAGAGAGGGAGTGAGTGTCAGAGTTTGAGGTATGGAAAGAAAATTTCTAGGTCTAGGTCTTTCCATTCCTTATGATTTCTAGGTCTTGCCATCTCTGGGTCTTGTCATGTCTAGGTCTTACCATGTACAAGAGTGTGAGATGGAGAGAGAGGAAGACAGAGAGGGGGGTGTAGACAGAGAGACTGAGAGGAAGGGGGTTATAAATAGGGAAGGAAGGTAGATAGAGGTAAAGAGATAAAGGTGGGAGAGTGGGTGAGAGAGAGTGAGGGAGATTCAAAGTGTGGGAGAGAAAGAATTAGATGGAGGTGGAGGTGGAATGGAAAATAATGGGATATAAGAGTGTGTGCACACTATTAGGAATGCATTCATGTTCCAACTAGATTGTTTTTTCTCTATAAGGAACGCGTGTGCATTCCTACAACATGTGTGCCCTATTAAGAATGCATGCACATTCTTTTGAATTTATTTTCTTTTGGGTTGGATTGACAACTTTAGCATATGTGTATACTAACTTGGTTTCCTCGGATATAGGTTCAGGTGATGAACCTAGTGGTTACATGTGCAAATTGATAAAAACCTCCATTTTTGTGAATACCTCTCTCTATCTTTGTTATAGGCTACATAATTCATTTATTGACGAAACTACATAAATAGATGGATTTGACTATGCAGATTCCAAATAGTTTTTTAAACCATTAATATGGTTTAATATTTTTAATCTATTTTTTTCTTCTCATATATCAAAATCCTAGAATGCATATCTCTCTTGTTTCTTCTATAATTGTTTTGGGGTTTGACCATTTCTAAAATGAGTTATATGCTACACTAGAGAAAACTAATATCTACTATCTAAAAAAAATGAAAAATTATTTTTATCATGTTAAGACAAGACCCTCTGCACTAGAAAAACGGGTTGTAATTTAATTTTCAAATGTCTTTCCAACCATTTAATTTGAGTTAGTATAATCAATACATTGATGCTTTTGATAAAAAAAAAAACAGCCAATATAATTAAGAAAGTGACGCCTTCAATGAATACATTATTAAATCAGTACCTAACCCAATACATCTTCCCGAACCATAGTTGAATAGTTTCACTCACATAATCAACACATGTTCGCAGACGAGGATAAAAATCTAAGTTTTCTCCAGCTATATTGCAGAAGCCAACATGTTCTTAAGTTTTGAACTCGTAGTTGGAAAAGAAATGTTTTCCAAGTGTTATATGGGGTAAAAATATGACTCTCATAGTGAACCAAAAGAAAAATTGGGTATTAAATCACCAATGTAACAAAGTCTTAGTTTACTTGAAGGGGTTGCCATCTAACTTTAACCAATGGAGTTACCTTTGAAACTTGAACTTCCCCAATTCAAAAACAATTTAAAAACAAAACTTTTAATGGCAAGTTGGTAAAGAAACTACCACTAACCTTAATAAAATTTCAAGTGCCTAAACATGTGAAAGACTAATTTTCCATAGAAAACAAAATCTTCTAAAGTTGTGTTGGTTTACATGCAATTTCTCAAAAATGCATGGTGCACGTTTGACTAATTTGGATATAGTATCTAAGCTTGCATAAGCCTTCTACACACTTTATCTCCAAAAGGCTCTACAATATTAGTAAATAAGGAAAAGATGTTAAAGTGACAATTTCTATAACATGCAAACTTTTAAAAATAATTTATTTCAAATACATAGATGATAGTGTATACTCAGAGTTAAATCTGGTGTTAAAAAAATGTAATTTGTGTTATTTTTTCAATCCTAGCAGAAACGCGTTGAAAATTGATCACTAAGCTCGTGAGCTTATTCTCTTCTGGTATGCTTTTACTGTTTGTAATTCCTTTTAAGTTTTTATTTTGAGTTAAAGGATTTCATTTTCAATATTTTTTATCTAATCCTCATAATCTTAAAAAAATATATTATTGAAGGATTTTATTTTCAGTATTTTTCATTTAATCTCTATTATTTTAAAAATAATAGAAGAACAAGTAAAATTAGCATGAAAGTTTTATTTTAAAAATAATAAAAAAACATGTAAAATTATGTAAAATTAGAATGAAAGTTGTTGATACATGTTTCTTAAAAATGTTTTAATTAAATAATTTTAAGTTGTCCAAACTAAAAACAAAACACTTTAAACTTGTCATAATAAAATTTTGTATAAAAAAAATACATATTTACTTTTGTTTTTTAATTATGTTTTATCATTTATTAATTATAAAAAAGTATCTATATTATTTGTCCAAAATAAAGACAAAACAAGTTAAACTTGCCATAATAAAATTTTGTAAAAAAAAAAATACATATTATTTTTTAATTATGTTTTATCATTTATTAATCATAAAAAATATCCATATTATTTGAAAAAAATAATTAAAGTTATTAATGTGTAGATAATTAAGTAGTATAATTTAAATTAATAATAATAATTATAATAATTTATTTAAAATAATAATAATAATAATTTGGTAAAGTTTAAGAAAACATACATATCCTATTCTTTTAGATTTGAGCTTTTAATTAATTAGGAAGAAACATATGTTCGTAACCATTAAAACCACTCAAATTATATATATAAAAAAATTTTCAAATCGAAAAACAACTTTAAAAAAAAATAAAAAACTTTTCAAATCAAAAAACAACTTTAAAAAAAAACAAATAAATAAAGAAAAGCAAGACGAATCATGCTTTTTAAGCTGACTTAAAACATAAACATCGAACACATTTTTCTGGATAAAAGGGAATCTTACCATCTAAACATAGGAAACGAAAACTTTCGGAAGACGCTGATGGGACGTCAGATGCTAGTGAATCGCCAGAAGACACAAAAATTTGAGAAATCAGTTCATCTACATTCATTCCTGTGGGAGAGACGAAAGGCCAAAGCATTTCAGCTAGATTTGAATTTTTTTCCGTAGTGTAGATGCTTGCTTTGCCAGTAAGATTTTAAAACGAAGGATGACTAAATGTTTTCTTTGGGTTCGCCATTTACTGGTGGCCGCTTTATTTAGCTCGAAGTCTCACTTTCCTCTGTCTGATATCTGTTTTTTAAGTTCAATTTTGTGCAATGCACATCTACCAATTTGAGATGTGTTGAGAAGAGCGGAAATGTGAGAGTGTTTCTGAAAACTATATACCGTGCAAGATATACTATATTAGTTTGTTTTTTTGTGTATTGAATACTTAAAAGCCAAGATATGATTTCTATTGGAAGTAGGTTGGAGTTCGTGTTATTGTTACCATGGACATTTTTTGGATCCAAATTTAAGCTTATGACTGGATTTTTCCCAAGATAATAGGAGCATTTAATAGTAAGAAAGCTTGAGATATCTTAGAATTAACATATTAGAGTAATGACAAAGTTGGTCAAGAATGTAAAGCCTCAAACTCTAAGTAGAGCATATGAAGCCTTGAAAATGAAGGGAACATTTACCAGTTCATGACTAGAGTGATGGGAGTTTTCAATCAACTTAGGCTTTGTGGGGGAGAAGATTGAATATCAGAAAACTATTGAAAAAGTTCTCAAAATACTACCAAGCAAATTTGATATGGTTTTCATTGCCATAGAAGGGTCCAAAGATTTGTCTAAACTAAGAGTTGAAGAATTGATGGGTTCTCGTTTGTCCCATAAATCAAGAATCAACATGGAAGAGAAATCCTTGGAACATCCCTTCAAGACTCAAGCATTCATAGGTAGAAGCAGAAGCAAGAAAACATGGGGAGTGGTAGAGTCAAGCATAAGTAAACATATCACCAGAATTTTCAGAACCCTAAATACCCTCAAGATCATAGGGGGAGATGTAGAAGATGAACATACAAATCTAAAGTCCAATGTTAATACTACTAAAAATCTGGTCACTATGAAAGTGAATGAAGAAATAAACACTCGGATATGAACAAGAGAAGAGATAATATATCCAAGACTGAAGAAGGGACATGTGAGACAATGTTAATTTCATGTTAAATCACTAAGGAAGATCACAACAAAGATCTACATCAATCACATGACAAAAAAAAATGTTATTTTCTAGCAGCGATAGTTCTAATGAATCTGGAATTACTTAGGAGATGATTATCATGTGAAGGCATTAGACAAAAATGTTGTGTTAGTCTTAACCAAGCAAAATGAAAAGACATAATCTAATAAGTATATGACAATTGAGTCAAAATTGTTATGATGTCAAATTCAAGGAATCCATATGCACTATCTTAGATAAGCCACCTAGTAGAAGGTTTGTTGCAAAGGTTCAAACAAACAAGAATAAATGTTCCCATTGAATTGGAGATGTGTAAACATGCAACATTCATATGTATAAAATGTCTCAAGCACAAATGATACTTAGTTGTGGCATATTAGGTATCACCACCTACCATTTAGAAGTTTTAGTCTCTTGAAAGAAAAATCATTGGTTAGTACCTATATTGAATGAACAAACCAATCCTTCTAAAAGATACATTCTTGGAAAACATCAAAGAGACAATTTTCCATCAAACTCCTACATAGCTAAAGAGCATCTAGAACTAGTTCACGCATATTTATGTGGACCCATGAAAACTCAGTCAATTGGTGGAAGTTTTTATTTTATAATGTTCATTGTTGATTTTAGTATGAAAGGGTGGGTATATTTCCTAAAAAACAATTTTGACACATTCATAAATTTCGAAGAATTTAAAGATATAACAGAAAAACAAAGTGGAAAATATTTCAAAGTACTCAGGTCAGATGGAGGAGGAGATTATGACTCAAAGGAGTTTGCAATTTTTTGTAGACAACAATGAATTAAATGGAATTTCACCACCATATATAATCCATAGCAAAATGAAGTGGATGAAGGAAGAATCGGGACATCATCATGAACATGGAAAGGATGATGATCAAAGATAAAAAAATGTCGAATGCTTTTTGGGCTGAAGTTGTTAATTGTTCAATCTACATACTGAACATAGGTCCACCAAAATGTGTGAAATATAATGTTCCTTAATAAGAATGGAGTGGCATGAAGTCAAGTGTCTCTCACTTCAAAAACTTTGGTTGTATTGCCTATGCACGTTTCCCAGAAGACTTAATAAGGAAACTTGACCATAGGGGTGAAAAATGCACCTTCATTGGGTACAATGAATAGTACAAATCCTATAGAATGAATAATCTAGTCACCAAGAAACTTGTGGTGAGAAAAGATGTAAAATTTTTGGAGAGAAAATCTTGGACTGACGAAGAAAATGAAACAATGGATAGTTGAAATTAACTACTTCAAATAGATGAACAAGTGGAAAGCTAAGGACAAAGAGTACCTCCACCAAAACTTCCAAGGATACAATTGAAAGGACAAGAATAAAAGATTGAAAATAGTTCTTCTTCTAGTATTGAGTCAATGGGTTGTATGAGAAATCAAAAAACAAGGAGCTTGAGGGAAATCCATGAGAATTTGGATGAAATGGATCAACAAACCCACCTTTCCTTCTTATCCTATCAACCTACTTATTTTGAAGAGGTAGTGAAAAAAGAACATTGGGTGCATGCCATGAATGAAGAGATTTAAAATATTGAAAGGAATGAGACATGGTATCTTGTTGATATCCGAGCATATAAAACCATCATTGGTGTTAAGTGGGTTTAGAAGACAGAACTGAGTGAGAATGGCCATGGTAATTGCCAAAGGGTTTGCTCAACAACCTGGTATTGACTATGGTGAGACATTTTCTCTAGTAGCAAGGTTGGACGCTATTAGAGCTATGATAGCGATTGCAACCCAGAAAAAATGACCAGTTTACCAGATGGATCTAAAGTCATCCTTTTTGAATGACAATTTAGAAGAATAGGTGTATGTATATCAACTACCAATATTTGAGGTAAAAGACCAAGTGTACATAGTGTACAAGTTGAAGAAAGTCTTGTATGTCTCGAAGCAAGCACCAAAATTTCGATAGATTCAAAGTGGCTCTTATTTTCTCAACACTGTGTTCACCAAGAGAATTAATGAGTGGAATCTTTATACGAAATCATATTAACAAGGTAAAATTGTTATAGTTTGTATTTATGTTTATGATATGATATATATATCGGTAATATGATGTTAGATGATTTCAACGTTTCCATGAAAAGAGAGTTTAATATGACACACCTTGTTCTAATGAAGTACATTTTGGTTATTTAAGTTAAGTAATACGCTCAAGGAATTTTATTATGTCATTAAAATTATTCTATGTATATCTTATGGAGATTTAGGATGGATAAATGCAAACCAACATAAACAGCTATTGCAACAGGAACAAAATTGAGCAAGTATGATTATGGACTATCAGTTGATTCAAGAATGTATAAGAGGCTTGTAGGAAGCCTCACCTACCTTAATAAAAACATACTTGATGTTATGTATTCAATTAATTTCATTTCCTTATTTATGGAGTCTCCCAAGGACTCTCAAAGGAAATTTGGAAAAAACAAATTAAGGTATACTATAGGTACAACTGATAATAGATTGTGGTACACAAGTTATGAAGAAGACATACTTACATGATATATAGACAATGAATTAGATACAATATCATAGAAAAGATATTTTATCAACATAAAAATTATTCTACATATTTCTTATTCAATCAAGTGCATATTTATATGTGAAGTTTTCTTTCAAGCACACAACAAGCTCATGAGGAAATATCTAAAATACACACATAAACAAGATCTAATACTTGGAGAAGATCTCTCAAATCTAAGTATATCTAACAAACCCAAATTGATTCTAATGAAATAATTAATTCTAACACCCTAGTACCTTAGTGCTTACATAAAAAAGAACAATAATAAAATCAAATAAACACATTTTACAAAAATGTTTTTTAAACTTTTATATTTGCCTGGTCGTTATCATCAACATCTTGACCCACTTTTGAAATCTCATAGACTATGTTATTTCTCACCCATTCATTCGAGCTATGAATTCATCCATTGAAGATACACTTGTTTGTAACAATCAATAAAGTATTTGTAATGACCGAAAATTGTTGACATACTTATATTTTTAAAAGTCCATGGCTCATTGTATTTGATAGAAAAACAGTCTAGATACTAAATCAATTTATTGACATACTCCCATCTTTCAAATTACATAGTGAATTGCATTCAACAATTATATTGGAGAGAATTCTATATATTGAATGTATCTAGCAATCCATCTTACAAAGTGACATTTTACAAACTCACAAACACACAATGATTACAAACTAAACATTGTTGTTCGGTTACCCAATCCTCTAAGAAAGTTGTAATATACTGTAGACATAACCAAACTAGTGATGTGTCTTTGTAGCATCAGATACATAAATAACCACCAAATTTAGTTATGTTACCCTATTCTATGATTGGTTATTCATTAAAAATAAATAAAACTTCTAAATTAAACAATTCACACTTCTAAATAGAAACAAAAACCAAAAACGCATTTCAACATGATATCTTCATAAGTGAGAGAGATCCATTTATAAAGGCAACATCCTCCTCCTCAATCATTGTGCCATTTATGCTCACCAATATATGACTTCTTCTCACTACTTTGAGAGACTATATCCACTTCAATTCTCATTCAAGAAAACACATGCTTGGAATTGTCCTTCTTGACAACATCGATGGGCAGTAAAAAAAAAAATTAATTGTTTACTCAGAGAGCATAACAAAAACTACACCAATTTGTTAGGAAACAAAATAAAAAAACAAATAATAAAAAAGAAAGATCAAACACGCATTAAACCAAGCACAACAATCCCACAATTGACACAGTGATTTATGTGGAAACTCAATGAGGGAAAAACACAAGGGCAATGATTATCGATATTCTTATTATTCAAGGGAGAATTACAACAACGTTCATAGGCATACAATAATCCTATCATCACATGCACTCTTCTCTCTACGCATGATCAAGATCAAAATTGGTGTCCACCTACCTTTTCCAACTGGCTCAAAACAGTTTTCTGGCAATTTTGGCAATTTACTACTTTTAGCAGTTTTCACTTCCGGGGCCATTTTCAGGGCCTAAATGAAGGTTTTTCAGGATCATCCCAAATCAATGATAGAAAAGACATCATTGAGGCCCCAAAATGAATATCCTCAATGATACCTTTCCAACGGGTTATCGTACGCCTAAAACGAAGATCGTATGCAAAAGTTACGACCCCAGGAAGTTGATGTACTAACTTACCCAAATGCGGCCCACATGACTTTTGGCGCTTCATCTCATAGGGTTAGGTTTTTTTATGTATAGGGTTTTTGGCATTCCTCTTTATTGTAAAAGGCCTTTAGAACCTCATTTTAATGCCCTTCTTGCGAATCAGCACAACCATCACATCTCTTCTCAGAGATAAGTCGGCACCATTCGAGCAAGCTTGTTTCCACTGCATTTTACAGTTTTAGCTTATTTCATTATTAAATGGAAAACCATTTTTACTGTATCTCTGTTATTTTGTGTTAAGAATCTGTTAATAATCTGTATTCATTTCGTTCTTCTCTTAAAATCTAGATTGGTGGTATCAGAGCGGTCTGGTCCTTGTCGTCTTAATGCATGTCCCCAGCAAGGTTAGAGTATAAAGAGTTGGGTCTGGAGATTGTTTCTCTTAAGGAAAAAATCTCTCGCATGCGCAAGCGACCTCTCATGGCAGGAGAAAAGAAAGATGATGAGACAGGAAATCCTTTCAAGGTGTTGATTGAGGAATCCCTCATGCAACAGAGGAACGAGATGATGGATAGTTTCGCACAAATCCTTCGGCGTCTACCAATAGCCGACGCATCTTCTTCGAGCGGAGGTGCCACCCCCTTCAAGGAAAAAATAAACTTCGATATTCCTATATTTGAAGGTCTGATAGATTTAGATGCTATATACAAGTGGTTGAATCTACTAGAAGGGTATTTTTTTTGTCCATAACTTCTCGAATAGAGAAAATATTACTTTTGCGCTCCTCAAATCCATCCCCCATGTCAAATATTGGTGGGAAACGTTCCGTGAGAAAAAGGAAACAGAGGAACCCTCATTATTTACAGTCACAACCACCTTGGATTCCTTCTGGGATTCTATTAAGGAACAATACTACCCTGTCGAAAGTTATGATGACTTATATACCAAATGGATCACACTGCGGCAAGAAATAGACCAAGCAATACCAGATTTCAGAAATATCTTCCATACCTTGCACACCAAGATGGGTATCAAAGATTCAGAGTGACATCTAGTGCTCAAGTATCGCAGTGCTCTGCATAGATACATCCAGACGGAAATGGAATTTCTAGACATCTCATCCTTGGGCACGACCTACCAATATGCCGTCAAAATTGAGCAGAAGCTCAAACAAAAGACATGGAAATTTGGGCCTGGGAACCCCTCACAACAAAAGGTAAGAAAGGGAGGCCCCAACCCATAGAAAAAAGGACAGAGCAAATATGGACAATATGAGGACAACCAGTCCAAGCCGCAAGCAAAGAAGGACACTAGAAATACAAAGAAAGATATCGGGAAGTGGTGTGACTTCCATGAGATCCCTTGGCATAACACTGTTGATTGTCTCTCAAAGAAGTCGTTTGTGGCCAAAGTGAAAGCCTATGAATCAGATGCAGATTCTGACTCTAACCTAGAACCAAAAAGGGGAAGACAGATCATTGACGTGGAACCCTGTGCCACCATTGGTACCACCAAGCTCCATCCTAGTGAACCAGACAAGCCAGAAGAAGGAGAGCACCTCTTCCATTCGCAAATGTGGGTAAAGGGCACCCAGCTGCACTTCATCATTGATAGCAGTAGCCAGAAGAACCTCATCTCCGTAGAGGTCATCAAGCAGCTGGCCTTGCCCACAATGCATCACCCACAACCCTACACCATTGGATGGCTCGGGAAAGGAAGAGATCTCTGCATCAGCCAACAGTGTCAACTGTCATACAACATCAAGCCCTTCAAAGACGAGGTATTGTGTGGTGTTTCTCCTCTTGAAGTTTGTGATGTTCTTTTGGGCCAACCTTATTTATGGAAATGTCATGTTGTATATGAATCTAGGCCTCATAGTGTTATTATTACTTTGAACAGGAAATTATATAGGATACCTGAGGCAGTCCCACCTAGTGCTATTTCCTTGATCTCTGCTAAGAAATCCAGGAAGGCCATCTCTCAGATGGGGAAGTTTGTCTTCTTCGTGATTTACTCTCAGAATAAGAGAAAGATCGCACCCACATCTAGCGTCTCAGTGGTCGAACTCTCCACACAGTATAAGCAATTAGATAAGGTCGTGGAAGAATACTCGGATATCTTCTCCTCACCTACTCGAGTACCTCTGCACTGCCAAGTCAAGCATCCCATCGATTTGACCCTCAGTGCATCGCTGCCCAATGGGCTAGTCTATCATCGCTCTCTATTAGAGAATGAGGAGATCAAGTGACAAATCCAATAACTACTCCACAAGGGGCACATCCATCCCAACTCATCACCTTGCGGAAGCCCAATCGTGCTAGTACAAAAGAACGATGGAACTTGACAACTCTGCATTGATTACCGAGATTTGAATAAAATCACAGTCAGAAATCGGTAACCCATTCCCCAAATCCACGACCTCCTTGATCAACTCATGGGGGATAAATAATCTAGTAAGATTGATCTGAAGTCTGGCTACCACAAGGTCTTGATAGAACAGTTAGATGAATGGAAGATCGCCTTCAAGTCAAAGGAAGGCCTTTTTGAATGGTTGGTCATGCCCTTTGGTTTGACAAATGCTTCGACCACTTTCATGAGGATGATGGACCATATCCTGTGACCATTCACCAATAATTTTGTAGTGGTTTATCTAGACAATATTCTCATTTACAACAAGACTTGGGTTAAACACTTGCAGCATATTCAACAGGTTCTGCACACCCTGTGGCAGCACAAGCTATATGCCAACTTGGAAAAATGCTCCTTCGGCATGGACAAGGTACACTACTTGGGATACATCATTTATTAACATGGTGTACATGTCAATCCAACCAAGATCCAAGTCATTCGTGACTAGCCAGGACCAACCACACTCACTAAGCTTCGGAGCTTCTTGGGCCTTACCAATTTCTACCGCAGATTTGTGTTGGGATTCTCCAACATTGCATGGGCCCTCATCCAAATCACCAGGGGTGGTGGTAAGGAAAAAATTGCGTGGGGTCGGTATGAAAAACAAGAGTTCGATGATTTGAAGCAATTCTTGTGCTCATCCCCAGTACTTTCACTACCAGACCTGCAACATCCATTTGAGATCAAGACAAATGCTTCAGACTATGCTTGGGCATCATTCTCACTCATCATGACCACTTCATGCCCTATCATAGTGAGACACTATCCAATGTTGTCTGTAAGTACCCTACTTACGACAAAGAAATGTACTCCATTGTGCAAGCCTGCCGCCAGTGAAGACATTACATTCTTGGGAAGGAGAAAATCATCCACACTGATCATAAGCCACTGTAGTTTATGCAGACACAAGAAAAATTGCAGAATGATAGCCATCAAAAGTGGTCCACATACTTGCAGCAATTCCACCTTAACATCAAGTATAAAACATGAAGCACCAATCACGTCGTTGATTGCCTTAGCATACCACTGGTCGTGACACTCACCATGGTGCTAGACTCTTGTGGCCATGAGACCTCTGGATGGCCCCAAATCTATGAGATAGACCCGGACTTCGCCACCAGCTACCAAAAGTTGGGTGCAAACATAGTTGTCGATAATTTCTGTCTTCAAGATGGGTTGTTGTGTCATCTGAGCCATATTTGTGTTCCATAAGGCGAGCGAGCGAAGTTGATCTAGGAATCCCACTACAGTTGAGTGGGAGAACACTTCATCATCGAAAAGACAGTGGCGATGCTACATAAACGTTTCTACTGGCCAAAATTCCGACAGGAGGTCAGCAAGTATATGAGGTCCTGCACCACCTATGTTATTTTCAAACCAACCACTAAGAAATAGAGCATGTACACCCGTCTTCCTACTCCTGACAGGCCATGGGAATCCATCTCAATGGACTACATGTCGGGCCTCCCATCCACCAAGAGGGGAAATGAATGTGTTTTTGTGGTTGTTGACCGCTTTTATAAGATGGCAATTCTGGTTGCTTGCAAGAAGAGCATCACAACATAGGCCACTACCAAGATCTTCTTTGAACGAGTCTAGGTACATTTTGGACTCCCTAAAATCATTGTCTCAGATAAGGATAGTCTATTTATCAACACATTCTGGTCAAGCCTCTAGTCACTGTTGGACACCAAGCTAACCAAATCCATGGCCTTCCACCCCCAGATAGATGGCCAAACTAAGGTTGTAAATCGAATGGTTATGCATATCCTTCGCATGTATAATTCAAAGCACCCTCGCACATGGGATGAGAGCCTTCCTTATGTCCAACATAGCTATAATTGAGTGTTGCATATCTCAACCTACCATAGCCCCTTTCAGGTGGGGTTTGGATTCCAACCACTGGTTCCCATAGATGTTGCACTTCCCCTTGCGGTCACTTCGACTGACTCATCTCTTGTTCCAACTGAAGCTGACAAAATCACCTAGTTCATTGAGAGGATCCAACACATCTGCCAACTGGTTAAGGATATCCTACATAAGTCCAATGACAAGTACAAACAATGCCATGATCAACATCGGGTGTCACATAAGTTTTAGGTGGGAGACAAAGTTTGGTTGCACTTGTAGAAATAACACCTTACAAGACCCCATCAAAATTTTTTCCAACTCCGTTATGGGTCATACACCATCACCAAGGCCGTGGGAGATAATGCTTTTGAGCTCAACATTACTCCTTTCCTTGGCATGCACCCAGTGTTCAACATGGATCTCCTTCTCCCTTATTTCCCACCATTATTGGACACCTCAGACATAGCAGAACAATTGAAATCAGTAGAGCTCAACCCCAACTGCATCCAATAGGCATCTAGTGATCCGATTGTGGACACACAGATCAAGGGAAATCAAAAGAAAAGGATCTAGCTTTATCGAGTGGTCAAAGTAGGGCAGCTCCTGCACCAATGCAAGTGGCTCACTCGAAGCCAAATTCAACAAAAATTTCCTCACCTAATGGGGAACTCAACACAATGGAGACCATTTCTTCCTAAAGAGGGAGGATTGATCCAGATGGATATCAGTGGCCACCCACCTTTTCCAACTGGCTCAAAATAGTTTTCTGGCAATTTTGTGTTAAGAATATGTTAGTAATCTGTATTCATTTCATTCTTCTCATAAAATACAGATCAACAAAACTTGCACACACTTTCACTCACATTTTATTCACACCTGTATAGGTATGCTCACATCTATAACATCTATGACTCAATTACACAAAGTGATCATGAATAAATCATATAGTTACATGAATAGTTCATAAATAGATTGTGTGATGCACATTAACATAGCTGCATGCAGGTGCATGTGATCGCATGAAAATTTTTTGTTGGAATGTTTCCAACAATCTCCACCTTGACAACAATTTACCTGATATATCATACCCTTAATTAATCCATCACTTTTTCTACAAGCCAAGAGAAGCCAAACACCATCGTAGCTTCTCTAACAAAACTGGTTTCGTAAACATGTCTGTAGAATTCACTTTTGTATGGACCTTTTCCAAAGGCACTCCACATTCATCCACAACCTATCTTACAAAATGGTAGTTAACAAAAATATGCTTTGTCTTACTGTAATAAGATGGATTTCTAGCCAAATGAATAACACTTTGACTATTGTAAAATACTTTCACCTTGTCCTACATCCTTCCAAACTAACCCAATAAACCCTATAACCAAATTTCCTACTTGCATGCATGTGAAGCACCCATATACTCTGCCTTTGTTGTGGATAAAGAGACTATGTTTTGAAGCTTTGTAATCCAACTAATATCTCATCCTGCAAGAGGAAAGACATATCATGAAGTGGATCTCCTTTTTTCTAGGTCACCTACAAAATCTAAATCTAGATAACCACAAATTGAATCTATGGAACCATCATAGGTGATAGAATAACTTCTTGTTCCTATAAGATATTGACGCACCCATTTCATTACTTCCCAATGCTCTTTTCCTAGATTTTCTATGTATCGACTGATAACACCAACTGCATGTTGAATATTTGGTCTAGTACTCACCATCACATACATCAAACTTCCCACTACATTATCATACGGTACACAAGACATATAATCATTTTCTTCATGATTACTAGGACATAAACGTAAAGAAATCCTTAAATTGGAATCCAAAGGGATCTGTATGGGTTTCACATTATTCATACCAAATCTCATAAGTATTTTCTCCACATAATTCCATTGTGATAACCACATCTTACCATTTTTCTTGTTTCTCTTTGTCTCCATGACTAAGATTTGTTTTGTTGCTCCTAGATCCTTCATATCAAATTCCCTAGCCAACTGAGCCTTTAACATGTTGATTTTGACCATGATATTGCTTTCCAAAATCATATCGTCCACATATAACACCAAAATAATGAACATTCCATTTTCCAACTTTTTAAAGTAAACACAATGATCATATTCACTTCTTCTAAAATTTAAGCAAACCATGAAGGAATCGAACTTATGGTACCATTTCCTGGGAGACTTTCTCAGGCCATACAATGGCTTCTTGAGTTTGCAAACAAACCTCTTATTGTGATCATGAACAAACCCTTTTGGTTTTTCCATATATATATCCTCATCTAATTCTCCATTTAGAAACATTGTTTTAGCATCTAGCTTCTCTAACTCAAGATCAAGTAAAGAAACTAGTGCTAACACAACATGAACTAAAAAAATCTTCACAACTGGTGAAAATATCTCGTGAAAATCAATTATACCTTCCTTTTCAGAATACCCTTTTTCTACCATCCTTTCTTTATACCTCTCGACTTTATCATCAACACCCTTTTTCAGTTTGTAGACCCATTTGTAGCCAACAACGTTCATGTCCTTTGGAAGTTCTACCAAGTCACATGTTTTATTCCTCTACAAGGAAACCATTTTTTCTTTCATAACTTTCTTCCATTGAGCACTTTCAGATTTCTTAATTGCTTCCTGAAAACAACTAGGTCATCTACCAATAGAAACCATAGCCACAAATGAAACATAATCATCATACCTTGTAGAAGGATTCCTGACCAGTGAATATCTCCTCATAGATGGTTGAGGCATATTCTCAGTTTCCTGGATATTTTATGCATCTTCATCTTCTTCTTATGGAACGTCTTCATGATCCTGTGTTTCTGAAGATGGTTGATTTTCCAACTGCATTTGATGAACTTGCGGTACCTATTCTTATCTCACTTCAACATCTACCAATTATGATTTTAAAAGTGAGGATTCATCAAATACTACATCTCTTCTTATGATGATTTTGTGGGAAGTAGGATCCCCCAATATGTACCCCTTAACTCCATCACCATAACCAACAAAGACATATTTCTTTCATCTAGGGTCTAACATAGAATGATGATATTTAGAAATAAGGGCATAAGCATCACAACCAAATATTCTCATATTTGAGAAATCACACGACTGACATGTCCATACCTCTTCTGGAATATTAAAGTTTATTGCAGTTGATGTGACCGATTTATCAGATATCATGTTGTAAAAACTACTTCTTCCCACAATTCCTACTGCATCTTGGAATTACAGAGCATGTTCCTTTCCCTCTCTAGAAGATTCATATTCATGCATTCAACAATACAATTTTATTGAGGAGTATAAATCATGGTCTTATGTCTTTCGGTCCCATCTTCCTTGCAATAGTTCAAAAATTTCATAGACGTGAACTCACCTCCATTATCTGTCCTTAAACACTTGATTCACATGTCAGTTCTCTTTTCAACCAAAGCCCTGAATTACTTAAAAGTATTAAATACATCATGTTTTATTTTAAGTAAATAGACCTAAACCTTCCTATAGTAATCATCTAAATGTCACAAAATATGACGATCCTCCAAGATAAACTATAGGGAATGGTCCCCAAACATCTGAATGAATGTAATGAAGGATGCCTTTTCTTGTATTCCTTCCTATTTTAAACTTTTGTCTACATTGTTTTCCAAAAACACAATACTTGCAGAAATCAAAATTCAGAAACTTCAAAATTGGAAGTGACTTACGATCAACCAATACATTAAGCCCTTTCTCGCTCATATGACCCAAACGATGATGCCATAAAAAAATAGAGTCACTTACATCTTTAGATGCTACCACTTCTTGATTTACTTATGTCCTTCCTCCAAGATGATAAATACTTTTGATCCTATTTTCCTTCATGACTACTAAGATGCCTTTGGACAACTTCAATACTCCACCTTGAGTTGTACACTTGTAACCAATAGAATATACAACACCCAAAGATATCAAGTTCTTTTTTAGTTTGGGTACATGCCTTACATATATTAATGTTATCACAGAACTATCATGCATTTTAATCCAGATGCTACCAACTCCAACAATTTTAAAAGAAACACCATTTTGCATAAAAACAACACCATCATCAATAGATTGCTAATTTGAGAACCAATTTCTATGAAGACACATGTGGCTGGATGCACTAGAATTTAACAACCAATGCCAATGTTGATGTGAAACATCACAAGTAGAAAATAAATCATCAACCACACCTGAACTGGAACCTAAACGTGTTTGAGCTACATTAGTTTCCTTTGATTCTTTTGTGGAGTCCTCCTTGGATGCATTCTGTCTTTTCTAGCAATCCTTCTTGAGATGCCCAGATTTACCATAGAACCAACATTTCTCCTTACTCTTCTTGCCTCTTGACTTAGGCCTTGATGTATCCCTCTGTTTTTTCCCTCTTTCTGTAGATCGACCTCTGACGACCATTACTTCTTTTGTTGAGGTTTATTTACTGCATTTTTTTCTCATCTCCTCAGACAACAAAGCTCCCACAATAGTGTCATAATCAATGACATATCCTGTTTTAGACCACACAGTTGTGAATGGTCATAGGATGTCATCCATTAGCCTCATGAAGGTTGCAGGGGCATTCGTCAACCCGAAAGGCATGACCAACCATTCGAAAAGGCCCTCCTTGGATTTCAATGCAGTCTTCCACACATCAGAGGGTTGGATTGGTACCTAGTGATACCTAGATTTCAAGTCGATCTTGCTGAAATATTTCTCCCCCTTGAGTTGGTCCAAAAGGTCATCAAT
>JASDQU010102520.1:119543-130198 GCA_032191745.1 Picea mariana
ATGTCGCTTCCACAAGTACGGTTGGCCTAATAATACATCAGAAACATCAAGAGGAGCAATGTCACATAATACCTCATCTGTGAAGGGCTTGATGTTGTAGGGAAGGTGACATTGTTGACTGATGTGGAGTTCATGTCCTTGGTGCAACCACCCGATGGTGTATGGTTGTGCATGTGTTGTGGTCGGCAAGCCCAGCTGCTTCATGACCTCTACTAAGATGAGGCTCTTCTGGCTCTCGTTGTCGACAATGAACTGCAACGACGAACCCTTTACCCACATCTTGGAATGGAAGAGACACTCTGCCTCCTTTGGATCTTCTGGTTCCTCCATCTGGATCTTTGTGGTGGAAATCGTGGCATTGGGCTCTGCATCGATAATCTACTTCCCCCTGTCATTCCCCTTGTCAGGTTCTGATTCAGAGTCAGAGCACGCATCTGATTCAAAAGCCTTCAACTCGTATACCAGCGACTACTTGGCCTGACACTCACTTGTGTTGTGAGTGGAGCTCTTATGGAACTCACACCACTTCCCTGTGTCCTTTTTTGGTTTCGTGGTGTTGTTCTTTGCTTGTGGCTTTCGTGAGTTGTCCTGGGATGCCTCGCCTTGGCTTGGTCCTTTGTTCTACACTTTGGGGGTACTTTTCCCTTGCTTTTGATTTGTAGACCCAAAGTCTCGCTTCTTCTGTACTTTTCCACTTTGGTGGGCAGCATATCGGTATGCCACACTAAGTGAGGAGATGTCGAGGAACTCCATTTCCTCCTGAATGTATTTATGCAGACAACTGCGGTATTTTAACAACAATATTTTCTCTGAATCTTTGATACCCAACTTTGTGCATAGGGTATGAAACAGATTCTTCATCTCATGCACATCTTGGTCCCTTTGCTGCTGAAGCGTAGTCCATTGTATGTATTTGTCCTCATATCTCCCCACGGGATAATATTGTTCCTTGATGGCATCTTGAAAATAATTCCAAGTGGGTACAGCCGAGAACAGAGAGGGTTCTTCCTCGCCCTGTTGCTCCGAGTAGGTTTCCCACCAGTCCTTGACATGGGGGGCGGCTTTGAGGAGTGCGAAAATAGTCTTTTCTCGGTCGGAAAATTCATGAACCGAGAAATATCCTTCCAACAGATTCAACCATTTATCTACGACATCTGCATCTATTTGGCCCTCAAATATGGGAATGTCAAAGTTTACTTGTACCTTAAAAGGAGTGGCACCTCTAGAGTGGTTTTTGGATGTCGATGCACCGCCAATGGGAATTCGTTGAAGAATCTAGGCAAAGTTGTCCATCATCACGTTCCTTTGTTTCTCGAGGGCCTCCTTGAGCAACATTTTGATAGGATTTCCTGCTCCCTCATCTTTCTTTTCTTCCCCCATGGGCGGTTGCCGGGGTTTGCGAGGCTGATCTGGCAAAGGTTCAACCAGATCGAGCCTCAACTCCTTATACCTCAACCTCATTGGGGACATGCAAAGAAGGATCGAGAATGAGAAGACTGCTCTGATACCACTGATCTGGATTTATGTAGAAACACAATGAAATACGAAAATACACTTAAACACAGAGATGTAACATAAATAACACTTCATTTCATTAATAACAAATGACTGAAATATGCTTACAGACAGAATGGAGATAAACTAGCTAGGGCACTGGTAGCTTATCTCTGAGAAGAGATGTGGTGGCTACTGGCCTCTGAACTCTGTTATAATGAGGCTTGAAGGCCCATTATTATTGACAAACAATGGAAAACCCTAAACATCCAAAGACCTAACCCTAGGAGATGAAACGCCAAGACTATGGGCCCCGTTTGGGTAAGTTGGTACATCAACTTCCCGGGGACGTAAATTTGGCATACGATCTCCGTTTGATGAATTCCATACCTCGTTAGAAAGATCTATCTGAGAACTACAACATGGATCTATGATCCATGTTGCTCCCCATTTTCCCAAAAAACGTCGTTTAAGGCCTCAAAACGGCTCCAAAAGTCCAAGACCCAAAAAACTGCTAAAAATAATAAACTGTGCGAAAACTGAAAAAACTGAAAGAAACAATGGTGGGGGTCCAAGTGGAATAGGTGGGTGGCCACTAATATCCACCTGGATCACTAGATGATCTCAAGACTCAAACAATGAACACAGTAGCATAATCGCCTTTTCGTCATCCTTTAACTTTACTTCCATAATAGTTAATTGACAAATCAGAGTATTGAAAACATTCAAGTGATCAACAATTTTCGTAGCTTCCTTCATCTAGAAGCTGTATAACTGCCTCTTCAAGAATATTCTATTTGACAAGTTCTTTGTCATATATAGAATCTCCAGTTTGGTCCACAAACTCATTCTTGTCTTCTCTTAAGTGATGTTAAACAACACCTCATCAGCTAGAAACACGTGAATAGTACTAAAATTATGTCATTAGCAGAAACAACTCCAAAACCACTTCTTATAAAACTGAGACTTTTTATATGAAAAAAAAATAACCTTATACTTCAAGATCGTTGCACCTTTAATGAGGGTATCTTGAGACTATTAGAAAGTGTCACACCTTATCAAACTATGGCCTGCGATGATGTCGCATTTTGCACTATGTAGTGCTCGCGACGATGCCGCACTGTGTGTTATGCAGTGCCTGCGAAAATGTCAGACTATGCACTATGTAGTGTCTGCATGGATGTCACACTGCGCACTAAAAGGTGCCTGTGACCTTGGAGAAACTTTGATAATTTCGAAAGTGTTCCTATGACCGTCACACTTTTCGAGAGGGACAACCTACGACAGTGTAATAAAACCCATCCTAGGCTGATCCACTTCACTCATCTCAGATTGGCTCGGTTCACCTGCTCTTCGATCCAGCGGCCAAATTCTCTTCTCCTTTGCTCTCTTCTCCTTCAAATCTAAGCTATGATACCATGTTTTAGGCAACGGAAGAAAAACACATATTATAAAACAGAGCATAAACAAGAAATATAAAACATGCATTAAACCAAGCACAATAATCCCACAATTGACATAGTGATTTATGTGGAAACCTAATGAGGGAAAAAACCATGGGAAATGATTATCATTATTATTATTATTCAAGGGAGAATTACAATAGCCTTCAATATGCATACAATCATCCTCTCCTCACACACACTCTGCTCTCTATACATCTTGCACACGCTTTCACTCACATTGTATTGACAACTCTATTGGTATGCTCGCATATATAACATCTATCACTGAGTTAAACAAATTGATCATGAATAGATCACATAGTTACATGAATAAATAGATTGCGTCCATGCGCATTAACATAGCTGCATGCATGTGCATGTGACCGCATGAGGAAATTTGTTGGCATGTTTCCACCACAATTGTCATCTCCTTCTCTAATGGTGGCTCAACTTTTATCTCTCTTCTGAGGGAAAACGCATCAACTGTCAAATCGATTGTGACTTATCCATATTCCCTCTCATTTCTTTTAAATGTCTTTCAATGCTTGAATAAGATTATGATATCTGTTAAATATCACAGAGGCATGGTCCCTTCAATTAGTTGCAAAAAAAAATTTCTGAACGAAAAACAACAATACAGAAATAATGGAAATATTTGGAGAGCTTCGTCGATTCTTAGATACAGTAATTCATGGTGCAACAGGACAATGGTTGACTCTTGAAAACACTAGCATTTCCTCCTGTCTCACAAGATGATGAGCATATTTTCTCTCTTTATCCTGGTTAGCAATGCTCTTTGTGGCTTCACCCAATAGCTATAACAGGTCGGCTCCCTCTCACAAATAGTGAGGACACAACCCTCACTTAACAAAACAAAAAAATATATACTCTCACAAACTAATCCTACTTCTACAATGGATTAGAAACTTACATCTTTTTAATTTTGCTTGCCTCTGCCGTGATGGAGTTAAGCCTAGACAAGTTCTGACACCAAGATAAAGTAGGAGAAAGTAGACATAATGCATACACACCAAATACTATTCTACATATTTCTTATTCAATCAAGTACATATTTATAATGGAATATTTCCCTCAACTACACAACAAACTCACGAGGGAATATCTTGACTATACACATAAATATGATCTAAGTAGATCTAACAAGCCAAAGCTGATTCTAAAGTAAGAATTAATTCTAAAAGACTTTGTTGGTAGCATTGATGATAGGAAAAACACCTCAGGACATATTTTTCATTTAGGCACACATTTGATCTCATGGGATTCTAAGAAGCCATCATCTCAATATCTTTTGTAGAAGTAGAATATGTAGGAACTACTACAACATCATGCCATGTAGTATGGCTAAGAAGGCTCTTGAGAGATCTTGCACATTTGGAGAAGGAGCCAACTTCCATTTTTTGTGACAACATTTCAGCAATTGAATTGTCCAAAAACCATGTGTTTCACCTGAAAAACAAACACATTCACACTTTCTATCACTTCATTAAGGAGATTGTCAACAATGATGACATTTCTCTTCAATTTTGAGGATATAGAGATCAGTTAGCGGATATGTTCACAAAACCATTGAGAAGAATTGCTTTTTGAGTTTGGGAGACAACACTTAAGCATTATAAATTCTTAAGAATGTAACATTTGAGATTAAGGGGGAGTATTAAAACATATAATCTCTTGTGTTGACCAACTATGCATAGATGCATAGATTAGTTACTTAGGTGATTAGTTGATTTGTTCATTTTCTATTTATGGAAAATTGTTAGCCAATTGTTTGTTTTGAATGTATCAAACTTCTAGAGTTATTAAATATCTATTTTAAAAACATTTATTTAATAATGAGAAGAAGGACGACTCATACCCCATAAGTTTTCTGTTATTTTTCGTCATATTTATCAAATTAACACTAGGTACACTCCTCTCTCTCAGTTCAAACCTAACAGACTGCTTTAGCCATTCGCAAATAGCATGAACTTAGTGCGTTCCGAGCGGAAAGTTTATTTCCATTCAGGGTTTGCGTTCCCATCACTTCCCTGGAATTCATTTAAATATTATTCTTCCCCTCACTATTGCGAGTGGACAGATAATATCGAAGAAATAGATTGTGATAATATGGAACAGACACACTGTCTATGCCCCTTGCAGCCTTAACTATCACATTTCTGGCTTCAAAAAGCTCCAAACTCACCAGCATGTGCCGAATTTTCTTTCGACAGGCCTCCATCCTATTTCTGCTTGAAACCAATTTTGTGTCTTAGTTATAAACGGCCTCCATTCTATTTCTGCTTGAAACCAATTTTGTGTCTTAGTTATAAACGTTTCAGGAAGAAAATGATATCTGTGAGAGGGATGTGTCCGTTTGTATAATTTTCTTTTGGGAAGAATCACCTAAAGGATTTTATACCTCTCAAAATTTTGTAGAACCATAGTTAAATATTTCTATACTGGTTATGATTTCAAATATGCATTAAAGTACTATAACTACACTTTTTAGTTATGATTTCAAATGTGCATTGAAATACTCATAACTACACTTCACTTTTTGGTTATGATTTCAAATGTGCATTGAAATACTCATAACTACACTTTTTCGTTATGATTTCAAATGTGCATTGAAGTACTCATAACTACACTTTTTGCGAGATAGATATCATAAGAGGTACAGTCCAGATCATATGAACTCAATCTAACAGAAATTTTGATTTGATTGAAATAATGTATTCGGTTCTTGTTAGTGAATGGAGTAAGTGTCTCCCACACTCGGAAGAGAGGTCATACTTTGTGGGATATGAGATAATTCGAATATTTCTGAGATGTGAGACGAGGAGCCCGCAAATGTCATGCCTTTACGAAATCCAGGCAGTCCTTTTCCCGTCAAAGAAATCATGGCCACATTACCTTGCTCGTTGCAGGAAATGCTTTGAAACCCCCGCTGGAAGGATCACCCTCTAAAATCCCCGTTGGCTGAATAAAAGTATAAGAGGTGAGGAAACTCGTCTTGGCGTTGATGGATCTCTGGGAAACTTCCTCAGAGAAACAAGTCAGACAATTTTTCATCGATTTATTCGCTCCAGAACTGAGGCCTTCAAGCATTTGAACCTCCAGTGTTTGAAGAATTAGATAATTTACAATGGTATTTCACTGTAGTTTATTTGTGTTATATTTGTACCCATGTATAGTTTTGAATGTTACGGTGAAGACTGTAGTGTATTTACAATTAAAAAAATAGTAATTTGGGGACTCGCCAGAAGAATGTTTTTATGATAGGAAAGAAGACCAGTGTTTTAGAATTGACAACGATATTTACCGTAGAAATGTATTTTCATAATCAGGGTTTGGCATGGACCTATCATTTCCATGTCTACTTCGATAGCTCAAAGTCATCTCTTGTGTCTGTTATTAAGTCATTTATCTTCGAGACCTTGGACTTGTAATGTTAGGTGAGAACAGAAAACACATATGACCAAAAAAAAAATGTTATACGACCACACAAATTAAACAATTGATTCATATAAAACTTGTTAATAGGAAAAGATGATTCTTTTATTTATAAAATTATAAAAATCGTAACACTAAAAATCAAATCATATAATTATGTTGAGTAAAGGAAAAAGACATGTTATATGATTAAAAAATAATTAAACAATGGATTTATATAAAACTTATTAGTATATACAATTTATTAATAAGAAAAAAATATTATTCTTTTTACACCAATTATTAGTATAAAAATTATATAGTTAAAAATTACAAAATTTATATTTATGATTTTTTATTTAGTATAAAAATTATATAATTAAAAATTACAAAATTTATATTTATGATTTTTTATTTTAAAAAATATTTAATTAGTTATTTTGCATCTATTAATTTTATTTTTGATTAGAAAAACAATCTAGATAACAATTGTCCCTATAATAATTTAGAAAAATATATTTATAGTTTGAAAAATGAAGGTAATAACCTCTTGCTATGAGACTTTAATGCTAGGACTGCAAATAAACAAGCTAATTTTTTAAGTATTGATTTCAACCATAATCCTTTATGGCTAGATGAGGACCTTGTTTTATCTAATAGCTACAAAATAAGCTTAGAAAAACTAATGGAGAATTTGTTTGGTAGAGAGTTGGTTAAGCTCTGGAGCACTAGACCTAATAATTTATAATGGAGTAATGAAGTGGTCAAATGGTTAGATTCGAGCAAGATGACTTGTATTCATGGGCTAGGTAGTAGTGTCCAGGTAGTAGTGTCCTAGATTACAAACATGGTCATTGAAGAAAATTCTCATAATCAAAGGAATTTAGGTTTTGACAAAAGTAAAGTTGATATTTTCTTAAAGGATTTAAATAGTAAATTAAGTCTCCTAACTTATAAGGACAACATTGAAAAACTATATTATAATTATACAACTACCCTTTCCACTTCTATTAACAAGTTCTCTTTCGAGGTGTCCTATAAAAAGAATAATAGAATGACCAACCCTTGGTATGATAAAGAATGTAAAATTTCTAGAAAATTCATTTGGGATGCTTCTAATGAGTCCTTAAAACTTGATAAGGTCAATACGTACAAAGCCCTAATTAAAAGGAAGAAAATATACTATATTATTAAAAGGAAAGAGCAACTTTCACAACTATATAAGTTGGATCCTAAGAAGTTCTCGAGCCAAATTCTAAACCGCAGTACTAAATAAAGTAATATGATTCCATTAAGGGACTAAAATCCCTACCTTAAACGTCTTTACGAGTTCCATAATGCCATGGAAACAATTCCTATTATCCCTACAAAGGAAGAAGTTTTTTCTTTAGATGCCATAGATTTCAGGGTCAAGCCGCTTGCAAATGGGAAAGATAAGGACATTGAAGGCTACCAAGCTAAAACTTTTAAAATTGGAGGGCATATGCGTAACCCTCACATACACAAGTTGTTCATTTTAGGAGTCAAATAGGGCTTCCCTAAACCCTAGATGCAAATCCTCATTGTTCCTATTTTTAAAAATGGGGAAAAAAAATCCCTCTAACTATAGGGCCATTATGATTATCCTTTGGAATTATTTTGGAAAAGAAGATTATCCTTTGGCTAGAAATTCATGGTAAAAGAGCTAAAGGCTAAGACATGTTTAGGAGATATCATTCATTTGTGGACCATCTAGTTATCTTTAGGATCATTTCATAGGAGTTGCAAAATACTAAAAGCAATCTTTTTTTCTTTTTTGTTGACTTTAGAAAAGATTTTCACATGGTTCCTAGGAAAAACCTTTGGAATAGGTTGGAAGAGATAAAAGTGTCTCTTGAGTTGAGGACTGCTGCAATAAGGATGTATGAGAACATTATTGCTAATTTTCAAAACACTGAGGACTGGTCAAAAGAGATTAGCTACAATATTGGACTCAAACAAGGTTGTCCCTTGTCCCCTACCCTTTTTGGCATATACATTGACAAGTTAGAAGATTGCTTGGAAAGAAGGTTGTGTAGGCCCTAATCTCACTGGTAGAGTCATCAAGCTTCTTCTTTATGCTAATGATATCGTTATTATGGAAAGGATTCCCCATGGTCTTGAAAACTAACTAATAATCCTCTAAGATTTTTTCTCCAATATGGGTATGAATGTTAATACTCATAAGACTAAGGTATTCATTATTAAAGCCAATAAGATCACTTATGATACCTTCGTATATGACAACAATAACTTGGAGGAAGTGACTTCATACAAATATATTGGAATTGATATTCACAACAAGCTCAATTGGAATCATAGCATTGAGAAAATGATTATTGGGGGATGGGAAGCTTATTATGCACTGGGGCTGGAAAGAAGTTATAAATCAGTTGATCTTTGGAGTTGGGATAAGAAGAAACTCCTCTTTGAGACTCTTGTTACACATGTTATTCTTTATGGATGTGAATTCTGGGGATGTAATATATCTCGTGAATCCTGGAGAAAGATAGAGTAAATACAAAAGAATTTTATAACCTATAATCCCAAAATTAAAGAAAATATGCCCTATCCCATCCTCCTCTTAGAAATAAGCCTCTCCCCCATTGAGAGCATGGCTATGACTAGATACCTAATGTATAAGAACAAATTAAACAACATGGAAGACAAGGCTTCCTATAATTGCTTCAAAATCGAGTCATAACCCCCATCTACTCAAGAAAGGATGGCATAAAGATGCTTGGTCTTGGATAAACTATTGGGTAATAATGGAAGACACCATTTTGCAAAATAAAGAAACTATTAAAAAAATCATCAAATCAAAATTTAAGGAGAAAATGTGGTAAGATAAAGAGTTAGAGGAAAAAAAAAATTAAGGTATTATAATGATCCAATCAACCCTAATCTAAAAGATCAAAGAAAAAATAAAGCATTGCGAAGATAAGAACAAATTCTCACTAGCTCCATAGTGAAACTATTGGTCAATTCCTAAAATGCCATGGGATGAAAGAGTGTGTCACCTTTGTGACACTAAAAATGTTGAAGGTCAAAAACACTTTCTCTTAGATTGTCCAGCTTATACCCATATTGGATCTCATTTTCAAAATATTTGTGACACTACCAAGCTTCCTAACCTCCTCACTCATCAAAAGTATGGTGATCTTGGAAAGTTTCTCTTAATGGTTTTAGACCATAAAAACAAAATTCTAAAGCATCCCAAGTAATCACTTACCCTCTTAAGGTCACATAGACCAATTCAGACTTAGTGAATGTGAACTAATCATCATCATCAATAAATTAAAATTATATGTAAACTAACAATCTCAATGCTATGACATGACTATGTCTCCTTTATATATTACAAAGACACTTGATTGCCCACTTTAATCAAGTGGACAACTTTTTTTTTTGTCTAATCCAGGGTATATTTTAGTTTTGCAAGCATACACATTTGGGTTCCTAAGCAATATGATATGTGGCATGCCTTGTTATACCTGCCAGGCAGTGTATCTAGCGGCAGTGTATCTAGCGATGAGTTTGAGCCTTGCCTATTAATATAAATTCACTATTCTTTCAAAGTTCTACAATAGTCTATTTTTTTAATATTTTTCCTAAATAATAAAATACATTTATTTATTCAGGTATTGGTTTAGAGGTTTTACATCTTATTCCAGGACAGCCTGGGTGTACTCATTATTTTCTGTTCTGATTTATCTGCTACACCCATCTGCAGCTTCCTATGATTACATTCTGATATATCCCCAATCTGTAGCTTTTTCTGATCTACACAGGTACATTATGGTACATCCATCAATCTGCGGCTTCTTATGATCAACAGACTTACATAGATATACATTATTGACATACAATATTATGATCGATCTGATGTTAAAGTCATCCTCTATACCGGGTTTGGTTCATTAATGATGTGAGAAAAACAGTTACCATTTTCACCCATAAATGATGTGATGGATCATTAATTGCGTCATCTCACTGACCAATGTTATCGGATTGGAGCTTCCTGTGATTATAGGTGGGAGGATGGACCTATGATTGTGGAAATGTGTTTTGACATTTAAAACAGTGAGAGTAACATCGCAGGAAGTACCATTTTCGCAACCAGAAAGATACGTCTTTCTATTCAAGTCATTACTATAGTGAAAACCACTTCCTAATTTCCAAAGTCATGGTTGTCCTACATTAAATATATGAGGGATCAATGTTCTACCTCACAGGAAAATTTGCATGCACTTATTGAATATGTAT
>JASDQU010102520.1:130248-146011 GCA_032191745.1 Picea mariana
TCGAATTCTGACCACCATTGCTTCTATTGTTGAGGTTTCTTTACTAGATTTTTTTCTCATCTCCTCAGACAACAAAGCTCCCACAACAGTGTCATAATCAATGACATCTCTTGTTTTAAACCACACAGTTGTGACCAGATGATCCCAAGACTCAGACAATGAACAAAGTAGCGTAATCGCCTTTTCCTCATCCTTTAACTTTACTTCCATAATAGTTAATTGAAAAATCAGAGTATTGAAAACATTCAAGTGATCAACAATTTTCGTAGCTTCCTTCATCTGCAAGTTGTATAACTTCCACTTCAAGAAGATTCTATTTGACAAGTTCTTTGTCATATATAGAATCTTCAGTTTGGTCCACAAAGTTATTCTTGTATTCTCTTTAGTGATGTTAAACAACACCTCATCAGCCAAAAACACACAAATAGTACTAAAATTGTGCCATTAGCAGAAACAACTCCAAAACAACTTCTTATAAAACTGAGACTTTTTATACGAAAAAAAAAAAAAAATTATACTTCAAGATGGTCGCAACTTTAATGAAGGTATCCTATGACCATTAGGAAGTGTCACACCTTATCAAACTATGGCCTACAACGATGTCGCACTTTTCACTATGTAGTGCCCGCGATGATGTCGCACTCTGTGTTATGCAGTGCCTGCGACAATGTCAGACTGTGCATTATGTAGTATCTGCATGGATGTCGCACTGCGCAATAAGAAGTTCCCGTGACCTTGGAGAAATTTTGATAATTTCAAAAGTGTTCCTATGACCGTCGCACTTTTCCAGAGGGACAACCTATGACAGTGTAATAAAACCCATCCTAGGTTGATCCACTTCACTCATCTCAGATTGGCTCGGTTCACCTGCTCTTCAATCCAGCGACCAGATTTTCTTTTCCTTTGCTCTTTGCTCCTTCAAATCTAAGCTATGATACCAAGTTTTAGGCAGTGGAAGAAAAAAGCACATTATAAAATAGAGCATACACAAGAAATATAAAACATGCATTAAACAAAGCACAACAATCATAATTATCGGTATTATTATTATTGAAGAGAGAATTACAATAGCCTTCAATAGGCATACAAACATCCTCTCCTCGCACGCACTCTACTCTCTACACAACTTGCACACACTTTCACTCACATTGTACCGACAATTCTATTGGTATGCTCACATATATAACATCTATCATTGGGTTAAACAAACTGATCATGAATAGATCACATAGTTACATGAACAATTCATAAATATATTTCATCCATGCGCATTAACATAGCTGCATGCATGTGCATGTGACCACATGAGGAAATTTGTTGGCATGTTTCCAACACAATTGTCATCTTTTTCTCTAATGGTGGCTCAACTTTTATCTCTTCGGAGGGAAAACACATCAACTGTCAAATCGATTGTGACTTATCCATATTCCCTTTCGTTTCTTTTAAAAGTCTTTCAATGCTTGAATAAGATTATGATATCCCTTAAATATCACAGAGGCATGGTCCCTTCAATTAGTTGCAAAAGTTTTTTGTCTGAACGAAAAACAACAATACGAAAATAATGGAAATATTTGGAAAACTTCATCGATTCTTAGATACAATAATGCATGGTGCAGCACGACAATGGTGGTTCTCTTGACAACACTAGCATTTCCTCCTGTCTCACAAGCTGATGAGCGTATTTTCTCTCTTTATCTTGGTTAGAGACGCTCTTTGTGCCTTCACCCAATAGTTGTAACAAGCCTCACTTAACCAATAGTGAGGACACAAACACTCACTTAACCAAACAAAAAAATATCGACTCTCACAAACTAATCCTACTTCTACAACGGATTAGAAACTTACATCTTTTTAATTTTTCTTGCCTCTCTCGTGATGGAGTTAAGCCTAGACAAGTTCTGACACGAAAATAAAATAGGAGAAAGTAGACATAATGCATACACACCAAACACTATTCTACATATTTTTTATTCAATCAAACACATATTTATAATGGAATTTTTCCCTCAACTACACAACAAACTCAACTACACAACAAACTCACTAAGGAATATTTAGACTACACACATAAATATGATCTAAGTAGATCTAACAAGCCAAAACTGATTCTAAAGTAAGAATTAATTCTAAAAGACTTTGTTGGTAGCATTGATGATAGGAAAAACACATCAGGACATATTTTTCATTCAGGCACAGATTTGATCTCATGGGATTCTAAGAAGCCATCATCTCAATATCTTTTGTAGAAGTAGAATATGTAGGAACTACTACGACATCATGCCATGCAGTATGGCTAAGAAGACTCTTGAGAGATCTTGCACATTTGGAGAAGGAGCCAACTTCCTTTTTTTGTGACAACATTTCAGCAATTGCATTGTCCAAAAACCATGTGTTTCACCTCAAAAACAAACACATTCACACTTTCTATCACTTCATTAACGAGATTGTCAACAATGATGACATTTCTCTTCAATTTTGAGGATATAGAGATCATTAGCAGATGTGTTCACAAAACCATTGAGAAGAATTGTTTTTTGAGTTTGAGAGACAACACTTAGGCATTGTAAATTCTTAAGAATGTAACATTTGAGATTAAGAGGGAGTATTAAAACATATAATCTCTTGTCTTGACCAACTATGCATAAATGCATAGATTAGTTCCTTGGGTGATTAGCTGATTTGTTCATTTTCTATTTATGGAAAGTTGTTAGCCAATTATTTGTTTTAAATGTATCAAATTTCTAGAGTTATTAAATATCTATTTTAAAAACATTTATTTAATAATGAGAAGAAGGACAACTCATGCCCCACAAGTTTTCTGTTATTTTTCTTCATATTTATCTAATTAACACTAGGTACACTCTTCTCTCTCAGTTGAAACCTAACAGACTGCTTTAGCAATTCGCAAATAGCATGAACTTAGTGCGTTCCAAGCGGAAAGTTTATTTCCATTCAGGATTTGCGTTCCCATCACTTCCCTGGAATTCATTTAAATATTATTATTCCCCTCACTATTGCGAGTGGACAGATAATATCGAAGAAATAGATTGTGATAATATGGAACAGACACATTGTCTATGCCCCTTGCGGCCTTAACTATCACATTTCTGGCTTCAAAAAGCTCCAAACTCACCAGCATGTGCAGAATTTGCTTTCGACAGGCCTCCATTCTATTTCTGCTTGAAACCAATTTTGTGTCTTAGTTATAAACGGCCTACATTCTATTTCTGCTTGAAACCAATTTTGTGTCTTAGTTATAAACGTTTCAGGAAGAAAATGATATCGGTGGGAGGGATGTGCTCGTTTTTATAATTTGTTTTGGAAGAATCACCTCAAAAGATTTGATCCGTCTCAAAACTTTATAGAACCATAGTTAAATAGTTCTATACTAATTATGATTTCAAATGTGCATTGAAGTACTATAACTACACATTTTGGTTATGATTTCAAATGTGCATTCAAATACTCATAACTACACTTTTGGGTTATGATTTCAAATGTGCATTGAAGTACTCATAACTACACTTTTTGCGAGATAGATATCATAAGAGGTACAGTCCAGATCATATGAACTCAATCTAACAGAAATTTTGATTTGATTGAAATAATGTATTCGGTTCTTGTTAGTGAATGGAGTAGGTGTCTCCCACACTCGGAAGAGAGGTCATACTTTGTGGGATATGAGATAATTCGAATATTTCTGAGATGTGAGACGAGGAGCACTCAAATGTCATGCCTTTACGAAATCCAGGCAGTCCTTTTCCCGTCAAAGAAATCTTGGTCACATTACCTTGCTTGTTGCAGGAAATGCTTTGAAACCCCCGCTGGAAGGATCACCCTCTAAAATCCCCGTTGGCTGAATAAAAGTATCAAGAGGTGAGAAACTCGTCTTGGCGTTGATGGATCTCTGGGAAACTTCCTCAGAGAAACAAGTCAGAGAATTTTTCATCGATTTATTCGCTCCAGAACTGAGGCCTTCAAGCATTTCAACCTCCAGTGTTTGAAGAATTAGATAATATACAATGGTATTTCACTGTAGTTTATTTGTGTTATATTTGTACCCATGTATAGTTTTGAATGTTACGGAGGCCTTCAAGCATTTGAACCTCCAGCGTTTGAAGAATTAGATAATTTACAATGGTATTTCACAGTTGTTTATTTGTGTTATATTTGTACCCATGTATAGTTTTGAATGTTACGGTGAAGACTGTAGTGTATTTACATTTAAAAAAATAGTAATTTGGGGACTCGCCAGAAGAATGTTTTTATGATATGAAAGAAGACCAGTGTTTTAGAATTGACAACGATATTTACCGTAGAAATGTATTTTCATAATCAGGGTTTGGCATGGACCTATCATTTCAATGTCTACTTCGATAGCTCAAAGTCATCTCTTGTGTCTGTCATTAAGTCATTTATCGAGACCTTGGACTTGTAATGTTAGGTGAGAACAGAAAACACATATGACCAAAAAAAAATGTTATACGACCACACAAATTAAACAATTGATTCATATAAAACTTGTTCATAGGAAAAGATGATTCTTTTATTTATAAAATTATAAAAATCGTAACACTAAAAATCAAATCATATAATTATGTTGAGTAAAGAAAAAAGACATGTTATATGATTAAAAAATAATTAAACAATTGATTTATATAAAACTTATTAGTATATACAATTTATTAATGAGAAAAAAATATTATTCTTTTTACACAAATTATCAGTATAAAAATTATATAATTAAAAATTACAAGATTTATATTTATGATTTTTTATTTTAAAAAATATTTAATTAGTTATTTTGCATCTATTAATTTTATTTTTTATTAGAAAAATAATTTAGATAACAATTGTCCCTATAATAATTTAGAAAAATATATTTATAGTTTGAAAAATGAAGGTAATAACCTCTTGCTAGGAGACTTTAATGCTAGGACTACAAATAAACAAGCTACTCTTTTAAGTATTGATTTCAACCATAATCCTTTATGGCTAGATGAGGACCTTGTTTTAAGCTTAGAAAAACTAATGGAGAATTTGTTTGGTAGAGAGTTGGTCAAGCTCTGGAGCACTCGGCCTAATAATTTATAATGGAGTAATGAAGTGGTCAAATGGTTAGATTCCAGCAAGATGACTTGTATTCATGGGCTAGGTAGTAGTGTCCTAGATTACAAACTTCGTCATTGAAGAAAATTCTCATAATCAAAGGAATTTAGGTTTTCACAAAAGTAAAGTTGATCTTTTCTTAAAGGATTTAAATAGTAAATTAAGTCTCCTAATTTATAAGGACAACATTGAAGAACTCTATTATAATTTTACAACTACCCTTTCCACTTCTATTAACAAGTTCTCTTTCGAGGTGTCCTATAAAAAAAATAATAGAACGACCAACCCTTGGTATGATAAAGAATGTAAAATTTCTAGAAAATTCATTTGGGATGCTTCTAATGAGTCCTTAAAACTTGATAAGGTCAATATGTACAAAGCCCTAATTAAAAGGAAGAAAATATACTATATTATTAAAAGGAAAGAGCAACTTTCACAACTATATAAGTTGGATCCTAAGAAGTTCTGGAGCCAAATTCTAAACCGCGGTACTAAATAAAGTAATAGGATTCCATTAAGGGACTAAGATTCCTACCTTAAAATTCTTTACGAGTTCCATAATGCCATGGAAACAATTCCTATTATCCCTACAAAGGAAGAAGTTTTTTCTTTAGATGCCATAGATTTCAGGGTCAAGCCGCTTGCAAATGGGAAAGATAAGGAGTCAAACAGGGCTTCCCTAAACCCTAGATGCAAATCCTCATTGTTCCTATTTTTAAAAATGGGGAAAAAAATTCCCTCTAACTATAGGGCCATTATGATTATCCTTTGGAATTATTTTGGAAAAGAAGAATATCCTTTGGCTAGAAACTCATGGTAAAAGAGCTAAAGGCTAAGACATGTTTAGGAGATATCATTCATTTGTGGACCATCTAGTTATCTTTAGGATCATTTCAGAGGAGTTACACAATACTAAAACCAATCTTCTTTGCTTTTTTGTTGACTTTAGAAAAGATTTTCACATGGTTCCTAGGAAAAACCTTTGGAATAGGTTGGAAGAGATAAAAGTGTCTCTTGAGTTGAGGACTGGTGCAATAAGGATGTATGAGAACATTATTGCTAATTTTCAAAACACTGAGGACTGGTCAAAAGAGATTAGCTACAATATTGGACTCAAACAAGGTTGTCCCTTGTCCCCTACCCTTTTTGGCATATACATTGACAAGTTAGAAGATTGCTTGGAAAGAAGGTTGTGTAGGCCCTAATCTCACTGGTAGAGTCATCAATCTTCTTCTTTATGCTAATGACATCGTTATTATGGCAAGGATTCCCCATGGTCTTGAAAACTAACTAACAATCCTCTAAGATTTTTTCTCCAATATGGGTATGACTATTAATACTGATAAGACTAAGGTCTTCATTATTAAAGACAATAAGATCACTTATGCTACCTTCGTATATGACAACAATAACATGGAGGAAGTGACTTCATACAAATATATTGGAATTGATATTCACAACAAGCTCAATTGGAATTATAGCATTGAGAAAATGATTATTGGGGGATGGGAAGCTTATTATGCACTCGGGCTGGAAAACAGTTATAAATTAGTTGATCTTTGGAGTTGGGATAAGAAGAAACTCCTCTTTGAGACTCTTGTTACACATGTTATTCTTTATGGATGTGAATTCTGGGGATGCAATATATCTCGTGAATCCTGGAGAAAGATAGAGCAAATACAAAAGAATTTTATAACCTATAATCCCAAAATTAAAGAAAATATGCCCTATCCCATCCTCCTCTTAGAAACAAGCCTCTCCCCCATTGAGAGCATGGCTATGACTAGATACCTAATGTATAAGAACAAATTAAACAACATGGAAGACGAGGCTTCCTATAATTGCTTCAAAATCGAGTCATAACCCCCATCTACTCAAGCAAGGATGGCATAAAGATGCTTGGTCCGGATAAACTATTGGGTAATAATGGAAGACACCATTTTGAAAAATAAAGATACTATTAAAAAAATCATCAAATCAAAATTTAAGGAGAAAATGTGGTAAGATAAAGAGTTAGAGGAAAAAAAAAATTAAGGTATTATAATGATCCAATCAACCCTAATCTAAAAGATCAAAGAAAAAATAAAGCATCGCGAAGATAAGAACAAATTCTCACGAGCTCCATAGTGAAACTATTGGTCAATTCCTAAAATGCCATGGGATGAAAGAGTGTGTCACCTTTGTGACACTAAAAATGTTGAAGGTAAAAAACTCTTTCTCTTAGATTGTCCAGCGTATACCCATATTAGATCTCATTTTCAAAATATTTGTGACACTACCAAGCTTCCTAACCTCCTCACTCATCAAAAGTATGGTGATCTTGGAAAGTTTTTCTTAATGCTTTTCGACCATAAAAACAAAATTCTAAAGCATCGCAAGTAATCACTTACCCTCTTAAGGTCACATAGACCAATTCAGTCTTAGTGAATGTGAACTAATCATCATCATCAATAAATTAAAATTATATGTAAAGTAACAATCTCACTGCTATGACATGACTATGTCTTCTTTATATATTACGAAGACACACACTTGAATGCCCACTTTAATCAAGTGGACAACTTTTTTTTGTCTAATCCAGGGTATATTTTAGTTTTGCAAGCATACACATTTGCGTTCCTAAGCAATGTGATATGTGGCATGCCTTGTTATACCTGCCAGGCAGTGTATCTAGCGATGAGTTTGAGCCTTGCCTATTAATATAAATTCACTGTTCTTTCAAAGTTCTACGATAGTCTATTTTTTTAATATTTTTCCTAAATAATAAAATACATTTATTTATTCAGGTATTGGTTTAGAGGTTTTACTTCTTATTCCAGGACAGCCTGGGGTGTACTCATTATTTTCTGTTCTGATTTATCTGCTACACCCATCTGCAGATTCCTATGATTACATTCTGATATATCCCCAATCTGTAGCTTTTTCTGATCTACACAGGTACATTATGGTACATCCATCAATCTGCGGCTTCTTATGATCAACAGACTTACATAGATATACAATATTGGCATACAATATTATGATCTATCTGATGTTAAAGTCATCCTCTATACCGGGTTTGGTTCATTAATGATGTGAGAAAAACAGTTACCATTTTCACCCATAAATGATGTGATGGATCATTAATTGCGTCATCTCAGTGACTAATGTTATCGGATTGGAGCTTCCTGTGATTATAGGTGGGAGGATGGACCTATGATTGTGGAAATGTGTTTTGACATTTAAAAAAGTGAGAGGAACATCGCAGGAAGTACCATTTTCGCAACCAGAAAGATACGTCTTTCTATTCAAGTCATTACTATAGTGAAAACCACTTCCTAATTTCCAAAGTCATGGTTGTCCTACATTAAATATATGAGGGATCAATGTTCTACCTCACAGGAAAATTTGCATGCACTTATTGAATATGTATTCGCCATTAAATGAAAAAATATTGAATATGTGTTTTCTATTCAATAAAAAAATATGATAATCACTGCAGGTCTGACTTACCTTGTTCTATGAAAATTTATGAATATTTGCGTAGTATTGTTGGATGGCATTCACAGTTGATATATAGTGTGTGACAGACTGCCAGATTTAATTTTTGTGATGCCAATTCCAGAGTTTACTTTCTTTTCTTTTTAATTCTTCAAAAATCTCTGAATACATTAAAAGTCCATTTCGTGTGGGAAGACGGATCAGTCATATGACGCAAAAATACTACATATTATTTTTAAAGAGCACTTGATTAATAGAACCAATGTACCAAGATTGTCATTTCATTAGTAGTTAGCAAAGTTATATTCTCTAACAAAGGTAGGACCGTTGGTTCGTCGAACGAACGGGAGTGAAATTCTTCATTTTCCTATTTTTATCCTTACGAGATAGATCTGCTCTCGGTACAATTAATAAGTGCAGTGTTCGATGGAATTCATAGTCGATCTATAGTGTACGGGAGTTACAATTAATAAGTGCATTGTTTTTTCAATTGGAAAATTCCTCAAATTATATATTAATATAATTTTGTTTTCAAAACAGTGAGTTACATTCGCAGCTATAAGAAGTCTGTAAGAGATAATAAATAGAGAGATATATCTGATGACTGTATCAGTCTTTCAAAAAACAGTAAGTAGTAAGATAATCTAGTGATCTGAAAATAAGTCGAATAACTTTCAAAAAGATGAGAGCCGGTGAAGAAGGAGAAAAATAAGCTGATCTTAAAATAGTGTTTCAAAGAGTGGGGGACTCTCATGTCTATCTATCCAACAGTTATAGGTTAGGATTCCCACTTTTTTCTGAAGCACTATCTTTGATAGATGATAAGTAGTTTTGTTGTGCTCGCCATATATATGTTTGAAACTGAGCTTTTTAAAGATGGGCAAAAGCAGTTTAATTCTTTCCTTCGAGGCCAAGAGGGAGATATCTTGAAGGTCTCCCGTGCTATTCAACCACTCAATAATGATTATAGAATCTCCAAGAACCTGGAGGACTTCAAAGTGAAGTCTGGAAGCCAAGAATAATGTGGCCCAGGCACCCAAAAGTTATGCCCTGTATTGGTGCCTGGGCCACACTTGAGAGTCCATTTGCAATAAGAGTTTTGTGCAAATTTGATCAGCCCTCCAACTCCACTCTAAGACCCATTGGAGAGGGTTTCTCCATCAAACCAACCTATATATTTTTTTTCTAGAATTGGAACCTACAAAGAATGTTGACCCAAGAGTTATAAATGCCAAGGGCTTTGTAAGAAGCAACATTGCTGGATGGGATCCCATTATCAAAAATCAATTTGTTCCTTTCTAGCGAAATGCTCCAGCAAATGAGGTATGACAATTGAATGAGATTGTGTTCCCTTTGTGTCAAATTTGAAAACAGTTTTGGAGAGTGTTCCCATCCCAATTGGTTTGAAAGTTTAAAAACAATGCCAATTTTTGCCAAACCCGCCTCGTGAATGTGCACTTTATGAAAAGATAATCTCTAGTTTTTGGGTCGTTTTGGCAGAGGTGACAAAAGTTTGGCCCCGACCAACCCTTTTTTATAAGAGTGTCCCAGGTGTTGAGTTTGTAAGTAGTCATCTACCAAGTAAAAAAATTGATTTTTGGTGGGATATGCCAACTCCAGATCTGAAATCTAATAAATTGAGAAGCAGAGAATACAGAGAAGGAGATAGTATTTAGTATATTAGGTATATGAGGAAAAGTGTACATTGAGAAAGGGGAAAAGTGTTGAGCTAAATAGGCTCAAGAAAATCAAGAACATCAAGAAATGATAGTATAGCTGGCCAGGACAGCTGGCAGTGTACAGTCATGTTGTTGAGGTTACATTATATTTAACACTCCCTCTTAAACTCAACAGTTACAAACACCAACACTGATGATGCCCAAGTGTTGTCTCTGAAAATCAAAAACAGATTTTCCCAGTGGCTTTGTGAAGATATCTGTGAGCTGATCTCGAGAGCCACATAATTGAAGTGTTATGTCACCATTATTGACTAGCTCGTGGATGAAGTGAAAGCGAGTGTCAATGTGTTTGCTTTTCTTGTGAAACACATGATTTTTGGATAGAGCAATTGCTGAGGTGTTTTCACAAAAGATAGGAGTTGGATCATTTTCTGTATGTGACATATCTTTCAATATTCTTCTCAGCCACACAGCTTGATAGGAAGTTGAGGTAGCAACGACATACTCTGCCTCTACAGAAGATATTGATACAATTGGTTGCTTCTTTGATGCCCATGAAATCAAGTTCGTGCCTAGGTGAAAAACATGTCCTAAGGTGTTTTTCCTGTCATCTAGGCTGCCTGCAAAATCACTGTCTATGTAATGAGAGAGATGATTATCATCAGATTGAGTATACCATAAACCAAAATTGAGAGTTCCTCCAACATATCTCAGAATCTGTTTTGCCATCTTCTAGTGAGAATCTTTGGGGGATTCCATGAATCTGGAAACAAGGCTGGTTGCATATATAATATCAGGCCTAGTTGTTGCAAGATACAACAAACTTCCTACTAAATTGTTGTATAGGGTAGGGTCCACTATAGGGCCTTCATCTTTCTTGCTCAATTTTGTGACTAGGGGTATAGGGGTTTCTGCTGGATTGCATTCTTCCATGCAGAATCATTTTACAATGTCTGATGCATACTTTTTCTGATAGACACAAATTCCTTTGGTTGATTGATCAACCTCAATCCCCAAAAAGTATTTCATTATGCCAAGATCTGTCATCTCAAACTCAGATTGCGTGGCATGTTTAAAACTGATTAACTCAAGATTTCTAGAATATATCATGTCATCAACATATAAACATATAATCAAAATTTTACCATGATGATTTTTTTTTGTGTAAAGAGTTGGCTCATTTTGGCTTCTGCTGAAACCACTTTTGATCAGGTTAGTGTCAATTCTGTTGTACCAAGCTCATGGAGCTTGCTTTAAGCCATACAAGTCTTTCTTCAACCGATATACTTTGGTTGGCTTCTCTTGGAATTCAAATCTAGGTGGTTGATCGGCATAAACTTCTTCTTCTAAGAAACCGTTCAGGAAAGCTGACTTGACATCCATCTAGTATACTTGCCATTTGTGTTGGGCTGCTATGGCCAAAAAAGTCCTTACAGTGTCTAATCTTGCTACCGGAGAAAAAGTTTCACCATAATCAGTACCTGGTTGTTGTGAGAATCCTTTGGCAACAAGTCTTGCCTTTTGTTTTTCAATCTTCCCTTTTTCATTGAGTTTAGTTTTGTAAACCCACCTGACACCAATACTCTTCTTGTGTATGGGAAAACCAATAAGATCCCATGTCTTGTTCTTCTCAATGGATTCAATCTCTTGGTTCATGGAATGAACCCAATGTGACTCCTTAGCTACTTCTTTAAAAGATGTAGGTTGACATGACATTAATGCAAAAAGATTGTGTTGTTCAATGTCATCCAACTATTGATGGATTTCTCTCAAACTTCGAGTTCTCTGATTTTGAATTTTATAAGATGAGTCTCTGCTTGAAGTTGAGTTATCCTAAGAATTGTCAGGTTGTCCTTGCACCTACAATCTTGGAAGAGCAGGTTGACGTATTGACTGTCCTAAATTTTTTGTGTTTTCAGCACTAGGCAGCAATGGATTTTGACTATCCATTTGCAGATTTTCAAATTCATTCCATAGTTGATTTTCCAGAAATTTTACATCTCTGCTGAGAATTAGTTTCTTTGAGATTAGATTGTAAAGCCTGTAAGCTTTAGATGTTTCACTGTATCTAGTAAAGATGCATTTTTCACTTCTATCATCAAGTTTCTTCCTTAATTCGGAAGGGATGTGAGTGTATGCTATGCATCTGAATGTCCTTAGATGAGCAACATTTAGCTTTGTCCCACTCCATGATTCTTGAGGGACTTTCATCTTTAGATTGGTGGTTGAATATCTATTCAAGAGATAAGTTGATCATGCTACTACTTCAGCCCAAAAAGTATTTGACAAACATTTCTCTTTGAGTAGGCTTCTTTCCATGTTCATTATTGTCTAGTTTTTCCTTTCAGCCACTCCATTTTGTTGTGGAGTATACCTAGTTGTAGTTTGCATGATAATGCCTTGTGATTTGCAGAAATTTGCAAATTCGTTGTAGTTGTATTCTCCTCCTCCATCTGACTTGAGAGATTTTATATATTTGTCACTCTGTTTTTCAGCTTCTGCGTTGAATTCTTTGAATTTTGCAAAAGTTTCAGACTTATGTCTGGGAAAGTAGATCCAGATTTTCCTGCTAAAGTCATCAATAAACATTAGAAAATAAAAGATACCACCTATGGAATGTGTTTGCATTGGTCCACATAGGTCGGTGTGAACAAGTTTGAGATGTTGTTTGGCTTGAGTGGAGGATTGTGGAAAACTAGTTCTCTTATGTTTTGCAAGTATGCAAGACTCACATGGGGGATTTTTCTCTTTGAAGATAGGGAGACCTTTGACCATGGAGTGCTTCTGTAGAAGACTTAGACTCTGAAAGGGTAGATGTCAAAATCTTGTATGCCAAACCATAGTTTCATTGGGGGTGGATGCACTTTGTGTATATGTTTGGATCAGATTTGCAGTTATGAGGGTCACGGGAAACATCCTATTCTGAGTCATATGGATTTCAGAAATCAATTTTCTGCTGGGGGTTTTATCATATATCCTGCAACATGCTCCCTCAAAAAGTACCTTATAGCCATGTTCAATGAGTTGTCCTACACTTACAAGATTATGTTTCAGATCTCGAACATGATAAACATTGTTTATGTCTTTCTTTACATTTTGTTTAGTAAGAATAGGTATAGTTCCTTTTCCTTGAACTTTGACTAAGGAATCATTTCCAGGTGTGATATCAGATGAAATTGAAGAATCAATGCATGAAAGTAAATCTTTGTTACTTTTCATGTGATTGTTGCATCCACTGTCCAATAACCAGAGATCTTTAGGTTCTTCTTCATACTTGTGGCATGAGAGAAACATACCTTCTAAGGTTTCTCCTGTATGATTTGAGACATGTGCTCTACCTGAGAGTTGATCTGCTTGCTTCTTCCTACATTTAGATTCATAGTGCCCATAACTTTTGCAGTAATAGCATTGTATGCGTGATTTGTCATTTTCTCTTCTCCCTCTACCTCTTTGAGGTTGGAAACTCTGATTCTGATTCTGTTGTCTGTGACCTTGGAAATTTTGATTTGGGATCTGTTGTCTGTGTGCTCCATTGGAGTGAGGGTTACTTGGACTACTCCCTCTTCCTTGGTGACCTCTGTTTCTCCCTCTGCCTCTCCCTCTGCTGAAAGAGAATTGAGTTTTGAAGGCATTGGAGATTGACTCATCTCTGAGATGCAGTATGGTCTCGTGTGTCAACAGGGAACCAATTAGTTCATCTATTGAAAAACATGACAGATCCTTGGATTTAAGGATTCTTGTAATGACCATTTCAAATTTATTTGGTAGACTTCTGAGGACTTTCTCAATAATGCGTTGATCAAGGATGGCTTCACCAGTCAACCTAATCTAGTTTACGATTCCCATGACTCTAGTCATAAACTGATCCACATTTTCAGACTGTAGCATTCTTAAGGTCTCGAATTGTGTCCTCAAGGTTGGCAGTCTGACTGTTTTGACCCTATCATTTCCTTGGTAGGCTGATTTACGGATGTCCCATGCCTGTTTTGAAGTAACAATGCCTGTGATTTTTCAGAAAATTGAGTTATCCACTGAATTTTGAATCCATAATTTGGCTTTATTCTCTCTGTTCCTCTATGTTTCTTGAGTAGTTCTTTGTTGGTTTGTCATGGCAGCAAGGTCTGTTGGATCTGGTTCCACGTATCCAAGATCCACTGGATCCCAGCACTCTTGTGCTTGCAAGAAGGATCTCATTCGAAGAGACCAAAACTCATAATTCTTTCCAAGAAGAATCAGACCTTGAGTTGGTCCTAAATTGCTAGACGTGGCCATCTTTAAAGAATTTAACAAAACAAAAAAAATTGTTAGAAAATTTCATATTTACCTGTTTCTTGTGCGTAAAACCAGGTGTTCAAATTTCTTACAGTGACTTCGAACTAAAAAACACGGTGTAAACCACTTGTTTGATTTCGATTTGGCTGGATCTGACTATCCGAGGGCAAGATCTAATGACTCAAATCTCTGAGCTCTGTTCTTTAGAAACTGTAACACTGCAACAATTGTAACCCCTCTGATGGTGGAATAGGGATTTCTGAGTTTACTAGAGATCAAAAGAAAGTTTAGCTTCTTATATAACCATGGGCCAAAAACCAAGCGCTATGGTCTTTCTTGTTTCGAGACTTCGCATTTTTGACGCTAAAGGTAGCAGTTCCTTCGAATAACCGAAATGTGAAATTGCTTCAAGGATCAACGATCCTCGTTTATTTGAGATCAATGACCACAGTTTCTTTGGAATATCGTGATCAACAATCTACGATCCTCTACGATCGAAGATCTAACGGTCCAAATCTATACTCGATCAACGAATCAGGTTATTTCAGAATTTCTCGTATCACGAGTTCACGAGACTCTCACCTCCAATTTCACGGTAGCTAAAATCGCGATGGTTCTTGCATCAACGGTCCAGATCCTCCTATGATTTGACGGTCCAAATCCTTTCTGGATTTCATAGTTCGCAATTTCACGATTCTGGCTGCAGCGATTCTAGGTCCTTCGAACTCCCAGGTCCCGAAATGCCGAAAAAGGGCTTAACGAGATTTTTCTCCTCCTTTATCCCCCATCCATGTGACCTCAACCCTATGTCCATGCACTTAACACCAAAGCACTACCGAATTTTGTGATTCGGCTATGTGGAGGGGTTAACTCCTTGTCCCTCCAACTCCCAGTTGCCAAAAGTCCGAAATCGTATATACTACGAGATCGACGGCTCTGAACCTTCCTCGATCTAATGATCCTGGTCCTTTCGGGGTTTCACAATTCAGGGAATCATGATGAAAGTGTCCCATTCCTTTTTCTTTCAAATTCCTGGTTGCTGAAATGCCAAAATGTCTTGGCGTTCGATCAACAACTCACAATAACTCCTGAGATCTACTGTCCATGTCCGGCCTCGCTATTTTGCTATGTCGTGATTCGGGGTTTTGGGAGACAAGGACCTTTGTCCTTCCAACTTGCAATACCCAAAATCGTGATCTCGACCAATGGTCCATATCTGCCTG
>JASDQU010102520.1:148271-159572 GCA_032191745.1 Picea mariana
TTGAGACTCTGAATGGTCCCACCATTATCTTCTGTGCAGCTTCACCTGGTCCAACAGACTACGACTACTTGTACGACATATAATGGCTTAGATCAAATATTTTGTGCGTCTCCTAGGGACTAAACCCCATGCATGTATCCTTGATCCAGCGGCTCTCATGCCACTACGCTCCAGATCCAACGGCTGGCACGTTTTCACAATTTCATGTCTCTGGGAGTCGAAAGGATCTCCCTCTTATGTTTCCCAATCCATGAAATGTCGAAAACTTAAAATGCGCACCCCTTACTTCGAGATCAACAGATGTTGATCCCCCCTCCCAGATCTGATGGCTTAGATCTGATCAACTTCTATGTGCGCTCCTCATCCTTTCTGAACTCGATTAACGCCTCAGATCTGTTAGCAGGACAGATCTTACAGCTGCAACTGCTTTTCCTTTGCTTCTTTAGTGTGTTCTTTGCTGCTTCTGCAAAGGGTTTCTCCTGAAGAAGGAAATTCGTGAATCTTTCATGAATTGGAAATAATTTCACGAATTCTTTAAAGAAATCATGAATCTTTAATTTTTTATGCCTTTTGAAACTCTTCTTCATGAATCTTTCATGAATCTTTGAATGTTCACGATTCTTTATTGTTTCTGCCTTCTGCAGTTTCTTCTTCCTCACACTTTCTGTCTGCAATGATCTTTAGAGCGGACTGACGGACTGCTCTCCAAGCCTTGTGAAGAAACTATGTCCAGTGCTCTCATTGAAAGCTTAAGATGTGTGCTTCTTAGGATCGTGCTGCTCTCCAGACTGTGTGAAGAGGCTTACATCTGATGCTCTGATACCATGATAAATTGAGAAGCATAGAATATAGAGAAGGAGTAGAACAGAAAATAGTATTCAGTATATTAGGTATATGAGGAAAATAGTACATTGAGAAAGGGGAAAAGAGTTGAGCTAAATAGGCTCAATCAAATCAAGAACATTAGGAAATGATAGTACAGTTGGTAGTGTACAGTCATTCTATTGAGGTTACATTATATTTAACAAAATCTCCAACCTTTAATATTTGTATGCCAAAGTGAATTACCAATTGCAACACACATTTTAAACAATAATTAATCTTGAACTATTGCCCCTTGTCCATTATGGAATATCTTCTGAATCTGTGAGGCAGATTCCCATTTCCATGAGCTTTGAACATAAATTTTTCCATTCACACCAGTACTATGCATGGAGGCCGAGAGTTGTGCTTATGATCCGGGAATCTGGGAGGTGTGGAAATCTGGAAACTTCACGAATTTGGTATAAATACCAAACATTTTTAGAGTGAAGTTTCTTTGTTAGCTGTGGAGATAAAGAGTCAGCGTCGGTCAAGCAGAGGATATGATATCGACCAAGTTCGATTGTGTGTCCCGAGCCTAGGATCTAGCTGAGCCATCAAGTGATCAAAGGCTTAGTTCTTTTGAGATTCCTCTAGAAGAAGGATGTCGATCTGGTAGTGGCTTCCTCTGAAGTGAGCCAACTTATAACTGAATAGTTGCAAAGGTATTTATCTAGAATCACAGAATGCCAAATGCCTGGAAATATCAGAGCACGCCAAAGTGAATTGGTCGTGAGACCTTGGCTAAAATGAAATAGGTTTCGAATCCCCCAACCTCCCTTCTATTTTGGTTTTGACAGATTTTGTCAATTGAAAAGATGTTGTCAATGGTGATCAGAACAACCCGACCAAAGGAAGCTAAAAATTAATTTGCAGAGATTTGTAAGCACCAAGGCAGGAATGGCAACAAGGGCCATCCAGTACACAGCCTGTCCTTTGAGGACGAAATTGATAAGGGTGAACCGGCCTCCAAGAGAGAGCCACCTCTAACACGAGTGCTTGGTGCTTTTTTCCACTTTAGCAAGGAGCCAGTTCCAATATGATGGCTTATAGGAATTTGTTTTGAAAAGATAGCCCAGGTATTTCAGCCCTAATGAAAGTGGAGTGTAAGTATAGGGGAAGATACCTTTTATCTGATCCAAGATGTGGTGTTGTAAGTTTGCGAAGTGAAAGGTGGATTTGTCCTAGTTTATAGTCAAGCCTGTGGCGCTACAGAAAATAGTTAAGATCTCTTTTATTTCTAGCCATTCATGTAGAGTATTGGTAGTCATGATGAAGACATCGTCAACAAAAAGAATATGAAGGATCCTGATGGTATTGGAAACTTTTATTCCAATGATCTTACCTTCATCTTGTCTATTTTTTAGAAGGAGGCTCAAAGCTTCCATTGCTAAGATGAAAAGAAGAGGGGAGAGAGGACAGCCCTACCTCAGTCCTCTGCCAATACAAAAGAAGGAGGATGATTCACCATTGATCAAAATAGCAATATTTGCACTAGCCACACAACCCAAGATCCACTTGATCATTTGCTGGCTGAAACCCATCCAAGCAAGAATCAATCCGAGGAAATCCCAATCAATGCAGTCGAAAGCCTTTTAAAGGTCCAAATTGAGAATAAGTGCATTGAAATTCTTTGATTTGATGTTCTGACGACACTCCTGGGCAGTGCCAATGGCAGCAACGATCTGGCAACTTTTTAAAAACCCCAATTGTTCTTTTGAAATAAAGTGAGAGAGGATAGGCTTGATCCTGGTAACTACAATTTTGGAAATGAGTTTGTAACAAAGATTGCAGAGTGCAGTACGCCAGTTATCGCCAAAGGAAGAGGAAGTGGCAGATTTAGGAATAAGAGTGAGAAAGGTTGAGTTTATTGCACCAATCACCTTTCCACTAAGTCTAGTGTTCTTCACAAGTTCCAGGAGATCCGGACCTACCAATTAAAAAAATTGCAGGTAGAATTCCACCGTCCAACCATCTGGACCTGGTCTTTTGGCCCTGGAGAAGGATTGAAGAGCAAATGAAATCTCCTGTAGTGTACAAGGACTGTCTAGAATAAGTGTCTCTTCCCTAGAAACTGTCAATTGACTGCAGATTCACAGTTGTATTTTGTTCAAAAAATGGCTGGAAATGATTAACTGCTGCCGATTTTAAAGCTTGTTGACCTTTGTGGAGAGTTCCATCCTCAACAATAATCTTCCAAATATAATTTTTTCTTTTGCTAAAGCTGGCAAGTTTATGAAAATATTTGGTGTTGTGGTCACCGAGCTTGATTCTGCATCTGTGTTTCCAAGTAACTTCTTTTTGTAATAGTTAATTCCTCTCCACTTCAAGTTTAATTAATAAATGACTGTTAGCATCAGTGCCCCCCGCGCTGATCTCTGTAGGAGGAAGTTTCCAAATTTCTGAATCCAGAGCTGTAAACCGTTGAGCATTTTTGTGGCGATGTGTGGCAGCCCACAATTTAGATGGCATTCATAGTCGATCTATAATGTACGCGAGTCAATTTTTTGAGAGACGCCATTTCCTCCTTTTACTTTCCTCTGTTTTTGTTACTTCGACAATCTCTGAATACCTCAAAGTCGTTGCTATCCGCTCCATTTAACCTTGAGGACGGATTGGTGATATTTTTTTAACAGGATATAAAGAAAATAGATTATTCTATTTAAGAAAAGAGAATGGATTATTCTATAGGTAAATAATAAAATTATATTGTTTATTATAAAAATTTTTATTCTAATTAAAATTATTATATAAATAGTTTTAATTGTTATGTAAGTTGTTTAAAAATATTATGTAACGGTTTATATAGACTAAATCCACTGTAGATATATAATATTTGGGTAAATTATTTACATGAAAAGTGAAAAGTCAAATTGACTGTGTGTATAGCATTTATTTAATATGTTTTTATTATATATTAATTGTTTTTTTAAATAAATATTTATATTTTGGAAAGGTGAAAAACTTATATCAATCATTTTTATAAAGTGGTTGTTGTTAATTGAAGGTTTTCCTGACTATCATTAATATATTAAGATATAATCAATATATTAATTAAATATTACATTTATGTAATAATATAATAATAATAATAATATATTAATTTAATACATAAATATATTATATTAATGTATATAAATTAATGATTTATTAATATGTTAATGTATAAATTAATATAATGTATAATAAAAATGTATAAATTAATGTACTAATACATTAAAGTAATAATGTATTAATATATTAATACATTGTATAAATAGAATATATCTACATGAATACATGAAAATCTTAAATGCATTATTAAAGTATTAATATATCATTAAAATAATACATTAATAAAGTAATAATAGATAACAAGTGTTAAAAGTGTAACGTATATAATAAAATATTAATTAACATTAGTACATAATGTACAAAGTATTAATTAATTGATATATTAAAAGTTGATTTAAGAGACAAAGTCAATCCATAATAATAATAGTTACATATTTTTTCTCTTCTTTTCAATATGAGCACTCCACCTATTCCAAAAACTCATCCTAACAAGAGGAGGCCCCCCAAAATCACCCTAGAAATCATTTACAATTATATGGAATCAGTAGAAAAAAGAAGGGACGAGAGAGATGCCAAAATCCAAATAGAGTTAGAAACATTAGAAAAAAGGAGTGAAGAAAGAGACGTAAAATTCCAAATAGATTTAGAGGCAATGATTAATAAAACAATTAAAGATACAATTCTAACTCAAATAGAGGATAGATTCTTAGGGTTCTCGAGTGATTTGTAGACAATGAAGGATAGAATTCAAGAAATGAAAAAACATAAACAAACAACCCAAGGAGGGGTTGAAGAAAATCACAACTTGAGAGATAAGATTAAATAGCTAGAAGAAAAACTAACCAACAATTTGACCATCAGTAATATGGAAAACAAATTGGATATCAAACCCATCAAAGAGGAAATGAATAAGCTAATCAAACTGGACCATGAGCGTAGCAAAAGAGCCTTGACTCTCATAATTTTTGGTATAAAAGAACAACAAGAGGAGGATACACTAACAATAGTAAAAGAATAATTAAAAAAAAAAATCATAAATTGATACAACTTACATGATAGAAGCAACGAGGCTAGGAAAAATAATTCATCATAAATATAGGTTTATCCGTGTCAAAGTAAGTTGTAATGACCATAAATATAACATACTTAGTAAATCTCCGAGCTTAAAAGGGTCGGGAATATTTATAAACGAAGACCTCATTCCCGAAGACCAAGATGAATTAAGGAAGGAAGTTCAAAAGGTAAAAGAAGCCAGGAAAGAAGGAAAATGGGAAATAATTAGAAATAGAAAAGCTATTGTTAGGGAGAGAGACTAGAAGGATAGTAATAAATAGGAATTTGGGACACTCAGGATCCTTTTTTGGAATTGTCGTGTCTTTCCATGGTGCAAAGGTCCTATGATAAGTTGTATCCCAAGTGATATTGATATTATCTTTCTAGTTGAAACTTGGGAGCATGAGGAGTATAAGGTCCCTAACATGGAGGATTTGTCTTTTGGTCGGAATGGAAAAAAAATTCTCACCATAGAGGGATAGGAGACATAATTTGTTATATTACAAACAACATTTCTCCTCACATTCAACTTCATAAGATTGACCCTCTTAATCAATACATTTGGATAGAAATTTTAGACACCAATGCTAAGAAGATGTATATAGAAATTTGTTATTTTGTACCTATTAATTCTACTTTTTATAAGAAAAATAATGTAGATAAAAATTGTCCCTATAATAATTTAGAACAAGATATTTATAATTTGAAAAAGGAAGATAATATCCTCCTTCTAGGAGACTTTAATGCTAGTATTACAACTAAACAAGATACTCTTTTAAGTAATGACTCCAACCATAATCCTTTATGGCTATATGAGGACCTTGTTTTATCTAATAGCTACAAAAGAAGCTCTGAAGACCTAATTGATAATTTGTTTGGTACTGAGTTGGTCAATCTCTATAGCTCTCAAGACCTAATAATTTACAATGGAGTAATGAACTGGCCAAACTCCAACTAGATGACTTGTATTCATGGGCTAGGTAGTAGTGTTGTAGATTATGTGATATCTTATATCTCTGTTTCCAACCAAATGACATCTTTTGACCTTTTAAATGACCATGAGCCTGACTCTGATTATAAACCTTTAACCCTAACTCTAAAATTTTCCATGCATAGGAGCACCATTGAACAGAATTATAATAATGAAACGAATCTTCCCTTCGACAAAAGTAAAGTAGACATTTTCTTAAAGGATTTAAATAGTAAATTAAACCTCCTAAATTATAAGGACAACATTGAAGAACTCTATCATAATTTTACAACTACCCTTTCCACTTCTATTAACAAGTTTTCTTTCGAGGTTTCCTATAAAAAGAATAATAGAATGACCAACCCATGGTATGATAAAGAACGTAAAATTTCTAGGAAAGCCATTATGAATGCTTCTAATGAGTCCTTAACACTTGATAAGATAAATGAATACAAATCCCTAATTAAAAGGAATAAAAAATACTATATCAATAAAGTGGAAGATCAACTTTCACAACTATACAAGTTAGATCCTAAGAAGTTCTGGAGCCAAATTCTAAAATGCAATACTAAAGAAAATAATATGATTCCCTTAAGGGATTGGAATTCCTACCTTAAAAGTCTCTACGAGTTCCCTAATGCCATGGACACCATTCCTATTATCCCTACAAAGGAAGAATTTTTTTCTTTAGATGACATAGAGTTCAGGGTTAAGCAGCTTGCAAATGCAAAAACTAAGGACATTGAAGGCTACCAAGCTGAAATTTTTAAAATCAGAGGGCCAATCCTTATCGCTCACATACACAAGCTCTTCAATTTAGCAGTCAAGAAGGGATTCCCTAAACCCTATACGCAAAGCCTCATTGTTCCTATTTTAAAAAATGAGGATAGAAACATTCCCTCTAATTATAGGACCATTATGATTAGCTCGATTTTAGCCAAGATTTATTGAATTATTTTGGAAAAGAAGATTGACGTTTGGCTAGAAAGTCATGGTAAAAGAGATAAAGGCTAGGCTGGGCTTAGGAGATATCATTCAATTGTGGACCATCTTGTTACCTTTAGTATCATTGCATAGGAGTTCCGCAATACTAAAACCAAATTTTTTTGTTGTTTTGTTGACTTTAGAAAAGCTTTTGACATGGTTCCTAGGAAAAACATTTGGGATAGGTTGAAAGAGATAAAAGTGCCTCTCGAGTTGAGGGTTTCTTCAATAAGGATGTATGAGAAAGTTATTTTTAAGTTTAAAAACACTGATGGACGGTCAAAAGAGATTAACTGCAATATCGAAGTCAAACAAGGTTGTCCCTTGTCCCGTACCCTTTTTGGCATATACATTGACAAGTTAGAATAATGCTCGGAAAAATAAGGTTGTGTCGGCCCTACTCTCACTGGTATAGTCATAAATCTTCTTATTTATGTTGATTATATCGTTCTTATGGAAACAAGTCCCCATGATCTTGAAAACCAACTAAGAATCCTCAAGACTTTTTTCTCCAATATGGATATGACTGTTATTACTAATAAGACTAATGTCATGATTATTAAATCCAATAAGATCCCTTATGATACCTTTGTATATGACAACAACATCTTCGAGGAAGTGACTTAATACAATTATCTTGGAATTGATATTCACCATAAACTCAATTGGAATTATAGCATTGAGAAAAGGATTATTGGGGGATGGAAAGCTTATTATGGGCTTGAAAACAATTGTAAATCAACTGATCTTTAGAGTTGGGATAACAATAAACTCCTCTTTGAGAATCTTGTTACACCTGTTATTCTTTATGGATGTGAAGTCTAGAGTTGTAGTATCTCTTGTTATCTTCGAGAAAGATAGAGCAAATACAAAAGAATTTTATAACCTATAATATCAAAATTAAAGGAAATACACCCTATCCCATCCTTCTCTTATAAACAAGCGTCTCCCCCATTGAGAGCATGGAAATGAATTAATACCTAATGTATAAGAACAAGTTAAACAACATGGAAGAAAAGAGGCTACCTAAAATTGCTTCAAAATCAAGTCATAACCACCATTGACTCAAGAGAGAATGGCATAAAGACACCCAATCTTGGATAAACTATTGAGGAATCATAGAAGAAACCATTTTGCAGAATAAAGATACTATTAAAAAAACGTCAAATCAAAATTTAAGGAGAAAATGTCCTATGATAAAGAGTTAGAGGAAAAAATTAAATTAAGGTATTATAAAGATGTAATCAACCCTAATCTAGAACATCAAAATGATCTATATGTTTGGCCAAGTGTAAAGAAAAAAGTATGCATTGCTAAGATAAGAACAAATTCTCACGAGCTCCATAGTGAAATTGGGCGTTGGTCAATTCCTAAAATGCCATGGGATGAAAGAGTGTGTCACCTTTGTGACACTAAGAATGTTGAAGATGAAAAGCACTTTCTCTTAGATTGTCCAGACTATACCCATATTAGATCTCATTTTCAAGATATTTATCACACTACCAACCTTCCTAACCTCTTAACTCAACAAATGTATGGTGATCTTGGAAAGCTTATCTTAATGTTTTTCGAGCACAGAATTTTTTTTCTAAAGAATCACAAGTAATCACTTACCCTTTAAGGTCCGATAGACCAATTCGGTCTTAGTGGACGTTAATCATCATCATCATCATAATAATGTAATTTATAAATTAAATTACTAATACATTAATATAACATATTAAACTATTAATACATTAACAATGTATTAAAACAATAAAGTAATAATGTATTAATACATTAAAGTAATATATTAATACATTGTATAAATATGATATATCTTTCGACACGTGAATATATGGAAATCCTAAAAGCATTATTAAAGTATTTATATATCATTAAAATAATACATTAATAAAGTAGTAATACATAACAAAATACTAATAATATAATGTATAAAATAAAGTATTAATTAATTTATACAATAGAAAATCAATACATTAATAAAATAGGAATACATGGACCTAATAACATTAGTAATACATTATTAAAGTATTAATACATTACTATAATGTAAAAATTAAATATTAATAAATTATTAAAGTAATACATTAATACAATAAAGTAATAGTATTAGTATTAATTTGTTAATGTAGTATTACATATATAGAGTATTCCATTAAAGTAATACACTAATGCATATTAAAATATTAATACATTTATTAAAAATGGTTATGGTTCACTATGGTTAAGGAGGACCATCATTTCTTATAGTCATGACTATTAATGAAATTATTACATTAATATATACTATAATCTATTAATTTAATACATTAATACATTTTTAAAGTATTAATACAGTGATAAATTTACTTTAATACATTAATATAGTAGTACCGCATTTACCTTAATGATGTTAGGAATACATTGTTAAAATATTAATACAATAATAATACATTATTTCATTAATATAATGCAAAAATTAAAGTATTGATACATTAATTTATAATATAACATGTTAAATTATTAATACATTATTAAAGTATTAATACATTAATTGACAATGACCATGGTTGACTATGGTTTACCATGACCATGGTTATCTTTGGTAGAGCTTGGTTGACTTTGGGAAGGAAACGTTCACTATGGTTGATTATGGTTGTCCTTCTCCACAGTTGATTGTGGTTGAACATGGCCATGGTTGACTGTGGTTGATCAGATTTTGTTATGGTTGACCATGCCCATGGCTAAACTTTGTTGACCATGTGAATTGGATTATGGTGGACCATCTTGATTATGTTTAACCATAGTTTACTATGGCACTACTGCATTGCAATGCTAATCATGTTTTGTTCATCACATTTTGACATTAGGTTTTATTTGTCACATTGTGACATTAGCTTTTGTTTGTCAGATGACATCGTAAAGTTATGGTCATCAAATTACGATGAGGGGTTTTCGTTTATCACGTCATGGTATTGGAATAGGTTTGGAACAGTCCAATAGTGGGTTATCTTCGTCCCATTTTCATGTTGGGAAATGTTTGTCTCATTGGAATGTTGGTCTATGTTTGTCACATTGCCACATTCGGTTGTGTACATCACATTGCGACAATGGGTTGTGCTAGTCCCATTCCAACATTTGGAAATGTCTATCACAATACGACATCGGGATATGTGAGTCACATTGTAATGCAAGGATATGTTTGTCACATAGCAACAAGAGGGTTATGTTCGTCACATTACAACATATGCATGTTCATCACATTTCGATGAAATGACTATGTTCGTCACATTGCGAGGATAAGGTTATGTTTGTCACATTGCGATGTTACTATGTTTGGTAGATTGCAACGTTATTATGTTCGAGACAATGTCACGTTTGGAAATGTTTAACACATTGCAACCTTGGGATATGTGTGTCACAATGCAATGTGAGGTAATGTTCGTCACATTGGGACGATAGGGCGATGCAGGACACACTACAACATCTAGAAATGACTATCACAATGCAACGATAGGATATGTGAGTCACATAGAAATGTGAGGATATGTTTGTCACATTGCGACGACATGACTATGTTCATCACATTGCGACGACATGGCTATGTTCATCACATTGTGACACTGCTATTTTTGGTAGATTGCAACGTTACTATGTTCGACACATTGCAACGTTGCTATTTTTGGTAGATTGCAATGTTACTATGTTCGACACATTGTGACATTTAAAAATGTTTGTCACATTATGACGTCAAGATATATGTATTACATTGTAAAATAAGGAAATGTTTGTCACATTGTGAAGATATGGAAATGTGTGACACATTGGGACCTCTATTGATGTTTGTCACATTGTGACATTACTATCCACATTATAATGGCATGGCTATGTTCATCACATTGCAACGTCTGGAAATGTTTGTCACCATTCAACGTTCGGATATGTGCATCACATTGAAACGCGAGGATGTGTTTTTCACATTGCGATGAAAGGGCTATGTTCATCACATTGCGACGTTCATTTATGTTCATCACATTGCAACACTAGGGCTATGTTCGTAACTTTGCAAAATTATGATGTTTGGTAGATTGCAACGCTACTATGTTCCACACAGTGTGACGTTTGAAAATTTTTGTCACCTTACAATGTCGAGATATGTACTTCACATTAAAACATGAGGAAATTTTGATGTTCGTGACATTGCGATGTTATTGTTATTATCCACATTATGATGACATGGTTATCTTCACCACATTGTGACATCAGTTTATGTTCATAACATTGTGATGCTACTATTTTCAGCAGTTTGTAACATTTCTATGTTCGTCAGAGTGCAAGGTTATTGTGTTTGTCACTATGCAACGTTACTAAGTTCGATAGATAGCAACATTATTATG
>JASDQU010102520.1:211692-233054 GCA_032191745.1 Picea mariana
ATACCATATGTAACAGCCTAAAATATTTCTAAACATCATTCAAATTCATAAGCAAAATTATTTCCTAACTGAGACAATAACATCATAGCATAATATTGATTTTTATAACAGCAACTACAGCAACTTAGAATTCTCAATAAATATTGAAATGATAACAGAAAGAAATACATACAAAATTAACCAAGTACCTGGATCTAATGCTACTTTCTGTTGCCCCTTTTTCTTACTTCCTCCTTTCTGCTCCCTGCTACACAGATCAACCCTGCCACAATAGGAAAATAATTTCCCAAAACTATTGTCCACCCTGCCAACTAGGAAAACGACCTAGCTCCAGGATATCTACGGATATCCTGGCCCCCGAGCCCAAAACCTCCAGCAACACGTGCCTCCCTGATCAATGAGATACAACCAGTAAGTCCTGTGTCTCTCTCTGAGCACACACACCCCCCAGTCCAGCTCTCGGCTTCCTGGAAAAAGGGCAAAAATCATTTTTTCTGCGCCCATCCACCTCCGAATGGCCCGCACATCCCCCTCATTCCCCGCCTTATTCCTCCCGGCCACCACACACAATTACTCCTTACCAACCACCCTCATCCCCCGTCCTGCATTTCATTAAAATTTTAATCTCCTCGGGATTTTCTGGGCTTTTCGCCCTACGCACGCTTCCTGGTAGCGTACGCCTTCCTCCCGGGTTCAGTTTTTCTCTCATTTTTTTTTTTAATCAAACGTATTTATTTCCCTTGTCCAATATCTGTCATAATCTTTAATGAATTTTCAGTTGAACACATTCAAAATAAATCCTTTTACTTTCTTTCTAATTAATTAATAAAAAAATTTGAATCTTTAATTGTGTAATTTAAGTTTTGGGTCGTTACAGAATGGTAGCCAAGTTGAAGGTTAAGTTCATGCCCAAGGATTATCAAATCATTCTGTTCAGGAAAATGTAGAACCTAAGACATAAAGGGATGACAATTAAGGAGTATACAGAGTAGTTCTATAGGTTGAACATCAGAAATGGACAAAGAGAGAGAGAGACATGAAGAAAAAGTAGCCAGATATATAAATGTCCTGAGATTTGAAATCCAGGATGAGCTTAGTGTGATATCAGTAATGATGGTGGAGGTTTCTTATTAGTTTTCTCTGAAGGTAGAGGAGAAGTTGGCTAGAAAACAAAGTCAATGAGGGATAGGTAAAAGCTTGGTCCCAAGAAAAAGAAATATATTTACCCATGACAAAGCATATCAGTCTAAGGATGAGACTGAGAAACCACACAATCACTCAAAAAGAGGAGGAAGTTCTCAATAAAGATACAGTGGTGGAAGAAATTATTCTAGAGGAAGAGGAAGAAGAGGAGGAGGAGACGTAAGATGTTATTCCCATGGAAAGATAGGACACATGTCTTGGGAATGTCTCGAGAATAATAAAGAAGGAGGAGGCTAAGGTCACGTTTCAGAAGCACATCAAAGAGATGTTGAAGCAGAAGGAGAAGAGGATGGGAGATCGTCGATGTTGAGGAAAGTTCTCTTAAAACATGAGGCATAAATTGAAAGGTCGGTGCAGAGGAACAGTCTCTTGAGAACAACTTGCAAGACTAAAGACAGGGTATGCAAGGTGATAATTGACAGTGGGAGAACTGATAACTTAGTATCCATAGAGATGGTGGAGAAATTTGATCTGGAGACAATTGCATATCCAAAGCCATACAAAGTCTCATGGTTGCAGAAAGGACACCAGGTAATGGTTACTAAAAAATGTTTGGTTTAATTTAAAATAGGAGGATATAGAGATGAAATTCTGTGTGATGTAATTCCCATGGATGTATGTTATATTATGTTGTGAATACCATGGTAGTTTGATAGGAATGTCATCCATGATGGGAGGAAAAATACATACACATTAGAGAAGAATGGTAGGAGACACATGTTACTACCAATAGAGGAGAAGAGAGTGAAAGAGGAGGCTAGCACAAGAATACTTCTCATGAGTGCGAATAAACTCCTAAAAGAGGTCAAGGACGAACAAGAGATGTAGTTTGTTGTGGTGAGGAAACCTATAGTTATCCTTACGAGTACTTCAATGGATGATTTTTCTGAAGAATTTCAGGAATTGTTGGACAATTTTGTTGATATAGTAGTGGATGAGCTGCCTAACTCATTGCCACCCATTAGAAGTATCAGTCACTATATTGAATTGATACCAGAGAGAAGTCTTCCAAAACAAAGAAGCATACAGATTGACACCTTGAGAGAACGAGGAAGTAAAGAACCAATATCATGAATTGTTAGACAAGGATTTGGTCAGAGAAAGCTTGAGTCCATGTGCAATACCATCCTTGTTGAGTCCAAAGAAGGATGGAGGATGGAGAATATGTACAGAATCAAGAGCCATTAACAATATCACCATCAGGTATAGATTCCCTTTACCAAGACTGGATGATTTAATGGATTGTTTAAGTGTAGCAAATTTCTTTTCTAAAGTAGATTTGAAAAGTGCATATCACCAAATTAGGATGAGAGAAGGTGATGAGTGGAAAACAACCTTTAAGACAAATGAAGCTCTATATGAGTGGATTGTTATGCCATTTGGCTTAAAAAATGTCTCGAATACTTTTATGAGGCCGATGAATGAAATACTGAAAGATTTCATTGGAAAGATTATGGTTGTATATTTAGATTATATATTGATATTTAAAAGGACTAAAGAGGAGAATTTGAGGCACCTAACATTAGTGATGAGGAGACTTCGGTAGGAGAAGCTGTTGAAAAGTATGAAGAAGTTATTTTTTATGAAGAGAGAACTCATTTACTTGGGTTTTGTGATATCTTTAAATGAACTGAAGATGGATCCATAGAAGGTGAAAGAAATCAAAGAATGGTCATCACCAGGGAGTATGTTCGAGGTAAGAAGGTTCCATGGATTAGTGATCTTATATATGAAGTTAATCAGAGACTTCAGTGGAATTTGTATGCCAATGATGGATATAGTGAAGAAGAAGCACAAGTCTTTTAAATGGATAGTGGAAGATGAGAGGATCTTCAATATAGTGAAGGAGAAAATAATAGAATGACCAATTCTGGTCTTACTGAATTTTGAGAAGACATTTTGGGTGAGATGTGACGCAAGTGGAGTTGCAATTGGAGCAGTTTTGAGTCAGGACAACAGAYCTGATTCCTATTTCAGTGAGAAGTTGAATGAGACAAAGAGAAAATACTCCACATATGATAAGGAGTTTTATGCGATAATTCAAGCCTTGAAGAAGTGGAGACATTACCTTGTCCCACAGGAATTTGTCTAGTATAGCAATAACCAGGCTTTACAATTCATAACTAGAAAGGAAAAATTGAATCAGAGGCATGCAAAATGGGTTGAGTGTATGCATAATTTTACTTTTTCCATCAAACATATTACTTGGAATGATAACAAGGTTGTTGATGCATTAAGCAACATATGTTTGATTCTGCAGGAATTCTAGGTCAAGACCTTGGGGTTTGAACACCTTAAGGACATGTATTCTGATGATATAGATTTCAAGGAAGCATACGAAGCATGTGAGAACCCTTTGCTGAGCGATAGAAGTTACTGGACATAGTACATGGTTCAAGAGGGATTGTTGTTCAAGGGAAATCATTTGTGCATACCAAAATGCTCAATGAGGAATAATCTTTTGAAGGAAAAGCATATTGAAGGATTGGCTGGACATTTCGGCTATGATAAAATGTTTACACAGTTGAGCAGTTGATACTATTAGCCAGGTATGAGAACATAAGTGATAAACATTTTGAACAGATGTAGAATCTGCCAACATGCGAAAGGGAAGAGATAAAACACTAGATTGTATCAAACATTCCAATACTAGAGAGGCCTTGGGATACAATAAGCATGGATTTTTTGTTGGGACTACCAAGAACGCAAAGAGGATTTGATTCCAAATTTCTGTTGGTGGATAGATTTTCAAAGATGACACATTTTATCCCATGCTAGAATAACAGTGATGCAAAACATGTTGCGAATCTATTTTTCAAGGAGGTTGTAAGAATTCACGTCCTACCCAGAAGCATTGTCTCAGACAGGGACACAAAATTTGTTTGTCACTTTTGGAGAACACTATGGAAGAAATTGGGGACAAATTTTTCCTTCAACTCAGCTTATCATCCTCAGACAGATGGACAAACTGAGGTGGTCAACAAAAGTTTGGGAAACTTATTGAGGAGTCTGGTCACTGAGTACCATAATCAGTTGGATCAGATTCTACCGCAAGAAGATTTTTTCTACAATGACTCACCAAATGGGAGCATTGGAAAAATATCATTCCTAATATTGTATGGAATGCAACCGTGGGGAGTATCTGAGTTGAGATACTTGGAACAAAGTGAGATCAGGAGTGTTGGATCAGACTATTTTTTTGCAGACATGCAGAAGCTCCATAGCCAGATCAGAGGATAGTTGCAGAGTTCTAACCAAGAGTACAAACGCAGAGCTAATCAAAATTGTAGAGAACTTCAATTTGAAGTAGGAGATCAGGTTATGGAACATATCATGAAGGAAATGTTCCCTAGAGGAACATATAATAAGTTAAATATGAAAAAGATAGGACCATGAAATATAATGAGGAAATTTGATGCAAACTCCTATGGGAATGAGCTTCCAGATGGTGTGGGCATATTGCCCATATTCAATGTTTTAGACCTGTATCCGTGCAAGAAAGACGACACAGAGGGGTTAGAAGATCAAGAGAATATCTAGTGGGAGAATCAAATTCTTTTAGTAGAGAAGCCACAAATGGATAAGATCGTGGATCAGAGGATTGGAAAAAAGACCAGGAGGAAGACCTATTTTGAATATATGGTCAAGTGGAAGGGACACCCAATAGAAGATGCCAGTTGGGAAAATGACGCTATTATACATAATCATGGAAGGTCAATGCAAGAGCTCATGGGCAAGAGTCCATGAATGTTTGTCAAGGGGAGTATGATGAAGGAGCATCGTTGTCACTCGACCGGAGCAAGACTTATCAATGTCAAGGAATCTATACGAGAGCTCAACACTAGAAGTTACAACATACATTTTTGAAGCCACCTTAACTCAACACCATAATTAATTTTGGAGGCATTCTTGAAACCAGACCAAGAAAATATGGAGGCATGCTTGGACGATTACGAGCGAAGTGGGAGATTCCACCATGACTCTGGAATGTGACTGGTCTAGATAGTCGTTAGGATAAGTTTTAGAGTAGACAAGTAGCCAGGGAGAAACCCTAAGAACTCTCTGTAATAAATAAAGGTTTTGTACGCCCGAATGAGGCTAGTTAGTTAGTCGTTGGTTGGTAGTGGTTGTAGAGAAGATGTTAGCTGCAAGGTAGTAGGAAATTGAGTTTTTTCAGTTTTTTTGTTGTTCATTTACAGTTGTAACCATCTTTAGCTTTGGAATAGAATAGAGGAAAATTTATCCAATGCATGGTGTGAACATTGTTTGCAATTATCTGTATTGTGTTTTCATAAATGAATGAATCTCATTTTACGTAAATGGAACTATGAATGTTAGGATAAGTTTCAATTGTTTCTCTTCTATGAAGTAGTGTAAGGAGTGCACATAGAACATAAGGAGTGCATTGACGGAATCTGTTTCGGTTCTGAAGCTCAGAAGATATAACACAAAACTTTCCCTTTGAAAGGAGTGCAAAGAGACTGGTGCAAGGAGTGCACAATCATCTGCAAGAACTCAAAACATTTTGTAAGATATGGTGCAATGAGTGAAAAGATTCAAGATTCGACTAAGTGTTGAAGAGTCGGGAGAGGAGAACGCCAGGAACGCGAGAGGAATTTTTCTTTGATAAATCCTTCAGAATCTGAGTTATTAAATCCCTGAAATGCTAGGTGTGCATCGGAAGTTGAAGTCTTAAGAAGACCAAGCTCAGGAGGAATAACACTTTGCATAAGTGTTAAAGAAATGCAAGAATCAGACTCGTTGAAGGAGCAAAGGTTCGAAACCTTTGAACACCTAGAAGATATTCTAATTCTGAAGATAGCGTAAGCACAAGGTGGAAAAGATCTCAACCGTTCGACTTGAATGCTAGAGAATCAAAACCATCCATCAAGAGGGATACATGGCGAACAATCAACGTTTCGCTGACTCGCATTGTGAAGAATTCAAAGGGCAGAGCACTAGGAATTCGTGAAGCCTGAATCCGCGACTTGATCTGAGTCATTGGATGTAGGAGAGGTCTGGACCGTTGATTGTCTAGGGTGAAATATCGACATTTTGGGGATTGAAGGATTGGAGGTAAGAAGTCTTTCGACTTCCCAAAATGCGAAGTCCCGAGATCGTCATGACCATTAGTTCTGAGGAGAGACCTAGACCGTTGATGCAGTGCCATCGTGATTTCGGCTATCGGGTGAAAGGAGAGAAGGGAACTCTAAAGTCGCGAACTAAGAAACGATGACTTGATCGCAACCATCGATCAAAGGAGGATATGGACCATAGATCTTGGGTCATCGCGATTTCAACTATCGGGTGAACGAAGGTAGCTACACTCCCAGCGTTGTGAAACGTGAAATCGCGATGCACCTCTCACTCGAGTGTGTGGTCACCGCTAGTGGTCACAAGGGAGAAAGGGATTAGCAGAGAGGAGCTAGCACCCATTTGGCATTGAGGTTCGAACAACACTTGGGAGAGAAGCCATGGGTCTCAAACACCCTGTGCATTTGGAGAAAAGACCCGTGTAAGTGGGTTTGAGATCTAGCAGAGACCCGTAGATTCAATCAAACTCAATATCTTGATCGATCCTAGACTGGGAGGTCTCACAACCCTTAGGAGAGAAGGGTGGTTTGCACCAAAAAAACATACTTTTTCTTATCATAACAAAACACTATTTTTTTTAATAACAAACCATATTTTTTCTTATAATAACAAACATTACTTCTTTTTATCATAAAAACAAACCTTAGCCCCTAAATTTTTCTATAGAACAAACCCTATTTTTTTAACACTGAACTCAAACATCCACAACACCTTAACTCAAATATTTCTCCTCAACAATGATAGTATGAATTTCGAGCTAACTATACCTAACCACCATATGCATGCATTACTAATGGATTTCTACATTAGTAATATTAACCTAATTAAATCAATTTAATTGAATTAATTATATAAGAATTATAATAAGAGTTAAATAATATAATTATCCGCAATAAAAAAAATTGCGATCTTTTCAATCTAGCGTCCTCCACTGGTCGAGTGTTCTTGCCAGACCAAGAAGCAGAAGCCGGAGAGGGGCAGATTACTGAAAAAAGAAACAAAGGGTCAAGGCAACTGTAAAAAGTCGCCTGAAAAGACCCTAGGCCCAAGAATGTGCGGCCCGGGCCCTAGATTCCATACGTCCGAAAGACATAACCACAAACCTCGGAAAAAATCCCTTCACTTATTTATCAAAAAATGATATATACATATACTATTTATTTTTTGAATTTGTAACTTATTTATCAGTTAGAGGATAACAACTCATTAGTTGAAACATAACATATTAAATTAAATATATAAAAAATACATTTAATATAACTTATGATGAACATTTTATCTAAACATCACTATTTATTCCTAAAAAGATCGCCAATTTCCAAGGCTCAACGCTATTTGTCTTGAAAGTGACGCTGAAGCGTTTATGTTTCTAACATTAAAACGATGTGGAAATATTGCCAAGCTATAATAAAATGAAAATAAAAATCACCTTTACTGTATGAAAAGGAGAGGAAAATTGAGTTCATGTTAAAAGTAGAATTAACCGTTTTATAAACAGCCCAATGAATTAGACCGAATAATAATAATAAGATTCCAATATTTTTACCAATTTAAATACATGCTGATAGGAAAATAAAAATGCAAACTATAAGATATCAAAAAATATACTTTATATCAAATAAAAAAAATCAATTTATTCAAAATTTTCAGAAATCCTTTCCGTTAAAATTTGTATCAATGATAAATTTGAAATTTCTGTATAACAAATACGAATACGATATAATCTGGTTACTGTGAATAATTTACCATCTTTATTTTGACATCCGTTATGAGGGGAGAAAGTATTAAAAGAAAAATAACTATCTGTTATGACAAGCAAATATTAAAATAAAAATAACTATAGTAAAGAAAATTTAGACCTACTGCGAGGTGAAGTAGATTTGGTTAAATTTCTATCTGCCAAAAATCACACAGGATGTTATCATGCCAATTTCAATTTGAAATAAAAATGAACGCATCTAGATTAGCATGACATATAACGACCATCCATTCCACTGCAGGATACCCAACAATCTGGATACCCATCAATTTGTTACATAAATCGCCTTCAAATGAAGACAATAGTAATTGATAGATAATTCCGTGTGTCGATAAGAGGATGACGAGATTATTATCAGAATATCCATAGACCTCCTCACGACCACGACCACGAGACAAGACCATGGAGCAGTCGAGGAAGAAACACGTTATGCAACAAATATATAAAGCCACACCCAAAGAGAAAGCAACTTGCTAGAAATTTAAATTAAATTAAATTGCTAAAAAAATATTTATAATATTACAGACCGTTAAGACATTTTGATTACTCTATTGCATCCAAAAAAACAATAATAATTGATGAGAGGATATAGAGGAGACATTAAACCCTATTTCGAAATTAAAAGGAACATATAACCTTCTCACATTTATACCTTAGACATAACAAAAGAATGCCATTTGATATCAACACTTTTACAATCATTGATAACTTCATCTGGATCTATCACATGTCAATGCAAATAAGACAATGAACGTTTCTGAATCTCCACTCTTTATCAAGCGCTAGGGTGAGCGAGAAACCGATTACATTTCGTCGAGGGATGCAGCGAAGGCAGTTTCATGTTGTGGGCAACTTTTTTCCAAGCGGGGCGAGAAGAGATATCTTCCCACCAGGCGCAGACATGGTTTCTGGAGTAAGGGAGATGGTTCTTCCCAAGAGCATCCACCAACTACTAGAGATGAGGCAGATGGTGGAGATCTGTCATAGTGAAGGAATTTCCAGCCAAGTACTACTTAAAAATCTGAGAGAAAAACCAACACTAGTGAGGCTCTGCTCACAAACTCTTATTATTCATAAGAAACGACTCTACTTATTCGGTTACACCAAACTACAGAAAACTAGAATCTACATTAAGTGAAGTAGAAAACTAAAATCTACATTAAGTGAAGTAGAGTTCAACTATGCAACTGACTCTTGCTTCATTATTTCCAAGTCTCCCCGTTAATGAAGAATTGATTGACTTATACACCTAACATCTCCCTAAACATCTCAAACATATTCTTTCCAAGATGCTTAGTGAAAATATCAACAACATTTTCACAAGTATTACAATACATAAGAGCTATTTCATTTGAGTGCAATTTTTCTCTAACAAAATGAAACCGAGCATCAACATGCTTTGTCCTTGCATGATAAATCTGATTATTCACAAGCTTGATTGAACTTTGATTATCACATTTGACCATTGTAGGTTCCTTTTGTTCTTTTCCAACATCTTGAAGAAGTCTTCTCAACCAAACAACTTCACAAGTTGTTGTACACAAGGCTTTATATTTTGATTCACCAGAAGACAAAGATACGGTAGGATGCTTTTTACTGCTCCATGAAACAACCCTGGATGCAATGCCAAATGCATATCCAGTGGTTGATCTTCGATCATCTGGATTGCCAGCCCAATCAGAATATGAGTAACCTATCAACTCAACATCAGATGCATCAGTATATTTAATACCATAATCAAGTGTTCATTTTACATACCTGAGTACTTCATTTGCTTCATTCCAATGACTTTCTTGAGGTTTTTCCATAAACTGACTTAACAAATCACAAAATATGTAATATCAGGTATGGTTGTGGTGATATAAATCAAACTACCTACCATCTATCTATACATTGTGGCATTCACTTCCTTTGAACCATCATCACAAGAAAGTTTAACATTCTGTTGCATGGGAACAATGGAAGATTTACACTGATCCATTTTAAATATCTTAAGTACTTATCTAACATACTTACTCTGAAAAACAAAAGTTTGGCTTGCATTTCTCCAAAATTCAAGACCTAGGCAGTAATGTAGCTCACCAAGATCTTTCATTTCAAAAACTTGTGACAACTGCTCCTTGATTTCATCAATTAATTTCTTTGCATTTCCTATAATTATCAAATCATCAACATATAAGGAAATCAATACTACATACCCCTGCTCATTAAATTTGGTATATAGATTTGGATCACTTTTCCTCCTCATAAAACCCTGTTGAAGAAATAAAGAGTCTATCTTCTCATACCATGACCTAGGTTCATGTTTTAGTCCATACAATGATTTCTTTAACTAACACACTAAGTGTTTGTTCCCTTGTTCCACAAACCCTTCAGGTTGAGTAAGATAAACCTCCTCCTTTAACTTACCTTTCAAAAATGCAGATTTAACATCTAATTGGTGTAGCTTCCAATGGTACTTTGTAGCTAAAGAAATTAACAATCTAATAATATTCAATTTAGCTAATGGTGAAAATCTTTCAGCATAATCAATACCTACTATTTGTGAATACCCCTTTTCCACTAGTCTAGCCTTATATTTATCTATACTACCATCTTATTTAAACTTGGGTTTGTATATCCATTTGTATCCAATGGGATTTTTATGTTTAGGAAATTCAGTCAATTCCCAAGTATTGATTTTCACTATAGATTCATATTCTTCCTCCATTGCATTTCACCATTCATCATGTTCATTTTATTCATAAAAAATCATGGGTTCTATGACATTTGAAATGCTAGTCATTAGGGAATAGTCTCTATACCTCTCAGGGAGTCGAACCTGTCGTGAATATCTTCTCAATTATCTTCCTCCCCACTTTGTGAAGATATTTCTTCACCTCCAGGTGAATTGTGACTGCTTTAAGTGTCCATATCATTGAGTCCTTCTTGCTATTTCTGTTGTTGTCGCTCTGGTTGTGGCTACTACTGTGGTGGTTGTTGTTGTGATGGTTGTTGCTATTCTTCTTTAACTCCTTCATCAAGAATTCTATGACATTCCTCATGACTATTTTTGTCATGATTTTCTGCTTCCTTCTCATGGAAAAATACATCTCTACTTGCAAATAATTTGTGAGTAGATGGGTCAAATAGTTTGTATGCTTTGAATTCAGAACAGTACCCAATGAAAATACATTTATTGGCTTCAACATCTAATTTCTTCCTATTCTTCTTTGGAATATGTGCAAAATAATTACACCCAAATACTTTTAAATTATGAACTGCAAGATTGGAACCATACAAGACTTCTAAAGGAGTAACATTATCAAGACACCTTGTTGGACTTATATTCTTTAAATAAACTGCATTATTTATGTTGTCAACCCAACATGTACTTGAGAGATTCTTACCTTTCATTATACTGCGTGCACACTCTACCAAAGTTTTGTTTTTCCTTTCAACGACTTCATTCTGCTGTGGAGTGCGAGGTACTGTAAATTGTTGTACTATTCCATGATATTTTTAATATTTGATGAAGTCCCTTAATTTATACTCTCCCCCTTGATCTGAACGGAGGATTTTAATGGATTTTCCTGTCTTTTTTTCCACCATGGTTTTGAATTCCTTAAAGTACTCGAAAACATTATTTTTTCTTCCAAGGAAATAAACTGATGTGTATCTCGTGCTATCATCAATAAATAAAACAAAGTAAAATGCACCTTCTAAAGACCTCGTATGCATAGGTCCACAAACATCATTATGCACAAGATCTAACACATCTCTCTTTTTCTTATCAGAATTAGAGGGGAATTCATCTTTGTGCATCTTTCCTAACGCACATCCATCACAAACAACATTCTCATTCTTTAACATGGGAAGTCCTTGAACCATATTATTTTTCTGTAATAACAATAAATTGGGATGATTGATGTGGCCATACATTTGATGCCAAAGAATCTATGTTGGCATAGTTTCATAAGTCAGTGCATGATGTGATTTGTTGGTAACATCAAGTTTGTATAGGCCTCCTGCTCTGACTCCCATTGCAACAATTTTGAATTGGTCCATCAGATCCTTAACTATGCAATAATTCTTGAATAATGCATCCTTCAAGTTCTCATCTGTAACGATGGACACAAGGATCAAATTTTTCTTTATCCTTGGCACATACACCACATTGCAAATATGATGACCAGTACCATTCGACAATGTCATAGGAATTTCTCCATATCCCTTGATCTGATGAGCGCAGTCCTCTCTAAGATATATGTTGGCTCCATTTTGTGTTTCTTTAAAATTAGTGTACCATATCTTATTACATGTCATATGTACTGATGCTCCAAAATCCACAAACCAGTCATCAGAATCATTTGTTTCAACAAATAAAGCAACATTAGACATAGACAACCTAATATACCGTAAATCAAAATTCAAGGGTACATCAATATAATCACTAACAATAAATAATCTCAGATCGTGATTTGAATACTTTTCTGCATAATGACCTGAATGTGTTCTAAGTTTATTCCTAACCTCATCACTCTTCTTAATCTTATTCCTAGCCTCATCACTCTTCTTCTTATGACAGTCTCTAACAATATGTCTAGGTCGACCACAATAAAAGAAACTCTTTGACTTAGTCCTGTTAGATTGCGTACCTTGATTTGACCTTTGATATTTTGTTCTCTGCGATGAACTACCTCCTCTTTCTCTTTATCCTGATCTCACTCTCGTAGATCACTTATTTAAACACCGTGCCAAATCGTTATTCTGAGGCTTCGAATTCCCATGCCTCTCTTCCCCTTGCACCAAAATTTCTATCAGTTCTTCAAAATTAGGAGGTTTCTCCCTTACTGCAAGACCTGTTATGAACATCTGATAATCTTCTAGCATACCATTTAAGGTTATAGTGAGAAGATTAGTGCTAGAAACAGTTTCCCCTATATTTCCTAGCTTGTCTTAGACCTCTTTAATACAATCCAAAAATGAACTAACAGATTCTTTCCATCCATATTAATGCTTAGCAATTTAGTTTTCACGAACAAAATGTGATTTATGTTGTTAGTTTCATACAAGGCTTTAAGCATGGTCCAGGTTTCAACAGAAGTGTTAGCTTCTCTAATATGTGCAATTATGCTATATTTAACAAACATGCGCAACAATACCTTTTCCTTGTTTTCATGCTTATCCCAGTCTTGGATCAGTGTTGTTGTTGCACCGACAGCTGCATCAAGATTCACTTTAGTTCGCTTTGCAATGGTCCAAACACCATAGCCTTCCATGAGCATATGCATTTTGAATTTCCAGTTAATGAAATTTGAGCCATCTAATTTGTTGGCTTTGTTGAGGTAGGTCTCCGCCAGAGGATTCACCATCGCTGCAAGATATTCTCTGCAAGCGAATCACTAAAGATATGCAACTTTTCGTCGATTTCCTCCTTTATTAAGCAATCCGCTGCTCTTCCTTCAGATCCACTGATCCGAGTCTACCTAGGCTCTCAGCTTAAAGGAAATATGATAAACTTTTAAAAGAAATTGTAACACCATTCCATGCATAAAAAAACTCATGCTCATTTATAAAAACGATCTCATATAAAATCTCACATGTAAAAAACTCTCATATAAAAAATCTCACTCATGTATAAAGAGCTCACATATAAAATACTCACACTCATATGTGTAAAAGGAATTTAAATTTCTTAAAATAAACCCTTTTTAATACACATACATCCACTTTTAAATCACATACATTTATAACTCCCTCACGATCTATACTTCATAAAAAGTATCCACTTTAATAAATTTAAGCTTCATAAGAAAAATAAACCTTCACAATTTGGCTTCAAACTCCACGCATGCAAACTATAATCCTTCTGCCCAAAGAAATTAGCAATTGAATCCAAAGTTAAACTTGCTGGGAACTAGCGACACCTCGATCTATACTCGAGCTTCTAATCCAATCTACACTATTTCTATTACGCCTCTTCTACATTGAATTGAAATCCACGAAGAAGACGGTTTTGACAAGATTAGCAAGCTATTCAGCAATATTCAATTACGCATGAGTTGACAGTAATATCCACACAGTAATATCTCAAAATCAGAAAAGAAAAAAAATGCAGACCATCCCGATCGGATCCAAACCAGAATGGCACAGTGTGTAGACTCACGCTTCCCGCTTCCCGCTTCCCGCTTCAAGCTCATGCAAATCATGAATAAATCATGCAAATCGTGAATGGAGGAGGCTCTTCTTTCAACACTCCAACAAAAAACAAAACTTACGCTTCAGTCCAAAAACTTGTGCTTCACACTTTTTGCAGACAGGCTATTCCAAAGGAAACTGGTCGACACTCCTCAAAGGATAGAAGGGGAGAATTAACGCTACTGTACGATAGCAGGGGGAGCGTGAGTCACCTTTTTCAACGCTGCTAGAGGGTGAGAGGGGGAGCACTAGCGCCCTAGCACTCTTAGATAGATAGACAGGGAGCGCGAGACCTCCAAAAAATTCAATTTCGTAAGTGTGAGAGCGTCGACGCTCTCTAACATTGTATAGCAGTGTATAGGGGGAGTGCTGGTGCTTTTTCAAATCAATTCAAGATGAGATATTGCCTCAACGAGTTCGCTCTCTCGGATCTTCAATGTGGCTATGATACCAACTTAGAAATGTGGGAGAAAAAACAACACTGATGAGGTTACCCTCACAAATTTTTATTATTCAATGAAGATTGATTACATCATTATATAAAAAATGATTCTACTTAGTCAGCTACAACAAACCACAAAAAACTAGAATCTACATTAAGTGAAGTAGAGTTCAACTATGCAAATGACTCTTACAACTGACTCTTTCTCCATTATTTCCAAGTATACGTGTTATTGCAAATCTGCTCCTCATACAAATCCAATACTTTACTCAATTTCTCCATGACTCCTTCCCACCAATGGCTCGTCCATGGTGCTTAATCCTTTCAACAGATTTATGAAAACCTGCTCAATAATCACATAAAATTGATAATCACATAAAATTGAGGATGAAATTGTTGATATTCGACCTCGCACCACTGCTCAACAACAACTTTCTCTACTTTTTTTCTTCCCAACAAATCACAAGTACCACCATGTCCTTGGTATTTCTTATAAAAATATTTCGTTATTGCTCTCGACTCTCTGACAACAATCACAATTATTATCATAATAGTCATATCAATTAACTAAAACAACAAACCACAGTCCAAATATTTCCAAATATTTTCATTTGTAGCAATTATTGAGTGCTTTAATGTTTTTGCCAATGATTTATAGGAAATCTAGTCTGTTGCGGTTCCTATTATTCCACCTTCCATTGCATTTTAGGACGCCTGGCATCATACATTTCCACTCTCATGCAAAAATGAAACGGTCATCCAATATGATAGGTGGGCACGCATATAGCTAAATGAAACTCTCATCCAGCATGATAGGTGAGTCGACGATTCAATATGAAATCGTGTGAACAACTGAGGAAAACAAGCTAGATAATGAAACTTACGAACAACTGACTAAATATGCGATAACATGGAAACGTGGCCTGTCTATGTGATACTTGTAATCCCATGGAAATGAAGTTCATGTGGTTTTCGCTAATAATCTAAACGTGGTAGTCCCAAAGGTTAATCATTTCAACATGGAAATCATATGGTGATACAGTATTTTCTTAATATGATTAGGTAAATGTTAAAAAGTAAACAAGTTAACAGATGCATTAAAAAATACAAGGAAGTTATGAAGAGTAAATCACATTCATTGATTTGGGAGGACGACTAAGAATATGCCAACATATTCAATTGTTAGCCATCACATTAGAATTTTAGATTAAAAAGTGATTAATTGTGCCCATTGCCAATAGGTGTACGCCTTTCAAAATAATTAATGAAAATTAATTAGTATTTTTTTTAATTTTATATTTAATTTAAATGTAAAAATTTAGGACATACTTAATTATGTTGATTTTAGTTCTTCATGTGTCCTTTCCTTGTCTTTGGAGCAATCAACCTCTTGCAAAAAAATGTAACTCGGCATGACATATTCATCCACCCTATGAAGATAGCCAGAATGTCGACCCTGTCCATCTTCAATAGAGGTATAAACTCCACATAATTTTCATGACATTTCCATTCAGCCTATGATAACCTAAACGTTTTCCATGTTCATCTTGAAGGTAGTAGAAACCATGAACTTCTTCACCTTGAATACAAGTATGGACCTCTTTCTTAAAGACAACATTTACAGACTATACAAGTTTGGTTTGTCACTTTGTTTTGAATGAATTCATGCTATTTTCCTTCTAATTTTAATTGGTTTTGTTATTTTTCCAAACATAAATTTCACTTTTAAACTTAAAAAAAAAGACCTTACACATATAAGTAATGCTATCGAGAAAGATAATAAATTTATGAAAAACTTCATTAGTATTTACATTTCTATTATCATAACCCTTATAACTATAATAAATATGAATTGATAGTTATGATTGTATTTAAATTAAATGTCAAAATCAACATGTTAGATGAGAAGCTCATTTTCTCTCTCCTCATATGCATAGATGTGGTAAATTTTTACCTATGTTTAAATTTGATGAGAGGTACCCTATGTGTTTTTTCACTCCTCCCATGCATAGACGTGGGGTTCACTATGTAAATTTCAAGAGAAGTTACCTTACCAATTGAACATGATAATCCATTTGTAATGACCAATAATTGGATTATGAATTCAAAGCTTTAACTCGAGAATGATGTTTAATTGGATTATGAATTCAAAGCTTTAACTCGAGAATGGGGTTTTTATTGACCGCATATTGATGACGAATACAAATGTAGTGAATAGGACTTAATGAAGCCATCCATTATGTGACCAAAATAAGACTTAGATAGTTGTACAGACAAAAAAAAAAAATTACTCAATATTTTAGGTACTCGATTCAATATTACTTAATGAAACTATATATTTTGTATTCTTAATCATTACATAATTAAAAAAATACATATTTAAGCATTATAAATATGCTTCCATAGACACGAAGAATAGTATTCCTTTTTAGGAAATGCAAACAAAATCATATAAATCATTATTGCTTCTTACTTCTTTTACAAAACCAGTGCTCCACTACTTATACATTATTTTCAATGTCCACAACAAGTTCAGTACCCCACTACTTATACATCATTTTCAATGTCCATAAGAAGTTTGCATGCGTGGAACTAGAGGTGTGTTCGCTTAATAAATGAAAAAAAATTCAAATAATACAAGTCAGAACTTTATTCAGACTCGAAAAAAAAATTAAAACGGGAATTTTTTTTATTTATACATAATCTTCATTGGCATCTAATGAAAGCAATCTCAATTATATCTCAGTGGAAGTCAACAAATTTGAGTATGGAACGAGATTGCATTTCTAAACAACAAATTGATCTCATGAAATCTATGCTAGCACGGATTTTGGGTATGGGACAGGAATGGATGCTCGCAGACAATTTGCAAACAGTCTCATTCTCCCATTGTTTGTGCTTAAGATTTACAATATAAAAGTCTTTTTCAAAAGAGGTAACAATTTTATTTGTTATTTTTTATTTATATTTTGGTTTTATGTTTTAAGTTATATTGATTTTTTTATAATAATAATAATAATCTATTTTTAAATTTAAGATCAAGTCAAACATCTAATTGGTATATAAGATGTTCTCAACCCAACAATTTAACTAATAAAATCTAAAAAAATATACATATATAAAAACATTAAAAAAACAAACATATTTAAAATATTATTAATAATTTTTCTTAAAATTATTAAATATTATAATATTTTTTATTAAATTTACAACTATAAAATTGCTTCTTCTCACTTTTATGATATTTTTAATAAATTTTACAACCATAAAATTTCTTCTTCTCTACTATATTGAGACTTCAATGAATACAAAATTTAGAGAGAAGCAATATGCATTACCGTATAGATGATATTAAATACGAAACATCGCCACTGTAACTAAACCGTAGATTGTTGCTCGGTGAATATTGCTTCCCTAAAAGGTTCATCGTCTTTAGTTAAAGATTTCTTTTTTTTTTAAAAAGATCTGAACAAATTTTAGATTTGTGTTTTCTTGAAAGAATACTACGTGATCTCACAATGCCTCCATCTCAACAATGGAAAGAATCAAATCAAACCTTCAAATTTGCAAAGACTGAGATTCTTGGAAATTTTGGAAAGTTGTTCTTTTGGAGTTTTTTGAAAGTTAATAATTGTAATCGTTGAATTTTATGAAAAAAATTGTATATTCAAAATAAGGAACTTAAAAATGGTTAGTAAATTTTCAGTTTAAAAAATATTGTTATTTAAATTCATTTAAAATTAAATAAAAAATTTAAGTGCATTACTCTATCATATATGGATCTTTCATTATAGTAAAAGTTTTCTTATAAATTAGATCTTTATGACTTAGCATTTCAAAGGGCGTGAAGGCTTAGTGTGGGGAGCAACAATTCTAGTCACTTTATAATTGCTTATATTAACTCATTTATTCAATGTGGGCTCCACGTGAACCACCCAATCAAAAGAACAATAAAAAAATTGGTTCTTGTTCATGACCTAAGATGGATATGGTTATCCATTGACATGTCGTTGAAGATAGGGATGAGAGGTATTTGTAAAATTTAAAAATTGATTTTTTTCTAATTTTTTTTATTGAGCTTAAATATATATTAAAAGTGTAACTTAAAATTTTAGGAATTTTTTTTTTAATTTATTACTTATTTAAAAAAGATAACAAATACTTTATATACATTTTTAAAATAATTTGATAAATCTATTATTACTTATATTTTTAAAATAATTTGGTAAATCTATTATTACTTATTTATAAAAGATAATAAATGTTTTATATATATTTTTAAAATAATTTGATAAATCTATATTATCAAATGTAATAGACAAGGCTCATACTTAATGTTATAAGAAACATTTTCAATGAAATGTTGTAAAAAAATATCAATTGTCATTTGCAAAATTTTATTGGAAATGAATTCAAAATAAAAAATAACAAATACTTTATATATTTTAAAAATATTTTGATAAATCTATTATTACTTATTTAAAAAAAATAACAAATATTATATATATATATATATATTTAAAATAATTTGATAAATATATATTATCAAATGTAATAGACAATGCTCACACTTAATGCTCACACTTAATGTTATAAGAAACATTTTCAATGAAATATTGTAAAAAAATATCAATTCCCATTTGCAAAATTTTATTGGAAATGAATTCAAAACAATAGAGTCTATATTTAACTTATGAATCATTAATCTGAACTTTTATCTCTTTAAATGCTTTGTAAATTCTTTGGAAGTCAATTGGAAAGTATTCTAAACGTAATAGTTGCCATTGAAATTTTTAAGATTTATCAAAGCCATAGATTTAGAATCATTTTTGTTAAAGTTATGGTTTATTCTAATAGAAATTTTATCTTAGTTATAATTTACTTTTTAATGTTCCCTCCACAAAAAAAATTGGCATGCATATTTGTATAAAAAACAAATATGTATTTATACTAATTAAATATTTGTTTTTTTTGTTATGATTGAATTTCTATCAATTTTGATTTGATTTTACTTTGATATTCTATTTTCTTTATGTTTTTAGATTTTTTTCTTCATGTTTTGAAAATCTATAGATAGTTTTTATGTGTTCTTTACATTTTTATAAGAAAAAAACATTGAGATACTTTCTTATTGTAATAAGTTTTAGTGTTGACTTGTCAGAAAACATTTCTTTCTACTAAATCACATATCCATAAATTTTCTCGACTACATTGGAGTTTTTAGCAATAGACATTCAATGCATGGTATGCACAATTTCTTAATATGTAAATGCTAGTAATGAGTGGTTCTTATTTCTATTGAGATAAAAAAAATATAAGCTTAAGTACAATAAATAATAGATACACATCTATAGAATTGAGAAAATGTAGAATACAATATTTCAAATATTTCTTACAAAAATATGATTGTGAAGCACTCATATATAGTAAGCATGAATTAAACACAAATTCATTGATGGTGCTAGGATATTTAGACACTTAGGAGTTAGTTAAGATCAACTTAGACTAATTTGTTGTTAGGTAAAAGTGTATTTTTTTAGTATGGATTTGTAGTTAAGTAATGTGACAGTCATGATATGTTCCCAACATAGAGTGATCCGATGGATCATATTGTCCTCGATCTTAATGGMTACATTGATCTGTGGCTTCACACCCGATTGGTCCATGATATCTATTTAAAGAGAATGGAGGGTTACTTTTCGATGATYGATTGTGACTAAATCTCTTGTAGACCTCTCTGTAATATTTTTCTTTTTCATTAATAAATTGCTCCAAATGGCCATGTTTGCTGGGGAAATCGATGTTTCCCGATAGAGGTTTTAGCATGTGAAAACATAGGTGTCCTGATCTTTGATATGGTTGTGTAATTGGTTACATATGGTGTTCATCCTCTGTTGAAATAAATGTGTTGTACATGGTATCACAATGCATTTGAAGACCCAATCGTTTCCTTTACAAACACTTTTGTTTCACTCGAAAAGGTTTATGTTTTCCTGAGATACAACCATTTCAGTTAGATCCAATGCTTTAAATCCTGCATACACCCTTAAAAAAAAAAAACAGAGAAAAAATCTGGTTTTCTATTTTTTACTTCTCATTTGCTACTCTTTTCTATCTATGTGTTCTCTTCTCCATTTTCCCTTTGCAGTATCGACAAATGAATCACATAGAGGAAATGGTTTTTTTGTTTGCATATGCTCTTTTTCAAGCACTCTCTGTGATCTTAGTAAATAAAAAACAGAGGAAAATTTTACATTTTTCAAGTTAGATAACTGAAATATAACCCTTGTTGTTGTCGAGAAGCGAAATTTTTTTCTTGTGTAAATTTTTTTTTTTATTATCACATTCTACAAGGACGTATTCCAAGAGAACAACCACAACAACAACAATCCTCCTTCTAAACAATACCCTATGTTTTTCACTAGCTCACGTAGCTAAAAGTTGTTTTTTAAAGTAAGAGGTAGTGAATTGAAGTCTCTTTTTTGTTACTTTTTTTTCGAAAAAGTTCATGTATTCACTGTAAAGTCTATTTATTTTTCATTCAACTCTCATTTATAAAGTAACTTCATTGTAAAAGTGATCCCTTCTTATTCTATAAAAGTGGGTCACTTCATATGCAACCTATTTGTAAACGTGAGGCTATTATGAGGAGTATCACTATGTGAACTAAATTCTACATTCCAC
>JASDQU010102520.1:233104-265944 GCA_032191745.1 Picea mariana
AATCACAATTATTATCATAATAGTCATATCAATTAACTAAAACAACAAACCACAGTCCAAATATTTTCACTGGTAGCAATTATCTGAGCGCTTTAATGTTTTTGCCAATGATTTATAGGCAATCGAGTCTGTTGTGGTTCCTTTTATTCCACCTTCCATTGCATTTTAGGACGCCTGGCATCATACATTTCCACTCTCATGTAGAAAATGAAACGCTCATCCAATATGATAGGTGGGCATGCAGATAGCTAAATGAAACTCTCATCCAATATGATAGGTGGGTCGACGATTCAATATGAAATCGCGTAGACAATTGAGGAAAATCGGGCTAGAGAATGAAACTTACGAACACCTGAGTAAATATGTGATAACATGGAAACATTGTCTGTCTATGTGATACTTGTACTCTCATGGAAATGAAGTTCAAGTAGTGCCCACTAATAATCCAAACATGGCAGTCCCAAAGGTTAATCATTTCAATGTGGCAATCATATGGTGATACAATAATTTCTTAATATGATTAGGTAAATGTTAAAAAGGAAACAAGTTAACGGATGCATTAAAAAATACAAGGAAGTAATGAAGAGTAAATCACATTCATTGATTTGGGAGGATGACTAAGAATATGCCAGCATCTTCAATTGTTAGCCATCACATTAGAATTTTAGATTAAAAGGTGATTAATTGTGCCCATTGCCAATAGGTGTACACCTTTCGAAGTAATTAATGAAGATTAATTAGTATTTTTTTTAATTTTATATTTAATTTAATTGTAAAAGTTTAGGACATGCTTAATTATGTTGATTTTAGTTTTTCATGTGTCCTTTCCTTTTCTTTGCAGCAATCAACCTCTTGCAAAAAATGTAGCTCGGCATGACATATTCATCCACCCTATGAAGGTAGCCAAAATGTTGACCTTGTTCATCTTCAATAAAGGTATGAACTCCACATCATTTTCATGACATTTCCATTCAGCCTATGGTAACCTAAACGTTTTCCATGTTCATCTTGAAGGTAGTAGAAACCATGAACTTCTTCAACTTGAATAAAAGTATGGACTTCTTTCTTAAAGACAACATTTACAAGACTATACAAGTTTGGTTTGTCACTTTGTTTGGAATGAATTCATGCTATTTTCCTTCTAATTTTAATTGGTTTTGTTATTTTTCCAAACATAAATTTCACTTTCAAAGTTAAAAAAAAATCCCTTACACATATAAGTAATGGTATCAAGAAACATAATAAATTTATGAAAAACTTCAGTAGTATTTACATTTCTATTATCAAAACCCTTGTGGCTACAATAAATATGCATTGATAGTTATGATTGTATTTAAATTAAATGTCAAAATCAACCATTTTCTCTCTCCTCGGATGCATAGATGTGGTAAATTTTTACCTATGTTTAAATTTGATGAGAGGTCCCCTATGTGTTTTGTCACTCCTCCCATGCATAGACGTGGGGTTCACTATGTAAATTTCAAGAGAAGGTACCTTACCAGATGAACATCATAATCCATTTGCAATGACCAATAATTGGATTATGAATTCAAAGCTTTAACTCGAGAAGGATGTTTAATTGGATTACAAATTCAAAGCTTTAACTCGAGAATGAGGTTTTTATTGACCGCATATTGATGACGAATACAAATGTAGTGAATAGTACTTAATGAAGCCATCCATTATGTGACCAAAATAAGAGTTAGATAGTTGTACAGACAAAAAAAATAAAAAAATTACTCAATATTTTAGGTACTCGATTCAATATTGCTTAATGAAACTATATATTTTGTATTCTTAATCATTACATAATTAAAAAAATACATATTTAAGCATTATAAATATGCTTCCATAGACACGAAGAATCGTATTCCTTTTTAGGAAATGCAAACAAAATCATATAAATCATTATTGCTTCTTACTTCTTTTACAAAACCAGTGCTCCACTACTTATACATTATTTTCAATGTCCATAACAAGTCCAGTACCCCACTACTTATACATCATTTTCAATGTCCATAAGAAGTTTGCATGCGTGGAACTAGAGGTGTGTTCGCTTAATAAATGAAAAAAAATTCAAATAATACAAGTCAGAACTTTATTCAGACTCGAAAAAAAAATTAAAACGGGAAAGATTTTTATTTATACATAATCTTCATTGGCATCTAATGAAAGCAATCTCAATTATATCTCAGTGGAAGTCAACAAATTCGAGTATGGAAAAAAATTGCATTTCTAAACAACAAATGGATCTCATGAAATCTATGCTATCACGGATTTTGGGTATGGGACGGTAATGGATGCTCGCAGACAATTTGCAAACAGTCTCATTCTCCCATTGTTTGTGCTTAAGATTTACAATATGAAAGTCTTTTTCAAAAGAGGTATTATGGAACTTTTATTCTGTTTTACTTTTCTCAATTTTATTTGTTATTTTTTATTTATATTTTGGTTTTATGTTTTATGTTATATTGATGTTCTTATAATAATAATAATAATAATAATAATCTATTTTTAAGTTCACTGTCAAGCCAGACACCAAATTGATATATAAGATGTTTTCAACCCAACAATTTAATTAATAAAATTTACAAAAATATACATATATAAAAACATTAAAAAAAATATATTTAAAATATTATTAATATTTTTTATTAAAATTATTTAATATTATAATATTTTTTATTAAACTTACAACTATAAAATTGCTTCTTCTCTACTATATACTATATTGAGAATTTTATGATATTTTTAATTAATTTTACAACTATAAAATTTCTTCTCTAATATATTGAGACTTCAATGAATACAAAATTTAGAGAGAAGCAATATGCATTACCGTATCGATGATATTAGATAGGAAACATCGCCACTGTAACTAAACCGTTGATTGTTGCTCGGTGAATATTGATTCCATAAAAGGTTCATCGTCTTTAGTTAAAGATTTCTTTTTATTTTTTAAAAGATCTGAACAAATTTTAGCTATGTGTTTTCTTGAAAGAATACTACGTGATCTCACAATGCCTCCATCTCAACAATGGAAAGAATCAAATCAAACCTTCAAATTTGCAAAGCCTGAGATTCTTGGAAATTTTGGAAAGTTGTTCTTTTGGATTTTTTTGAAAGTTAATAATTGTAATCATTGAATTTTATGAAAAAAATTATATATTCAAAATAAGGAACTTAAAAATGGTTAGTAAATTTTCAGTTTAAAAAATATTGTTATTTAAATTCATTTAAAATTAAATAAAAAATTTAAGTGCATTACTCTATCATATATGGATCTTTCATTATAGTAAAAGTTTTCTTATAAATTAGATCTTTATGACTTAGCATTTGAAAGGGCGTGAAGGCTTAGTGTGGGAAGCAACAATTCTAGTCACTTTATAATTGCTTATATTAACTCATTTATTCAATGTGGGCTCCACGTGAACCACCCAATCAAAAGAACAAAAAAAAATTGGTTCTTGTTCCTGACTTAAGATGGATATGGTTATCCATTGACATGTCGTTGAAGATATGGATGAGAGGTATTTGTAAAGTTTAAAAATTGATTTTTTTCTAATTTTTTATTGAGCTTAAATATATATTAAAAGTGTAACTTAAAATTTTAAGATTTTTTTTTTTAATTTATTACTTATTTATAAAAGATAACAAATACTTTATATATATTTTTAAAATAATTTGATAAATCTATTATTACTTATTTATAAAAGATAATAAAAGATAATAAATGTTTTATATATATTTTTAAAATAATTTGATAAATCTATATTATCAAATGTAATAGACAAGGCTCAGACTTAATGTTATAAGAAATTTTTTCAATGAAATGTTGTAAAAAAATATCAATTGCCATTTGCAAAATTTTATTGGAAATGAATTCAAAATAAAAAATAACAAATACTTAATATATTTTTAAAATATTTTGATAAATCTATTATTACTTATTTAAAAAAGATAATAAATATTATATATATATATATATATATATATATATTTAAAATAATTTAATAAATATATATTATGAAATGTAATAGACAATGCTCACACTTAATGTTATAAGAAACATTTTCAATGAAATGTTGTAAAAAAATATCAATTTGCCATTTGCAAAATTTTATTGGAAATGAATTCAAAACAAGAGAGTCTATGTTTAACTTATGAATCATTAATCCGAACTTTTATCTCTTTAAATGCTTTGTAAATTCTTTGGAAGTCAATTGGAAAGTATTGTAAACCCAACAGTTGCCATTGAAATTTTTAAGATTTATCAAAGCCATAGATTTAGTGTCATTTTTGTTAAAGTTATGCTTTATTCTAATAGAAATTTTATCTCAGTTATAATTTACTTTTTAATGTTCCCTCCACAAAAAAAATTGGCATGCATATTTGTATAAAAAACAAATATGTATTTATACTAATTAAATATTGGCTTTTTGTTATGCTTGAATTTCTATCAATCGTGATTTGATTTTACTTTGATATTGTATTTTCTTCATGTTTTTAGATTTTTTTTTTGAGGTTTTGAAAATCTATAGATAGTTTTTATGTGTTCTTTACATTCTTATAAGAAAAAAACATTGAGATACTTTCTTATTGTAATAAGTTTTAGTGTTGACTTGTGAGAAAACATTTTTTTCTACTAAATCACATATCCGTAAATTTTCTCGACAACATTGGAGTTTTTAGCAATAGACATTTAATGCATGGTATGCACAATTTCTCAATATGTAAATGCTAGTAATGAGTGGTTCTTATTTCTATGGAGATAAACAAAATATAAGCTTAAGTACAATAAATAATAGACACACATCTATAGAATTGAGAAAATGTAGAATACAATATTTCAAATATTTCTTACAAAAATATGGTTGTGAAGCACTCATATATAGTAAGCATGAATTAAACACAAATTTGTTGATGGTGCTAGGATATTGAGAGACTTAGGAGTTAGTTAAGATCAACTTAGACTAATTTGTTATTAGGTAAAAGTGTATTTTTTTAGTATGGATTTGTAGTTAAGTAATGTGACAGTCATGATATGTTCCCGACATAGAGTGATCTGATGGATCATATTGTCCTCGATCTTAATCGCTACATTGATCTGTGGCTTTACACCCGATTGGTCCATGATATCTATTTAAAGAGAATGGAGGGTTACTTTTCGATGATCGATTGTGATTAAATTTCTTGTAGACCTCTCTGTAATATTTTTCATTTTCATTAATAAATTGTTCCAAATGGCCATGTTGGCTGGGGCAATCGATGTTTCCCTGTAGAGGTTTTACCATGTGAAAACATAGGTGTTCTGATCTTTGATATGGTTGTGTCATTGGTTATAGATGGTGTTCATCCTCTATTGAAATAAATGTGTTGTACATGGTATCACAATGCATTTGAAGACCCAGTCTTGATGTAGATCGATATTGTGAAGCCGTGTTGCTACATATCTATTTTTCCATTTCCATAAATTTTTGGGATTATAGTATTATTCTATTGCATAGAGAGTGCTCGTTTCCTTTACAAACACTTTTGTTTCACTCGAAAAGGTTTATGTTTTCCTGAGATACAACCATTTTAGTCAGATCCAAAGCTTTAAATCCTGAATACACCCTTAAAAAAAAAAACAGAGAAAAATTATGGTTTTCTTTTTTTTACTTCTCATTTGCTACTCCTTTCTATCTATGTGTTCTCTTTTCCATTTTCCCTCTGCAATATTGACAAATGAAGCACATAGAGGAAATGGTTTTTTTGTTTTCATATGCTCTTTGTCAAGCACTCTCTATGATCTTAGTAAATAAAAAACAGAGGAAAATTTTACATTTTTCAAGTTAGATAACTTAAATATAACCCTTGTTGTTATCGAGAAGCGAAACTCTTTTCTTGTGTGAATTTTTTTTTTTATTATCACATTCTACAAGGATGTATTCCAAGAGAACAACCACAACAACAACAATCCTCCTTCTAAACAATACCCTATGTTTTGCGCTAGCTCACGTAGCTAAAAATTGCTTTTTAAAGTAAGAGGTAGTGAATTGAAGTCTCTTTTTTGTTACTTTTTTTCAAAAAAGTTCATGTATTCATTGTAAAGTCTATTTATTTTTCATTCGACTCTCATTTATAAAGTAACTTCATTGTAAAAGTGATCCCTTCTTATTCTATAAAAGTGGGTCACTTCATATGCAATTTATTTGTAAAAGTGAGGCTATTATGAGGAGTATCACTATGTGAACTATATTCTACATTCCACCTGACTCTTTCGTTACTATTTATGCATTTTTTCAAAAGGGAATAACTTTGACATATGAAGTCCATTTCCTATGCCATTTTTTTAAACAACCTATTTTTTCAAGATATTTCTATCTAGACCATGAGTTTCAATATTTAAATCCATACTCTCTACATATTTAATATGGTTTCTCCCAGTTTTCTTCAATGTGTATAACAGTGAGTCATAGAGTGTACTATTAAGGCACTTCATTATGTGAAGTCACCAAATCGAAACCCTTCAATATCCTTGTGTGTCGCATGAGGGATTGTGTTGGCATGTTTGGGGTTATAGTGGTAGCAATTGGATAACACGACCATGTGTCATGCAAGTACATGCAACAACTAGTTTTTGATTTCCACATTAAAAAAAAACATGGTTTCTCCTAATGATCTTTTTCTTATCAGCACCAACTACATCCAATGGAAATCCTATATGAATGATTTAATAATAAGTAAAAGAATGTACTGGATTATCTTGGGAAAGGAATAAGAACCCACTGATGATAAAAAATATTCCAAATGTATTAATAAGCATGAAAATTCCCATGGACTAATCAAAATGTCCAACTGTCCTTATTTATGGTTTCACCTTCAAGGATGTGATGCCTCCAATAAAGCTTGGGAAAATGTTGAAGTTGTGTTTGGTAGACATAATATTATTCGAGCTCACCTGTTGGAAAATCAGTTGATGACATTAAGTCCAAATGTTTTTCCTTGCATTGAAGATTATATGTCTAAATTCAAAACACTTCTAGACTTTTGTGTATAGAATGTGAATTAGATATATTGGAAGATTGATGCATATATATTATTCCTACTAATCTTGGTAGTGAATATTCTATTTTTCTATCTAATTTTTATACCACCAAAGAAGCTCTAGGGATTCATTATAAATATCCCTCTCTTGAGTCATTTTGTGATGTTGATTCATGGTAGCATCATACAGGTATTTATGCACAAGTTCATGAGTATAGACATGTGGAAATCATCCAAATCCTTATATCCTTGAATTTACTTTTATTGAAGGACTTTATAAAGTAAATTGATTGAAATAATTGAGTTATTTAAGGAAATGCTAAAAGTTATCATTTAATCTTAGCCATTAATCTTAAGTGAGGTGAGAATTAATCTCATCCGCCAATCACTCTAGATATTAGGGTTAGATTCTAACTCAAGATTATAAAAGTAAAGCTATGGTGAAGGAGAAGACACTTGATAGAACTTCAAGGTTGAATCACAAAGGATTGTAATTCAAGGAGATCATGGATAGGTGGAGAAGCACGCCCATATAGATATTAGGTCAAGAAGAAGAGAAAATAGAGGTAACCGCAAGTGGGTTTCATTAGAGGAAAGCCATAGGAAAGAGGTTCACTTCATGGATCTTGTCCTACATTAATTGAGGTCCTATATGCAGGAATCAATAGAGACATGGGCGTAGACACAAGATACCTTAAGGAAAGTAATGTAAAACTTGAAAATCATGTAGGTTTGGTTCATACAACAACTCTAAATTTCCAGGATTGTCTATAATTTTATTTCTACGAGTGGGGCTTTATCCCTATTACAATAACCCTAATTTTATCATAATTAAATCATCCAAGCACTATTTTTTCATATCGGGTCTTTCCAGGGGTATCCACCAAAAAATATTGGTGTTTATGTGTGCATGATGTTTTTTCCATTTTCTCTTCTGCTATCGTTATTTTGAGTTGGATATTCCAACAATGTATTTTTTTTTGTGAGCTACTAATCTAAGTTGTAGTAAGGAAATCACTAGATAACAAGATACCTAGGTGACATAATAAGAGGTTTTCAACATGGTATCAATGTGAATGCTTTGAAGGGAATCCAAATGTTAGATACATAGAAATTGATAGTAGATATATCATATCTATAGGATATCCTAGCAGACCCATAACCAATAGGTAGAAGTTGAAGGACAAATTTCAAGGAAACAACCATACTGAGCTATAACTAAGGTTTTGCAGTTTTACGGGGTTCCGCATAGGTTGCTTAAGGAAAACACATGTACATACATGGAAATATTTGGAGACAGTTGCATATACATGGGTAGTAGTGATCCAGGTGGATATTGGTAGTCACCCACCTATTCCAACTGGCTCCTTTTGTCATTTTTTAGTTTAGAACATTCTTTTGTACTTCATTTTAATTGTGGGTTCTACACTTCCGGGGTTGTATGAAGCCCTACACATTTTCTAGGTGGATATTGGTGGCTTCCCATATAATCCAACTATCTTATTTTGTATGTTTTCATATTAGCACACCTTTTTGTACTTTGATGGATGTTTTGGGGCCCTTAACAGTGTTTTTTTGGATCACCATGGTGAAGCTGTAGACGGAGTCATATTTTGATGTTGCGATGTGTATCTATCTAAAATTCCTTTCAAACAGGACATCACGTGCCTAAAACAGAGGTTGTATTCAAAAGTTACGACTACGGGAAGTTGAGGTACCAACTTACCCATAAGGGCCCACATAACGTTTGGTGTTTCATCTCCTAAGGTTATGTTTTTGGATCTATAGGGTTTTGGAATTCACGAGTAATATAAAAAAGGCCTATGGAGCCTCATTATAATCATTCTACTCAAACATATGGCTGTAGCATCCACATATCTTCTCAGAGATACCTACTACCATTTCAGTAAGCATTTCAGTTCTGCAGTTTTATACTTTCAACTTATTTCATTTATTCAATAGAAGATATTGTTCACTAAATATTTGTGTTGTTCGTAATATCTCTGTGTTTATTGTATTCAGTATATATTTTTTTTTTTTGCTCAGGGGAATCGGTAACAACGGTAGTATCGTACTCGCGTGACACGGGGTCGAATCCTGTCGACTGCCTTATAACCCCTGGGGAGAAACGCACATCCCGCAAGCACACCCTTTGGGTAAAGCGGGGTGAGAATCGACCTTGAGACCTCCTTTTTACATAGTTCCTGCCATTTACACGGACTTGCCAATCGGTCTACACCCCTGCGGGCATTGTATTCAGTATATTAATTAGTTTGTTCTGCTCCTAAATATGGATCAATGGTATCAGAGCGGTCTTCTCTTTATTCATTTTTCTTTGTAGATGTCCCCGATAAGATCTGGGTACAAGAAGTTCAGAATAGAATCAATCAACCATTGTAAGATCGGTCATGCTGAACCCGACAACAAACCATCGGAGACAAAAATAAATATGATGTAGCAAGAGATCCTTTTAAAATCTTTCTCGAGGAATCCCTTGCGCGACAAAGTAACATAATGATGGACAACTTTATGTAGATCCTTCAGCGAATGCCCATAGGAGAAGCATCTTCATAAAGTAGCCATGCAACCACCTTCAAGGTATAGGTAAATTTTGATATTCCATTATTTGAAGGACTGATCGATGCTGATTTTGTAGATAAATGGTTGAATATGCTCAAAGGGTATTTTTCGTTCCATAATTTTTCCAATAGGGAAAATATTACTTTTTCACTCCTCAAGGTTGTCCCCCATGTTAAGGACTGGTGGGATACTTACTCTGAGGAAATGGCCATAGAGGAATCTGTAATATTTGTGTTTTGCCCTACATGGGGTTCCTTTCAGGATGTCATTAAAGAACAATACTACCCTGTTGGAATCTACGAGGACCAGTTCACTAGATGGACCACCTTGTGTCAAGAAAGGGCCCAGACAGTACCAAATTTAAACATTATTTTCCATAACCTATGTACCAATTTGGGTATCAAAGACTCTGAGTGACATCTGGTCCTCAAATACCACAGTTGTTTGCATATATACATTCAAATAGAAATGGATTTTCTGTACATCGACTCATAGGGTATGACTTACAGATATGTTGTCAAAATCAAGAAGAAATTTAAGTAGAAGACGAAAGATTTTGGATATGAAAGCTCCTTGCAGTCGAAGCATAGAAAAGGTGGCCCCAACCCACACAACAAGGGATAGAGAAAAGATGGTCACTCTCAAGAAAACCAGTCTAAGCTGCAATATCAGAAGGGAAATGAGAAGACAAAGAAGGACACAGGAAAATGGTGTGAATACCATAACATACCTTGGCACAACACTGAAGAATGTCACTCCAAGAAGTCACACATGGTTGATCTGAAGAATTATGAGTCAGAGGCCGATTATGATTCTGAATCAAATCCAGAAGGAGGGAAGAATATTATTGATGATGAACCTAGTGCTACTGTTGCTACCACCAAAGTTCATCCAAGTGATCTAGAAGAAATAGAAGAGGGGGAAAGCCTCTTCCACTCACATATGTGGGTAAGGGGGGATCCACTTCATTTCATTGTCAATAGCGACAGTCCGAAGAACCTGATATCAGTAAAGGTCATCAAGCGTTTGGACCTTCCGATGACATCGCACCCATATCACTACACCATGGGTTGGCTTTTCCAAGGAAGAGATCTATGTGTTTGCCAACAATGTCATATTCCCTACAGAATCAAGCCCTTCAAAGGTGAGGTATTGTGTGATATTGTTCCCCTTGAATTTTGTGATGTTATTTTAGGACAACCATATTTGTTGAAGCGTCATGTTGTGTATGAGTCTAGACCCTGCAGTGTTATTATTACTCTAGGTAGATAATTGTACAGGATACCAGAGGTAGCATCGCCTACCTCTATTTATTTAATCTCTCCTAAGAAATGAAGGAAGGTCATTTCACAGACTGATAAGTTCATATTCTTTGTGATTCGTGCTCACAGTAATCAGAATGTCACTGCCAAATCCGTGGCCTCTACACAGACCCCCTCTTTGCAGCAAAAGAAAGTGGATGAGATCATGGAAGAATACAGAGACATCTTCTCCTCACCCATCGGGGTACTAACACACTTCCAAGTCAAGAATCCAATTGATATAATCCCTGATGCACCTCTTCCTAATGGACCAGTCTATCATCACTCACTGATGGAAAATGACAAAATCAAGCGTTAGATCCAAGAGATTCTTCAAAAGGGGCACATCAGACCCAACTCTACCCCTTGCGGAGGACCGATTGTACTGGTGTAGAAGAAGGATGGGACCTGTCAACTCTACATTGATTACAAAGCATTAAAAAAAATCACAGTCAGAAACCGGTACCCAATTCCTAGGATTGATGATGTTTTGGACCAACTCAAGGGGGAAAAGTTATTAAACAAGACTAACCTAAAGTTTGGTTACCACCAGGTTCCCATAAAACCTACTCATGTATGGAAGACATCTTTCAAATATAAAGAAGGTATCTTCGAATGGTTGGTCATTCCCTTTGGCCTAACAAATGCACCAACCACTTTCATGAGGTTGATGGATGATTTATTGATACCCGTCACAATTTATTTTCTGGTGGTATATTTGGATGACATTCTCATATTCAACATAACTTGGGAGGAGCACATGCGACATATTCAATAGGTTTTGAGCACTCTGCGACAACAAAATCTATATTCCAACTTGGAATAATATTTCTTTCGCATGAATAGGGTCAAATACTTGGGATAAATTGTTGATGAGAATGGGGTACATGTTGATCCCACTAAGATCCAAGTCATAAAAGACTGGTTAGACTCGACCACACTAACCGAGCTTCAAATCTTTTTGGGACAGGCCAATTTATACCAACGGTTCATCTTGATATTCTCCCTTATTGCATGGGCCCTTAGCAACATGACGAATGGTGGTTGTAGGGAAAATTTCATGTGGAGGAAGGAAAAACAACGATCATTTGATGATCTTAATCATCTCTTATGCTCATATTGAGTTATCTCCTTGTCTGATCTACAAAAATCGTTCAAGATTGAGACTAATTAATATGATTCTGATGTAGTCGTAGTTCTCACTCGCCATGGTAATTCAGTGGCATACCATAGTGAGACACTCTCAGATACTGTCTGGAAATACCCCACCTATGGTAAGGAAATGTATTCCATTGTACAAGCATGTTGTCAATGGAAACATTACATTATGGGAAAGGAGACGATCATCCGCATTGATCACAAGCCTCTACAATTCATACAGACACAGTGGAAGTTGCAAAACGACTGCCATCAGATGTGGTCCACCTACCTACAACAGTTCCATATCAGCATCAAGTATAAGACAGGGAGCACAAATCATGTCGATGACTACCTCAGTCGGCCTCCCTTGGATGCACTCACTATTATTCCATGACCTATAAACTCTTGGGTATAGGTGTAAATGTCATCGATTTTCACATTCAGGACAAGATGTTATGCCATATCGGCCATCTCCATGTTCTTGCAAGTGAGAGTGAAAATTTGATTTTGAAGTCCCACTAGAGTTGCGTGGCAAGACATTTTGGCATGGAGAAAACTCTGGTCATTGTCCATACACATTTTTATTGGCCAAAACTTCGACAGGACGTCAAAAATTAGATTGAATATCTTGAACTTTTTTTTCCATTGCAAAGCCATCCATCAAGAACAAACGCTTATACACCCCTCTTCCTTATCGAGACAATCCTTGGGAGTCCATATGGATGGATTACATGTCTAGCCTTCTGTCCACTAAGCACAACAATGATTGTGTATTTGCGGTCAGTGATCAAGTTTCGAAGATGGCCATCCTCACATCCTATAATAATAAAAGAACAACGACAAATACTGCCAAAATATTCTTCGAACGAGTGTGGGTCCATTTTGGGATACCATCGACCATCATCTTCAACTGGGACAACAGGTTCCTCAACAGATTTTGGTCAAGTATCTGGCCACTTTTGGACACCAAGCTCACTAAATCCACTACTTTCCACCCTCAAACAGATGACCAGACAAAGGTATAAATTGGATGATTGTGCAAATCCTATGCATGTAGAACTCTAAGAAAACACATACATGGGATGAGAGCCTCCCCTATGTTCAACATAGTTATAACAGGGCTCTCCATAGCTCCATTGTCCATAGCCCATTTCAGGTGGGATTGGGATTCCAACCCTTGGGTCCCATTGATGTTTCACTCCCTATGGAAACAAAACAGAAAGACTCTTCCCATATTCAGTATGAGAGCGACAAAGCCACTAGATTCATTGAGAGGATTCAGCACATCGACCAACACATCCAAGATATTTTGCATAAATCTAATGCTAAGTAAAAGTAGTGCCATGATCAACATAGGGTACCTCACTAGTTTCAGGATGGAGATAAGGTCTAGTTACACTTGATAAAGTAGTGTATTATAGGGCCCCATCATAACCTCTTCCCACTTTGTTATGGGACTTACACCATCACCAAGGCTATGGGTAAAAATGATTTGGAGCTCAAAACTCCACCATCCATTGTCTTGCACCTAATTTTCAATGTGGACCTTTGTTGGCCATATTTTCCCCCAATGTTGGACACCTCAGAGATCACAAAACAACTTACACACATAGATTTCAACTCTGACTCCATGGAAAAATCATCCATTGATCATATAGTGGACACACAGGTAAAGGGAACTCACCAATAAAGGATCCAAGTTTAGCAGGTTGTCAAGGTAGGGAAATGCCTACACCAAGGCAGGTCGCTCACACAAGGCCAAATCCAGTAGAATTTTTCTCACCTAATGGGGGAAATCAACACAATGGAGACCATTTCTTCCTAAGGGGGGAGTATTGATCCAAGTGGATATTCGTGCCCACCTTCCTATTCCAACTGGCTCCTCCTGTCATTTTTTAGTTCATCATGTTCATCTGTACTTATTTGTAATTATGGGTTCTACACTTATGGAGTTTTCTGAACCCCTACACATCTTCTAGGTGGATATTAATGACCTCCCATCTAATCCAACTAACACATTTTGTATTTTTTCATGTCAACGCATATTTTTGTACTTCGAGGGTAGTTTTGAGGCCATTACCATTTTTTTTTGGCTCACCAGAGTCAAACTGTAAATGGAGTCAGAGTTTGACGGCGTAATATGTAGTTCTCTAAAATACCTTTCCAATAGGATATCACACACCTAAAACATAGGTCGTATGCAAAAGTTACAAACTCGAGAAGTTGAGGTACCAACTTACCCATAGGGGCCCACATAAATTTCGTTGTTTCATCTCCTAGGGTTAGGTTTTTGGATGTATAGGATTTTGACATTCATGAGTAATATAAAAAAGGCCTCTGGAGACTCATTTTAATCATTTTGCTTAGACGAATGTGCATAGAAGCCACATCTCTTCTCATATTTATCTACCACCATTCAAGCAAGTATTTTAGTTCTATAGTTTTATAGTTTTAGCCTATCTCATTTATTCAATAGAAGATATTGTTCACCAAATATATTTGTTTATTTTATTCAGTTTGTTAATCAATTCGTTCTTCTCCTAAATTTGGATCAAGCAGTAAGCAAAAGTTCTTACATATGTGGGTTGTAGTAAGGAAGTTCATGTACATATGTGGTTTCTAGTGGTGACAGACACATATAGGTCAATATAAGGGAAACTTCAGAAACCAATTATTTCCAAGGTAGTTTATCAGGTCTAAGGGATGGCATTAGCACCTGTAAGGGTTGACGACATATTGGATGGAACATCCAACTTCCTATCCTGGAAATCAAGAGTAACTTTGTCATTAAAGGAGTATGACCTTTGGGAGTTAGTGGACAAACTAGTTTCTCCACCAACAGATCTGGAAACTTTGGCATCTCACGAGAAGGTGATCAAAGAACAGAGGGTCATCTTGGATTTGATGAAGGATCACCTAATTCCTAACCTATATTAGAATAAGATGACCAAAGATATTTTGTATTCCTTAATAGGGTTATTCCAGAGCATTAACATGAATAGGAGGATGGTATTAATGAATAAATTAATATTGGGGCATATGTCTAGATATGAAAATGTTACTAGATATTTCGTGAGGATCACGCAAGTGTGTGATCAACTTGTAGACCTAGGGGAGAAAATGGAGGACTCATAAAACATGAATTTGGCATTGAATGGTCTTCCCATGTCATCGGAACTATTTGTCAAGGGAGTCTGCACTCAGGAACATATTGCATATTGGTAGAGACTTTGGGATGGTTGTGTCCAGAAAGAGACTTTAGAGGATCCTAAGAGAAAAAAAAATGGAAGTAGTGATGATAACCTGTCTCTTGTTAAGAAGAAAAGGAAGGGAAAAGGAAAGAGTTCTAGAAATAAGGGTAACAGTGATGGAGGATCATCACAGCCAAGGAAGAATAAAGACTTGAGTAAAATCAAGTGTTCCTCATGTCATAAGAATGAAAATTATGTATCTCAATGTTCTGAGAATAAGAAAGTTAAATGAAAGATGAAGAAAACAACATCAGCAGAGATACATCTTGATGAGTTTGCAATAATTTTTTAGAAGGATTGCTCACTGGTTTCTTACCTTTCTACCAACATAGCTGTCAAGAGTTCTTGGTTCTTGGATAGTGGTGTATCTCCTCACATGACATACACACATGAGATATTTATAATTCTGATAGAGAGGGACTCAAATATTCATGTACAACGTTATCATTATGTTATGTATGTAGTGAAGGGAGAGGAAACAATTATATTCCATATTGATTCAGGCGGTTTGTTAGATACCCAGAATGTGCTTTGCATACTAGGTTTGAAGAATATTTTTCTCTCAATCTCATCTATGGAGGACAAGGGTTTTTCCATTATTGTTTAGAGAAAGAAATTAATTTTACGTCTAGAGGAATACAACCCAGACAATGTAGTGGTCATTGGGGTTAGACATGGAACTTTATACAAGTTGCAAGGAAATCATGTTCAGGATTTGGTAAATGAAAGTGAAATCCTATGGGAGTTGTGGCATAAGAGGTCACAACATATAGACTATAAGGAATTTCCAATTATGAGGGGGATTGTTACAGGTCTTCAAGAGTTTAGTATTTGAAAAAGGGAGTGTGTAGAGGGTTTGTACTTGGTAAAAATGCCAAGGCCACTTTTTCTTGTAGTGAAAGTAGGTCGAAGGGGATATTGCATATTATCCATTCATATATATTTTTTTTGTAAATAAAAGGAGGATCCTTGTATGATATCATATCATCAGTTTACAACTATAAGTCGTTTGGCAGCCACCTGTCCTGCCATAGAAAGGAAACCAGGACATGTGGCTCCAAGCAATCATAATTCTATCATGGTTGTGGAATTGTTTAGAAAATTGACAAAAATGATGAGAGTTTCTACTAGAACTTCGCTCCAACTAGCTAACCTATGGCGTGCTACATACAAATCTTCCATTACTATGCTAGCTATACAACTATAAAAAAAATTAAAAACTGTAATTGACAGAAAATAGAGTCTGGGGTAGGTCACCTTAAGCCAAAGGGGAACCTAGGTGTCCATTAGAAGTGAAGGTCGGGACAAACTTCTTTTTGCAAGTGGGGTAGCTTGCAGACCTTGGGGCATCTGAGAAGGCCTCCAAAAGCAGATCCAAGCACTGGTTGATGATCCTTTGTCCTTGTGCCTGCTCATCCTGTTGTTTCCTGATGTCAAAAGGAGTTCCAAGTGCTCCTCGGCTAGATAATTTTTGTTCTCTCCATCTTCTGAAACTTGCCAACTTGGAGGGATCTCCTCCTCTACAATACAACCACCCTCCCACAAGTGAGGCTGAAATTCGGGGAGGAAGGCAGATGCTTGGGCCTGGCTGAGAAGAAGAGGGTGGCCCTGCATGCTGGAGAGAAGGTGAAGCGTCCCCTTTGTCCAAGTTGAGGCTCGAAAGAATTTATGTTCATGAACCAGTGACCTTCAAGAGAAGAGGCCGTAGTTGTGAATGCAAGGTGGGGGACGGGACCTCCTCCTTTGGAGTGCATAGGGAAGCCTGGGTGTTTGGAGAGTTCATGGTGGACTGAGCATTGCTGGTATGAGTGGAGGGACGACTGAAGTGGGCAATCATAGCTCATTGGGAGGCAGTGAGTCTCTTGTCATAGGTGTAGGAATTTGTATTTTTTCCTACTCACCTAGGTTTGCCTCTTTCTTAAGGCATGGTGGAGAAAAGAACAGGGTTGGTGAAAGGGAAATGGTGGTTTGGGTAGATGCAGAGAACACGCTGGGAGAAATTGGATAATCCTGGAGGGCCAAGAGACATAGTGTTGCAGTGATAATTGGAAATGAGCAGAAGAATGAACGCATTGTGGATGATTTTAATGCTAATGAGGGAAGTTGAATCCTCTTCCATCACCATTGAAGGCTAACAGGACTGGTTTAAACTCTTGGCACCTGCAAACTGGTCAAAACATGCATCCAGATGCTTTCCCAGGCACACTATGTTGAATGCCTTAAAAATTAACTGCATGGGGAGTTAAATTCTCGGAGGTGGCAACCTAGGGCAATAAATTGCATCTCCAGCTATCCCGCCCAGGTGTACTCCCTCCTTCGCTTCGTGTCACCCCATATGGGTGTGGATTTTCCCTTCTGGATAGCTCTTGGAAGTGGGTCCATAGTGTTGAGCTTTGGGGACTTTCAGTGTTCAGGAGGGTGATTTGTTGAGATAGGTTCACCCCTTCATTTGCTAATCTGTTGGCCACTCTATTTGCAACCCTTCTCACATGAGTGGTGATGAGAGTGAGAGAGGGCCAGAGTAGATATTGGAGGCAATGTAGAGGGCCAAGCAGGCACCAGCTTGGGGTGATCTTTTCTGGGTTTCTTCCATTGATGATTTTTGAATATAGCTCAATTATGACTTTTGAATCTCCCTCGATGATGAGATAGGTGAGCTCATGATCTAGGGCCAATTGTATTCCCCTAATCATGCCCTAGATCTCTGCAGATTTATTGGTATCATAGCCCATATTTTCAGCATTCATACTGTGTATTATGCCAAAACAATCCCTAATGGCTGCCCCTGCACTAAAAGGGTCTGGGTTTCCTTTCGAAGCTCTTTCAAAGTTAATTTTGTGGAATCGAGGGGGGGGGAGAGGACCAAATCGAGGGGTTGATCACCAAGGTCGAAGGGGGGGAAGGGGCGAGTGGAGAGAGGGTGGCGGGAAGTGTGAGGCCCCAAGAGTTGAGGATCAATAGTTATGTAGACTCAGTTGGTCTATCTTCTTTGGTCAAAGGGTGAAGTTGAAGGGTTTCTTATAGGTTTGAGTGGATGGTGGACTAGATGGTTTCCAGGGTGGAGGGTAGTGAGTGAAAGACTCTCTTGTTTCTTTCCTTCCAAAGTTTCCACACTATGAAGCCTAGTAGTAGCTGGCAGAGTCTGTTTAGAAAATGGCTTTTGTAAGGTCATGTTCCCCAATTTCTGATTGTGTTTATGATGCTACCTTGATCTCTGTGAGTTATTCTTAGGATCTGAGTGGCATGGTCCCAAAGGAAAGCACTGATGGTGCAACTATTTAATAGGTGTTCCATGGTCTCTTCATGTTGATTGCAGATGTGACATATCGAAGGTCCTATGAATCCTCTTATCCATATATTATCCCAGATTAGGATCTTGTTATGTATGAGGAGCCATCGAAAAGTTGATATTTTTGGCCAGAATTTGGATTTCCAGACAAAAGTACATATAGGATCCTTTGGCATGTGTTGAAAGCCTTCCTATAGAGAATGTCCTTCCTTGATAGTGAATTTGTTGTTGGGCGAGTGCTTCCAACGAAGAATGTCAGAGATATTGCTGGCTTGAATTATTCTTGTTGAGATTGCATGAGCCCAATTCTGTATGTTATAGTCCTCTGTCACCTGTAGATCCTTATGCGTGGATTTCCAGGTTCTCCAGGTGTGGTTGTGAGGGTTGGCAGCCCACATGTTTGCTACTTTGGAAGTGATTAAGTTTGGTATCTCGTTTTCATAGTGTAGCAGATTTTCATTAGATTGGAGGGGTGGCATCTATTGCTAGGAGTCATTCCAGAGCCTAGCGGCCTGGCCATTATGAACTTCCCAGAAGGTGTGCTCCTGGATGAGGGGGAGGTTTCTCCAGACCACATTCTGGATGTTGGATCCTTGAATTATGTCCTGCATTCAAATCCATTGTGAATGCTGGATGTCTCGTGCATACTTGTAGTTCCAAAGCTGAGCCCATATTTCTATTGGATTTTGTATCCATCTCCACCAGATCTTTGCCCCCATTATGGTGTTGAGTTTTCCAGGGTCCCTTAGACCAAGACCTCCTAGGGCTTTGGGTTTGCAAACTTTGTCCCAGCTGACAAGAGCCCATTTTTTTTCTGAATTGTGGCCATGAAAGAGAAAGTTCCTCTGCAAGTTTCTGATTTTTTTGATGACTAATTGTGGGGTTGCTAGAGTGGAGAAAGATAATTCTGTATAGCTTGGAGGAAGGATTTGAGAAGGATGATTTTGGATGGGAGGTTGAGGGAGTGAAAGGTGCATCTGCTAAGTCTTTTGGAGATGGAGAGTAGGAGTGAGTCGCAGGAGAGGTTGCAGGCTATCTAGTCTGACAAGGGAAGGCCCAAGTATTCAGTTGGAAGGGTACAAATCAGAATGGAGAGGTGCTGGGAGACGTGTTGTTGGATAGCCTGGGGTGTATTGAAGAAGAAAGTTTGTCTCTTTGTTAGGCTGAAGGAGGTGTCAGTGGTGTTGTTGAATTCAGAGAGGATGGAGCTGAGTTTGTTGGCTTATTGTACCGTGGGGGTGCTCATAAGCATGGTGTCATTGACAAATTGGCTGTGTGAGGTCACAGGTTGGAGCCCATGGAGGGGGAGGCCTTGCAAAGAGCCATTGCCTATGGAGGTTTATAGGTAGCATCCTAGGCCTTCTGCCATTATTACAAAGACAAAAGGGGAAAGCGGATCCCCCTGTCTTAATCCTCACGAGGGGGAGAAAGGTTGGGAGGGGGATCCATTGACTAGGATGGAGAAGAAGGTGGAGGTGATGACATTCATGATCCAGTCGATCCAATTGGCACTGAAACCAAAGGCCACTAGAGTTTCTCTTTTGTATTTCCATTTTAATTTGTCAAAATATTTAGAAAGATCAAGTTTGAGAAGCATACCTGGTGTATGTGTGCTTTTGAGTGAGTGAATAACCTCATGGACCAAAATGACACTATCCATTATTTTTCTTCCTTCTACATAGCCCGAATTCTCCTTTGAGATTATGAAGGGGAGGATTGGATTGAGTCTAAGAGCTATAAAATTGGAGATAATTTCATAGATGACATTGCAGAGAGCTATGGGACTGAAATTTTTTGGATTGGTGACTCTCCCCTCTTTGGGTATTAGGGTGAGAAAGGTGGCATTAACGGCTGAGAGGACCTTACCAGAGTTGCGTGATTCCTCCACCAGTTGCCAGACATCTTCCTTTAGCATGGGCCAACAGGCATGGAAGAATTCCATGGTGAATCCATCCAGACCAAGTGCTTTGCCCACAGGTAGCTCTTGTATGGCCTGGTCCACTTCAGCTTGGCTTATGGGCGTCATGGGGGCCTCATTCTATTCCTGAGTGATGAGGGTCAAAATATTGGTTGTTACTCTCCCGATATCCTTTGCATGATCCACCTGAGGTTTTGAGAGGAGGTCGTGGTAATAATCAGTGATCTCCTTCATGATATCCTGATGCAAGAGCAAGGTTGTGTCATGGGTAATTTCTAGTTTAGTTATGTGGTTGATGAAACACCTTTGTATCATTGATCGGTGGAAAAAAATTGTGTTTTTGTCCCCCTCTTTGGCCCATTGTATCGTTGATTTTTGTCTCCAAAGGATTTCTTCCTGTTGTAGCCTTTCTTCCAACTGTTGTCTGATACTATGTTCCTCCTATTGTTGAATTGGGGTATATCCTATCTGGATGGCTTGTTGTTGGAGGGATTCAAGTTTTTGTTCTAGTAATGTTCTCTCTTGGAACATGTTGCCATAAACTTCCTTATTCCACTGTCGCACTTGCTGCTTGAAGTATTTGATTTTTTGTTGAAAGCGGTACATTTTGGTTCCCTACTTGATCTTTGCCATGCCCCACCAAAGGCAAGCCATGTTATCGAAGTAGGGATGGGTGAGCAAGAATTTTTCAAACCTAAAGGGTTTGAGCTTGGGAGAATCCATGGTGTCCACCCACAACTGAACAGGCTAGTGGTCTGAGCCCTCTTTTGGGAGGATATTGGACTCTATTAGAGGACATTCCAGGAGGAGAGTCTCAGGGAGGAGAAAATGGTCAATTCTTCAGGCAATTTGTTGGGGGCCCGTGCACTTGTTCGTCCAAGTGGAGGTTTTGTTTCCATTCTCTATGTCTACCAGATTATGTTGTTCTATAAGGTCTTGGAATATTATGTTTTCTTGTTCCAATCTTTTCATTCTCCCCCTTTTTTCCTCCAGAGTGAGGATCATATTGAAATCGTCAGCCACAACACATCTTTGATTGTTGGCTAAGGAGCTTAGATAAGCCAGTTGCTGAAGAAAGTTTTTTTTTTCTGGGATAGTCCACGATCCATAGGCATTGGCGATCCATCCATCTTTGTCCGAACCAATTGCCCGATAATGGGCTATGAGAGTGCCCAGAGTTGAGAGACCTTGGTTTAGAATGACAGAGTTTGGATTTCAGAGGATGGCAAGGCCTCCTGCCATTCCTTTTGAGTCTGTGTGGTAAGAGTTGCATTTGTGCTAGCATTTCTTGAGGATTGCTTCCGTTGTTGGTCATGCGCATTTAGCCTCCTAAAGGAGAAGGATGTCTAGGTCTTCCATCTTGATGCAGTTTTGGAGGGTCCTTTGCCTGGATCTTCCATTGAGGCCCCTAATGTTCCAAGTGATTAATTTCATGATTAACCATTGGGTGGGTGGGAGAAAGAGATTTCTGAGAGCTTTTGTATCTGTCATGAGTTGATCATATAGTTACTGACCTCCTTAATGAGCTGTTGCACCATCTTCCTACCTCTTCTTTTTCTTTCTTTTGTGTTTCTCATTGGATCTGGGTTTGTATATCATTTTATTCCTACCATTGAGGTTTCCCTTGCTGGCAAGTCCATAAAGACCTTATGGACTTTCCTTAGTTGGTCTTCTAGTATAGTTTTTAGATCTTTCTTATTGAGATCTTCTTCTAGTCTATCCAAGTCTACACCCACTAAGTCTTGTTCATCCATTTCCATGATGGTGTCTTCATCCATTTTAGGGTTTATGCCCGTGTATGAGGGAAGGGGAGGGTGGAATGGAGTTTGTTGTGAAGGATCCGCCCGAGGTGATTGTTTTTTCTTTCCAGTGATTCCTTCTGCCTCTGATGCTTTAATGGGGTTTTCCACTTCCTCTGCCTCTGGTAGGTTAGATAAGGCATCAAAGGAATTGGTATTGGGGTTTTTCTGGTTGTTGGTGGCTATTGTTTTCTTCTATGTCTGCTTCCTGCGTGTATGAAACTATGTGAAGCCATCCTTTGGCTTCTCTTCCTCAGTTGGCTTGTGAGGGGCATTGAGGGGGCAATCTCTGAAGATATTCCCATGCTCGTGGCATTTTTTGCATCTGAAAGGCATATGTTTGTAGTCAATAGTTTGTGCCCACTCCTCATCTTGATACTCTAGGGTTATCGTGCCTGGGAGTGCCTTAGATATATCCATATAGAAACAGATTATGGCATAGGAGGTATACTTCCTATGCTTGGTAGCCTCTGAGGACTTAACATGTTTGCCTAGCGTGTTACCTATGCCTGATAAAATTTCATCAAGACAAAACTCTTGGGGTAGAGAGTAGAGACAGATCCATACCGGGGCATATGTGAATTTCTCTTTCTCCGGGTAGAAGCATTCAGTCCATAATCTCAGATATAGTCCTGCCAAGTTGTAGAAGTAGGGGCTCCCTTTGAATACCTTGTCTTTGTCCTCTAGGTTGTAGAATATGACTGTAAATAAACCCTTGGAGCTTAGCTAGAGCTCATAGTCTCCCTTGGGGTTCCACCAGGATTTGATCCAGTGAGCTAGGTCTCTCTCTAAGGGCCAAAGGCCTAGGAATTTACCTATGAGGGTGTACTCCCTCATGAAATGGGTGTGCTCACCTATCTAGTTGCTTTTTATGGTGTATCATGGTGCCTTCAGGGCCTGCAGTATGCATTTTCTTGGTGTCCAGGCTCGAGCAACTCTTGGATGAGAGGTATCTTCATCCATGTTCGTGCTTGTGCTTCCTTGCATTTCATCTTGCATGTATTGATCTTGCAGGTGCTGAGGAGGTTTGAAAGATGGTCTACGCGCACGGACGTTCTGAGGGTAGGAGGGACGTTCGACCTCCCTTTATTTGACATGGTGCTGGACCGGTCAGAACCTTGGTGCAGAGCGCGTCAGGTGGCTGCAGGAGTGCTCAGTGAGGAGGATAGGGGAGATCATGATTTCATAAAACCCTAGGTGCGGAGCGCAATCATAAGCTTAAATCCTCATCCTTATCGCAATGTTATTATTCATTAATATGTTAGTGGGTCGATGTCATTGGCATTAGTACAAGGATCGTCATTCTATGTGACATTTATTGATGAATTTTCTAGGAAACCTGGATCTTCTTTATGAATACCAACACTAGAGTATTCAATTAGTTTCAAGAGTTTAAAAATCAAGTGGAGAAATAAACATGAAAGAAGATTAATTTATTGAGGTTGGATAATGGTAGAGAGTACACCTTCAATGACTAAAAGGATTTCTACAAGGATAAAAGGATCAAGAGGGAGATGATAGTCTCATACAACCCTCAACAAAATGGGATTGTGAAGAGGAAGGATCATTCCATCATCTTTTCTTCTAGGTTTATGATACATTACCGGGAGTTTCCTATCTTTCTATGGGCATATGTGTGTAACATGATAGTGTATGTGTAGAACATGATTCCTCACAAGATATTAGGGGAAAATACTCTAGAGGAGGAATTCTCAAGAGTGAAGCTAGAGATATGTCATTGGAGGATATTTGGTTTCTCAGTTTACATCAATGTTCCTGTGGAGGAGAGCATGAAGTTGGAGCCTGCAATAAAGAAGGGTATATTTGTGGGGTACAGTGAGACCTCAAAGGATCATGATATATTTATACCAGCGTAGAGGAATATGGTTGTGAGAATATATTTTAAGTTTGAGGAGAACTTGTCATCTAGGATATCTCATGAGTCATAAGCACTGAAAGAGGATGAGGAACAATAATATCCGAAGGATGAGCAATAGTTATCATTTTAGACTTCAGGTGGGGAGGAGGAGTTATCCCCTTCCAATATTGTCAAGAGACCCAAGTGGCTACTACAGACATTAAGGAATGTTGGTGAGTCTCCTATGAGTGTGGTCAAAGAGAATAAAACTATGAGGATTTTTTTAATTATATGGTGCTTATGAGTAGCATCATTGATGTTGATACTTCAAGTTTTCAGGAAGTAACAAATCAATATGTATGGAAAGATTCCATGGTAGAGGACCGCACCTCTATTGTGAGGAATGATATTTGGGACATAGCGAAAATACTAAAGAGGAAGTCAATTGTGAGTTTCAGGTGGATCTACAAGATCAAGCATGTTGCAAATGGTAGCATCGAGAAGTTCAAGGATAGGTTTGTGGAAAGAGGGTTCTCCTAGAAAGAGGGATTGGACTACGCAGAGACATTTTCTCTAGTATCTAGATATGATTATATTAAAGTTGTAATTTTGATTGCTTCAATTATTAGGTGAAGGATACATCATATGGATGTGAAAAGAACTTTCCTCAATGAGATTATTGAGGAGGAAGTACAGATAGATAAACATCATGGATTTGAGGTACATGGGAGGGAGTATCATGTGTGTAGGCTCAAGAAAGCCTTATACAGACTCAAACATGCACCCATGGCATGGTATTCTAGGATTTACGGATACTTGTACAGTCTAGGAATTACCAAGAGTGAGGTAGATCCTAACTTGTACTTTATACATGTTGGGGAAGATCCACTCATGTTGGTTATGTATTTTGATGATTCATTTCTAGCAGGTGCAGATGAGATTATTGAAAGGTACAAAGAACATTTAGCTAGTGAGTTCGAGATGAAGGACATTGGCTTCATGCATTATATCTTAAGGCTAGAGGTGTGATAGGTATCAAGAGAGATATTCATTTGGAAATGGAAGTATGTAGTTGAGATCTTGAGGATATTCAGGATGGAGGACTATAGACCAATTGCTATAGCTATGGTTACCATTCTAAAGAAGGTGATCACTTCAGATTCAAAGTTGTTGGATCCATGGATATACATGTAGTTGATAGGTTCCTTGATGTATTTGTTCAACACAAGGAAGGTGCATTAGATATCAACGAATAATGTTCTCATGTAGTTGAGAGGTACAATGGAGTATTGATTGAGGTATATTGAAGGATATGGAGTGGAGTTGCACGGATATATAGAATCAAATCAAGTAGGGCATGTGGTATACAGAAAGAGAACCATGGGGTACTTCTTCAACTTGAGATCAAGAGTGACTACATGGTTCAGTATGAAACCGACTTTTGTAGCATTTAGTTCAGAAGAGGAAGAGTATTGTAGCAAGTATGGATAGTTGTAAAGTTGTTTGGCTTCAAAATTTTCTTATAGGTTTATTTTATTAGCAGTTGGAGCCTAAATTGATATACTGTGATAATTATATTTGTATTAAATTATAGGAGAATCTAGTATTCCATGATAGGTATAAGCATTAGATATCATATACAACTTCATTCAGGATAGGATCTAGAAACGATTAGTGAAGCTTCAATATATTTCCAAAGATGAGCAGGGTGAAAATATTTTGACTAAACCCTTGGAGAAAGGTAATTTTTTGTTCCTCAGAGATCAAATGAAAGGAATTGACTATAACAAATCATTTTCCTCTATAGATAAAATGAATTACATTTACCTTATTATATTGATTGTGGAGCCTGATTGTCTTCATGATTTAGAGGTCTTTTTTTTTCAGCTGTGTTTATACCCCATGATTACTTTACACCTTGGAATAATGTACATTCCTCCATGTGGGGGAGTGCAGAGGGGGGTTACCCACTCTGCAGGGTCCAGGGGCGAAGCCCTTGAACACAATTTTTCCTTGTAAATTTATATTGTAATTTCATTCTAAATTTGGATTGTTAATTATAAGGTCACAGATCTGACAATACCATTTATGTTAGTTTTTTTTTCCCTATAATTCAACCCTCTTTTATGAGGGAAATGTATTACGTCTATGGATCATTGTGAATATTGTATTTTGTGAGCGGAGGTTGTGAGAGAAAGAAGAGGAAGTTACAGTGGGTGTGTTGTAGGTGGAATCCCTTCATTTGATGGATAATAATAAAGGAAGGACCTGAAAATTTATATGGTGGAAATAGACCACACTGTGTGAACCACGTATATCCGTGTCTCTCTTGTATTGTGTATCTTTTGTGTTTTATTCCCGCATTTGTTTTATTTACTGATCTGTGATCCTGTTTTTCTAACAACTGGTATCAGAGAAAAAGGTAACTCACAGGAAAAGAGGGTTTCTGGTTCGAGTGGGAGCAATGGCGAAAGATGGAAATTTTAGGGTCGAAAAATTTAACGGCCAAAACTGCCAGTTATGGAAGATGCAGATGGAATATTTTTTATATAAGAAGGATCTATTCCTACCATTGGTTGGAATAGAAAAGAATCTGATGGCCATGAAGGATGAAGAATGGGAGGTTCTTGACAGAAAGGAACTAGGAATGATACGACTGAGTATGGAAACATCGGTGGATTTCAATATTTTGAAAGAAAAGACAACGAAGGAGTTGATGGATGCATTGGTTCAATTTTACGAAAAACCCTCGACGTCCAATAAGGTATTTATAATGAACATATTATTTAATATGAAGATGTTAGAAGGTGGGTCTATTGTAGATCATTAAAATGAATTTAACATGGTTACTAATCAACTAAGTTTTGCAAAAGTGGACTTTTATGATGAGGTCAGGGCTCTTCTAATCTTGTGCTCATTTCCAAAAATCTGGAGCGACTTGGTCATGGCTATAAGTAACTTTGTCTTTGGTTCAAATACTTTAAAATTTGATGATGTTGTTGGTTTTATCCTTAGTGAGGAAATGCGATGGAAAAGAACAGGTGAGACATTAGGTAATGCGTTAAACATGGAGAATAGGGGAAGACAAAATTATAGAGGAAAGGGCTCAAAGTACCATGATAATTCTAGGAAAGGCAGATCCAAATCTAGATTTGGAAAGATAGAGTGTTGGAATTGTGGGAAGAAAGAACATCTAAGGAAAGAATGCAGAGCTCCAAAGAAACAAAGAGATGGAAAATAAGAGAAAAATCAGGAAGCAAATGTAACAGGTGATGTGTTACAAGATGCTTTGATTATTTCTGTAGATAATATTTCTGAGTCTTGGGGAGTATATTCATGGGCTTCATTTCATGCCACAGCCCATAGGAAACATTTTCTATATTATGTTCATGGTAATTTTGGACAGGTTAATTTGGGTGATGATGCACCATGAAAATTTGTTGGAATGGGAAAGGTAAAAATAAAGGAAAGAAACGGAAACCAATGGTTGTTGAAAGAGATAATACATGTTCCAGATCTAAGGAAAAATTTAATTTCAATAGGGCAGTTGTAAAGTGAAGGTTGTATATGCATATTTATAGATAAGGTGTGGAAGGTCATCAAAGGATCATTGGTGATAACAAAAGGAGAGAAGGTAGGTACATTGTATTTATATACTGGTAATAATGACTCTTGAATCTCTTTAGCTTCTACATGAGTGGATACAACATTGTGGCATTGTAGCATTGGAAACATGAGTGAGAAGGGGATGCATATACTTCACAAAATAAATTTGTTGCCAGATCGTAAACAAATTGATTTGGATTTATGTGAGCATTGTGTTTATGGAAAACAAAAGAGAGTCAGATTTCTCAGAGTCGAAAAAGAAAAGAAGAGTGAAAGGTTATATATTTTGCATACAGATGTATGGGGACCATATCATGTATCATCTCTTAGTGGATATCATTATTATGTTAATTTTGTTGATGATGCAACTAGAAAAACTTAGGTTTAGTGCATTCGACAAAAATCTGTTGTTTTTTATACTTTTAAGAAATGGAAAGATTTGGTTGAGAATGAGACAGGAAAAAGGTTGAATTGTCTTAGATCATACAATGGAGGTGAATATTTCAGCAAGGAGTTTGATGATTATTGTTCATACCATGAGATGCGTAGAGACAAGACAGTTCCATGAACACCACAAGAAAATGGTGTGTGAGAAAGGATGAACACGGAAATCATGGAGCGTGCAAGGAGTATGAGATTGCATGCTAGTTTTCTCCTACAGTTCTAGGAAGATGTTGTATATAATTTTGTTTACTTAATAAACATAGGACCTTCAATCTCTTTGGATGGTATAATTCTAGAGGAGGCATGGACAGGGAAAAGGGTAAACTATTTATTTTTGAAGACTTTCAGTTGTGAATCATTTGCCCATATTAATAAAGTGAATAAAACAAAGCTTGACGAAAAATCCAATATGTGTAACTTTATTGGATACTGTGTTAATGATTTTGGTTATCGCTTATGGGATTATGAAAATAAAAAAATTATTAGGAGTAGAGATGTCATATTCATTGAGAAGGTCATGTACAAAGATCAGTTGCAGGGAAAGAAATAGGAAAAAGAAAAACTAGAATACACAATGCTTGATGAGATCACTACAAAATAAATTTCAAAGGTACCATAAAATCATAATGTACAAGAATAGGATCAACAGGTACCTCGAACTCTTACAAGTTTTGTTAGAATATATACTAGGTTAGGTATACTCATTGTATTATTTATTGTTGATTGATTCTGGTGAGCCAGAATGTTATGAAGAGGGAATGCAAGTAGACACCCAAAAAATGTGGGAGAAAGGCATGAAAGATAAAATTGATTCCTTGGGAAATAACTGGACTTGGGACTTGGTTTAGTTTCCTCCAGGAAAAAGAGCATTGCATAATAAATGGGTTTACAAGTTGAAGGAATAAGATGCAAAAAAAAAGAGGTACAAGGATAGACTTGTTGTAAATGGGTTTTCACAAAAGAAATGTATATATTTTGATGAAATATTTTCTCCTGTTGTTAAAATGACTTCAATTAGGACTATTTTAAGTCTTGTACAAGTATAATATTTTTGTCTTGAATAGTTAGATATAAAAACAACTTTTCTTCATGGGGATTTTGAGAAAAAGATTTATATGCAACAACCACATGGGTATGAGGTCAAAGGGAAGGATAATTTGGTATGCAGGTTGAAGAAGAGATTGTATGGCCTAAAACAAACTCCAAGGTAGTGGTATTTGAATTTTGACAGGTTTATGACAGAATAGGGTTATAGTAGATGTAATTCTCATCACTTTGTTTATTTTAAAATGATAGAAAATGGAAGCTATATTATCTTTCTATTGTATGTAGATGGGATGTTTTTTGCAGGGTCTAATATGCAGGATATAAATGTGCTCAAGAATAAATTATATAATTAATTTGCGATGACTGATTTGGGTGCTACAAATAAAATCATTGGTATTAGAATAACAAGAGATAGGAAAAAATATTTGACATTGTCTGAAGGTGAGTACATAGAGAAGGTATTGGATAGGATTCAAATGTAGAATGCAAAACCAGTTAGCACACCTTTGGCCAATCATTTCAAATTAACTAAGGAAATGTGTCCCAAGACACAGGAAGAGATAGAATACATGTCCAAGGTCTCTTATTCATCAACATTTGGCAGTTTGATGTCTACGATGGTTTGCACAAGACCAAATATTGCACATGAAGTGGGAGTTGTGAGCAGGTATATGAAAAATCCAAGTAAAGAACATTGGGAGGAAGAAAAGTGGATTCTCAGGTATTTGACAGGTACTTCTACTCATGCATTATGTTCTTGAAGTTCAGACATTGTTCTACATGGATATGTTGATTCAGATATGGCAGGTGATAAAGATAGTAGGATGAGAACCACAGGGTATGTTTCTACTATAGGTGTAACAACAATAAGTTGGATTTAGAAACTGCAAAAGTTTGTTTAACTTTCAACAAAAGAGGCATAGTATGTTGCTACTAAAGAGGCTAGTAAAGAGATGATTTGGTTACAGAGGTTTATGGAGGAATTCAAAAAGAATCAAGATAATAGCAGGTTGTATTGTGACAGTGAGAGTGCCATTCATATTGCAAAGAAATCAAAATTCTATTCGAATACTAAGAATATATAACTGAGGTGCCATTTCATATGATCTGTCTTGGAATATGGACATTTGTAGTTGGAAAAGATACATACTAGACAGAATTATGCAGACATGATAACTAAGGGAGTAACCAGGGAGGAACTGAGTTCCTGCTCAGGTTCAATTGGTATTCAAGAATGAAGGTGAATATGAGAAATTTTCCAGGTCCAAGAAGGTTCATAGTCCAACAAATACAACAACGGTGGAGTTATTGAGATCAGTCTCCAAGTAGGAGATTGTTGGTTCTGGAGCCTGATTATCTTCTTGATTCAGAGGTATTTGTTTTCAGGTGTGTTTATACCCCATGAAGGCTTTACATCCTAAAAGAATGTACACTCCTCCACACGGGGGAGTGCAAAGGGGGATTACCCCCTCTGTGAGGTCTGAGGTAAAGCATGCCCCCAATGGCGGTTCAGGGGAAAATTCCCCAATTGAAAAATTGCCTTGTAAATGTATATTGTAATTTCATTGTAAATATGGAGAGTTCATTATAAGGTCATAACTATGACAGTAGAAGTTATGTTAGGGTTTTTTTCCCTAGAAGGCAACCCTATTTTATGAGGGAAATGTATTGCGGCTATGGATCATTATGAATATTGTATTCTATGAAAGGATATTGTGAGAGAAAGAAGAGGAAGTTACAACAGGTGTGTTGTAGGTTGTATCCCTTCATTTGTTGGATAATAATAAAGAAAGGACTTGGAAATTTCTCTGGTGAATGTAACCCACACTGGGTGAACCATTTATATTTGTGTCTCTATTGTATTTTGTATCTTCTCTATTTTACTTCCGCATTTGTTTTATTGTATTGTTTCATGATCCTATTTTTCTAACATATTCTAGCCATGTAGCCTCACATAAATGGGAGGTCCATCAGATGGATTTCAAATCCTCCTTATTGCATAGGGATTTGTAGGAATAAATATACATGGAACAACCTCCTAGATATATCGAGAATGAATCTAGAATTGTTTATTTTCTTATTCATCGGGCTTCATGAGCTTCATCCCATGTCTCAACCCACGATTTTCCTTCCTTTGGATCTAGTGGGATTATAATTTTTCTTCTACTTCCTTTCAGTTCGATCCTATCTATTTCGAGGGAGATTTTAGCTCACATGTTTCTTCCCTAAGGTTTGTTGACTAATGCGAGGTAGAAATGAATGAATTCGATGAAACTGATTAACTCAAAATTGACTCTCGTAATCACTCCCATTATAGATGTTATTAAAATTTTAAGGGTACTGATTGGTTTAATGAACCCGTGATATTCTAACTTCAGGAAATTCATGGTTGGTTGAAGTAGTGGTTATCTAAGTCGAATCCACATGTCCCTTGGGAGCATGTTTACTTGAGATCCAAAATAGACTATGAATTTATTTATCATATGTTCATTGATTTCAAGGTCAACTTGTGGATTGAAGTCATTTGTAAGTCTTTATTGAGATATTTGGAACAAACTTTTAATAGATATTTGTTCTTCTTTATATTCTCTAAGAATTATCACTAGGTCGATCAGATGGCTAATCGACTTCTTTTGATCTTTTAATAGTTGTAGAAATTAGTCTCACATCGTATCGAAAGTGTTTTTCTATCCTCCCTTGTTTATTTTATCTTGGTCGATTTTTCCGAAGAATTTCATCACTTACCGCATATGTTCGTCTTGGTGATATGGATCATGATATGTATGCAGGTATTTTCTTTGTTGACTTAGTAAGTCTGGGTGAATATATTCATCGATTCTTGAATATGTTATTACACGAAGGTTCTTTGAATTAATAATCTCTTTTTTTTTCACTATGTGTAAGGGATTTACATTTCCTTTGTTCATAACCTTCTCCAGTATAATTGGATAATTTACTAAGGAATGATCTCCTACTCCACAAATGTTACAGAACTTGAGGTCAATTCTGTCTTTGATTGGGTAATCAGGGATGATATGATTGTCTTTCCAACAATTAAATAAATAATAGCATCCTCTACCAATATTTCCTCCAATATTTCCTCGTCCTTTTCCCCGACCTTGATAACCACCTCAACCACATCCTTTATATCTACTTCCATTTGCTTGGTTGAAATGTTTGTTAGCCACCTGTGTATGGTAAACTGAATGAATCTTCGGTCTATTATTTATTTTTAGTCCAATTAATGAGTGGAATGATTATTTTCTTCACATATATTGCACCACTTGGGGTGTGCAATCCGTAGATTGTGCAGGAAGTATCTTGTTGTGTGATTTGTCAAGGCTTCGCAAATATCACAATATGTTTCAATATGGATGCATCTGACTGTTGGGTCCAATGCATGCCTGAATTTGCAGTAATCCTTTGTGTGTCCCTTGATTGAGAAAATGGTACACCAAAGTTTTTTGTGTGTGATCAACATGTTTTTGATTAATTTTTGTCTTCCAACAAATTTTCAATGATTGATGGAGACAAGGTTTCTTCATCATCCATTTCGATTCATTGTTATTTTTTAGTAC
>JASDQU010102520.1:317927-328597 GCA_032191745.1 Picea mariana
TTATTTAAATGACTGAGACCTTATACATAAAACAAATATTAACAAAGGTTGATGTGTTAAAAACCAACTAATATAGTGGTAAGCCAGACCATGACACCAAAACTTGTGTAAGAAAAACCAGAAATAACTTTCGTTTTAAAATAGAATCCAATAAATCATCAATAAATACAGTTAACGATGAAATCTAGCACAAATAAACTCGAAGTACAACTATATGTATATATTTTATAAAGAATGAGTGAGTTCTGGAGTTAATATTAGAAAGACTACCCAATAATTAGTACTAGGACCTAACAAACACTTAACATGGTTTTGAGATACTAGACTCGAACTTAAAATATCCTTTCCAACCGATAAGGAAGTAAAAATAATAGAGAAAGGAAACTTTAAAGTATGTTTAATTAAGAAGCCAGCATTGATGTGTAAAGTATCTTTTCGAAAATCGTCAAATTATTACTTCTTACCTGCATTGGCGTTCTGAAGATGCAAAGTAACATGGGAACGCCGAAAACCCTCGGGATTTCGTGTAAACAATACATTCTTCTTCCACTAAACTCCTCACAGTAAAATCTCATCATGGATAGTATTTAAATATATTCAACAACTTCAATAAGTTCGAAGCTCTGTCTCTAGTAAATAAGTTAACAGTTCAGGAAGGGCGAACAAGATTCAAGCGCTCTCGGAAGAGGGGAAACATGGGAACAATAGGAAACCAGAATGAAATTCAATTGAATCTTGATACGCGTTGCAAAAATCAATGCAACTGTCTCCGTAGTACTCAAGAATTAGGTCAAACGTTCCATAGCATGTGATGGAGAATGCATGGTCGATTGATAGTGGATGGTGAAGACCATGCTATAACCATACATACGAAGGGAACGACGTGTCCACCTGGATCGTATGATCCTAATTTAATCACAGATGTGACATACGACATGTATGGTTTAAATGTGGTTGAACACACTAATTGTGGTTGTTATATATATAGAGAGAGAGAGATTTCAAGTTGAACACACTAATTGTGGTTGTTAAATATATATATATATATATATATATATATATATATGTGGCATAATTTGAGTAAGAGATTAATGATTTCAAGGTATGTTACATATGATATCAGAGATTGAGAACACTAGACTTTATGGGCATTAACAGAATTGTAAAACAAAATAATGTTCTTAATTACTAACAAAGATGAATATTTTAATGTTAAAGTGACATAATATTATTCAATCTTACAATATGTCGACCTAGAACGAAGAAGAAATTAACCATGAAGAAAATGTCAACCAACAAAATCTTGAACATAAAAGAGAGAGTAGCTCAGCCTCAGAAGTGCTGGAAACTATGGGAATTCTCGTAGTGGAACTTCAGAATTTTAAGGATGATAATGAAAAAAATTAAGAAAAAGAAGGCAAAACAAAAATAACTGAATGAGATATTATTGTGGAATATAGCTAAAAAAAGTAAATTAAAGAAAACATAATTGAATGAAGGAAACAATAAATTGCCTTCCGAAAAATCAAGCAAGGAATCTATGTCACATGATAGATCCTCAACTCCTACTCAATTAAGAGTAGAACCACAAACACCCTCCATTAAGAAAAAGAAACCATTAGATCACTTGGAAGGGGAATTCTAAAATATCAAGCCCTCCACCTTTGATGGAGAATCAAAGAGTCATGAAGAAGATGAAGCTTCGATGCTAGCAATAAAAAAATACTTTCAGATTACTCTAGTAATATAAAGGTTAAAATGACCATTTATAATTTAAAAGCGAATGCTAGAATCTTGTTGCAAGATATGAAACTAGCTAAACAATTGAAAGAGAAAAAAATGGAATGGTCAGAATGCAAAAAGTGTTTCAAGAAACAAAACTTCTAAGAAAGTTAATATGAAATAAAAACTAAAGAATTTTATGAATTGCGACTAGGAAAAATGTCTATGGATGATCTAATTAATAAGTTTTTAGATCTTTTGAGATTTAATGCAGGAGCATCGCCTTCAAAGTCAAAGAAGAAAACATGGAGGCATGGCTATGACATCTGAGGATGATAGTATTTCAAATCAACATTTAACTCAGAAACAGAGCGAGTTGTTGAGATATTTTGGAAACAAGGTTTTCAAATATATCTTGTTTGTAAAGTCTTGTACGACTGTAAGGAGTTGAAGATAGAGAGTGGAAGCCCTTATCGGGTAAAAATTGATAGTTATTGTAATGGGGAAAAGTAGGTAACCGCTAGAAACTGATAGGATAGGTTGCAGAAAGRACGGAGAAGAGCTCAAGGAGCCACTCCTTAGATATATTTGTTTYTGTATTGTATTAGAGAGAGTAGAGAAGGGTAGAGCAGGGTAKATGCGAATAGAGAAGAGTATAAGAGAGTAGAAAAGATAYAGTGAAGAACTATAATACTATGTAATTTATTTCATGAATGAATAGAAGAGACAATATTGTTCCAATTCCTTGGACAATGTTCATTTTGATGTGTGATTGAGTGAATAATATATTATGTATGTGTTTTAGATCATTTTGTTTATGTGTGATTGTCTATGATTGATCATATGAATTTGTGATGAACTGGATAAGTTTCAGTCGTCTCTCTTATGAGAACTCGTATGTAAGGAGTGCATATCGTATGCAAGGAGTGCGTCGACATAGTATTGAATTGACTCAGACGAGTTCAGAAAGGAATGACAGGAACTTAGACCAAGTGCAAGGATTGTAAAGAATCATGGGGTGACTAAGTGTCGAAGAACCAGGATAGAGAAGCGCAAGGAGAGAAGGAAGAGTTTCTTTAAAAGAAATCCTTCGATCTAAGTTTTTCGAAATCCCTGAAATGCAAGGAGGGCATGGGAGAATCAAAATCCTCAAAGAAATCAATATTCTAAGGGATATCAAAAATAAATATTTAGAGGAGTGAATCTCTAAAGATTTCACGAATTATTCATCAAGATCCATCCAGGAGGGAGAAGGATCGTTCTAGATCATTGGATCTAGGCAAAGTGTGAGAGTTTTAAGTTTCTTGGAGTGTACAGGAGAGCAGACTACCAAAGTCCTAAAGTGATTAGGGACCATTCATTTTCAAAATGGACATGTGGCGTAATATCTACAACTCCACAGTGGAAGCACTTCTGAGATTTCGTAGACAAGGAGGAATTGAAATCATCGAAGAGATGAAGCTAATTGTAGTCGTCGATCTTCGGGAGACACGCATCAAAATATTGTGAACTGTGGGTGAAAGTATTCAAGGAGAAAGTGAGGGTGGAGATTTTTAAACTCTCGAATATTGGATTGTCGAAGAAAATCATGATCATTGATTTGAAAGGGACACACATTGATAGATCATGGAAATATGGGAGGGTGTGCTCTAGAGAGAAGGAAGGAGAGGAGGCATGTCTTAATTGTCAGTCAAGAGGCACATGTCTAGATCCCAAGATCAACGTTCATGCTTAATTGCAGGGATAGAAAGCACTTAGACTTTAAAAAATCTGAGAGCGGGTTGCAATCGAAACCACGGTATTGCCAAAGGGACACATGGTGATTGGTAGTGAATTGTGGGGAGAAAAGCAGTGTGGTCTTAAACCACTCTTGGTCGCGCCCATAATCACATTCTTATGTGAGGACATAGCCTGAGGTCACATGCATGAAGGGGATAGCAGAAAAGGAGCTAGCACCTGAAACTTTATATTTCAGAAGTGCGAAGGAAGAGGTTGCAGGTACCATAGGACCTGTACCAAAATACAAAAGGTATTGTGTTTAATCACAAGTGAGACCATTAAGGTTTCAGAGAGGCAATTTGGATAGAATAATCGAAGATCCTTGACCAGGAAGTCGCGTAGACTGAGGGAGACTAGGGGGGCTGCATCAGGTGCTTTCAGAGCTATTGAATTTTTTTACAGAAAACAAAAAAAGGGGAAAGGAGATAAATTGATATCATCAGTGGTATCAAGATTAGATTATGTTTGTAGACATCAAAAGGTGAAGAAGTGGAATCATGCCACCCATAAGACGCAGAGGGAATCCAGAAATGGAAGAAGAAATGAGTCAACTCAGAATGAGTCTGAACGCCCTCGAAACAACGTAGAGGAGAGCACCAGACACTAGATATATCGGTGAAGATGAAAGAGAAGAGATAGAGGTTGAAGAAGAGGTAGTTGAGGATGTTGCAGAAGATTTCTTATTGAAAGGTGTTTCAAGAATATGAGCGAGAGAAAAAATAGAGGTACCAATGTATGAAGGAAATTTAGAAGTTGAAGAAATGTTGGATTGGGTACATGCTATGGAAAAGTACTTCTATTATGAAGATATCGAAGAACAAAATATGGTGAAGCATGTATTGACAAGACTAAAGGTTCAAACAACGCTATGGCGGGACAAACTACAAGTTGATCATAGATGCAAGGGCAAGTAGAAAATTAAAAGTTGGGATAGGATGGTAGCCAAGCTAAAAGAAAAATTTATCCCAAAGGACTATCAAATAATTATGTTCAGGAGATTGCAGAACCTGAGACAAAAAATATTATCAATGAAGGAATACACTGAGGAATTTTATAGACTAAACATCAGGGCTAGACAGAAAGAGAATGATGATAAAAAAACAGCCAAGTATATCAATGGACTGAGATATGAAATACAAGAGGAGATCAGCATGATGTGTGTTAGTTAAGTAGAGGATGCTTATCAAGAAGCCTTGAAAACCGAAGAGAAATTGGCCAGAAAACAAAGCTAACGAAACAGAGGAGGAAATTCAAGAAGAGGTAAAGGAACCAACAGAGAGAAGTTCCAAAAACCAAAGCATGAAGCTGGAAATCAACATAGTCACCCTGATAAAAATAGAATTTCTAAGGAAGGAAAACATGGAGGAAGAATCTATTTTCCTAGAGGAAGAGGAAGAGATAGAGGAGGTGAAATTAGATGTTATGCATGTGGAAAGATAGGGCACATGTCTTGGGAATGCCCAAAGAAGAAGAAATACACTAGAGGAGGAGAATCACACATTTCTGAAGCATAGAAGCATGTGGAAGTAGAAGCAAGATAATGAGGAAAGAACCTCATGATGGGGAAAGTTCTTCTTAAACCAGAGAAGGAGATAGAGGAACCAGTTCAGTGGACAAGTCTATTCAGAACTACTTGCAAGATGAAAGACAAAGTTTTCAAGGTGATCATAAACAATGGGAGCACTGACAATGTAGTATCCACAAATATGGTGGAGAAAATGGAGCTGAAGACAACTGCACATCCAAACCCATACAATTTATCATGGTTGCAGAATGGACATCAAGTAATGGTAAGTCAACAATGGCAAGTTGAATTTAAAATAAGAGGTTATAGGGATGAAATATTATGTGATGTAATTATTATGGATGTCTATCGTATTTTATTTGGGAGACCATGGAAGTTTGACATAAAATTTATTCATGATGGGAGGAAGAATACTTATAACTTAGAAAAAAATGGTAGGATGCATATGTTGTTACCAATAGAGGACAAAGAGAAAAATAGGGAAGCTAGTTCAAGTATACTTCTCATGAATTGGAAGGAACTCTTGAATGAAGTCAAGAAAGAGCAGGAGATGCAATTTTCTATAGTAAGTAAGCCAAGAGTTATCCTTACAAATAATTATGTGGAGGGTTTACCTGAATAAATCGAGGAACTATTGGAAAACTTTGCTGACATAGTAGTGGATGAGTTACCTCAGTCATTGCCACCCATTAGGAATATAAGCCTTCATATTGACCTTATTCCAAGATCTAGTTTACCCAACAAAGAAACTTATAGGTTGACACCTAGAGAGAATGAGAAAGTCAAAAATCAAGTCCAAGAATTGTTGGATAAAGGTTTAGTCACGAAAAGCCTAAGCCCATGTGCAGTACCAACTGTGTTGAGTCCAAACAAAGATGAAGGATGGATAATGTGTATAGACTCCATAGTCATCAATAAGATCACTATTGGGTATATATTCCCTTTACCCATGATGGATGATTTGATGGATTGTTTGAGTGGAGCAAGCTATTTTTCCAAGATAGAATTGAAGAGTGGATATCATCAAATAAGGATGAGAGAGGGAGATGAATGGAAGACAACTTTCAATACAAATGAAGGTTTGTTTGAGTGGTTGGTCATGCCATTTGGGTTGACAAATGCCCCAAGCACATTTATGAGATTAATGAATGAAGTATTGGAAGACTTCATAGGAAAATTTGTCATAGTGTATCTTGATGACATACTAATCTTCAGTAAGACAAAGGGAGAACATTTAAAACATTTGACATCAGTGATGAGAAGGATGCAGCAAGAAAAATTGTTGATAAATCTGAATAAAAACTCTTTTATGAAGACATAAATCATATATTTGGGTTTTGTGATCTCTTCAAATGAATTGAAGATGGATACATAAAATGTCAGAGCAAGAAAAGAATGGCCATCTCCAGGAAGCATATTTGAGGTAAGAACTTTTCATGGCTTAGAAATTTTTTATAGACAATTTATCAGAAATTGCATTGGTATATGTACACCCATGCTGGACATTGTGAATAAGAAACACAAGTATTTTAAATGGAAAAAGGAAGATGAAAATAGTTTCAAAGTGTTGAAAGAGAAGATCATGGAACAACCAATTATCGTTGAACCAGATTTTGAAAAAACATTTCAAGTGAGATGGGATGCAAGTGGAGTAGCTATTGGAGCAGTCATGAGTCAAGATAATAGGCCAGCTGCTTATTGCAGTGAGAAGTTGAATGACATCAAGAAGAAGTATTCCACATATGACAAATAATTTTATGCAGCGATTCATAATTTAAAGAAGTGGATTGACTATCTAATTCCTAAATATTTTGTCTTGTATAGCGATAATCAAGCTTTGCTGCTTATTACTAGGAAATAAAAGTTGAATTAGAGACATGCTAAATGGGTAGAATTTATGCAAACTTTTACTTTTGTTATTAAACATATTGCTAGAACTACTAACAAAGTTCCATATGCTTTGAACAGAAGGAGTTTAATTGTACAAGAATTCCAAGTGGAGACCCTAGGGTTTGAACACCTCAAGGAAATTTGTTGAGAAGATCCATAGTTTAAGTAAGTTTATGAGGCATGTAAGAATCCTTTGTTGGGAGACAGAAGCCCATGAGCATAATATTTGATCAAGGATGGATTATTGTTGAAAGGGAGCCAACTATGCATACCAAGATGCTCAATGAGATATAACCCAATGAAAGAGAAACACAATGGAGATTTATTTGGACATTTTGGTCATGATAAGACATATTTCAACTGAGAAATTCATACTATTGGCCGAGCATGAGGGAAGAGGTAGAAAATTTTGTGAACAAATGCACAATTTTCCAATATGAAAAAGGAAGAAAATAGAACACTGGTTTGTATCAGCCATTACCAATTCTAGAAAGGCCATGGGATGCAATCAATATGGATTTTGTATTGAGATTTCCTAGAACCCAGAAAGGGAGTGATTCCATATTTGTTGTGGTGGACATATTTTAAAAAATGGCACATTTCATACCATACCAGAAAAAAAATGATCCTACATAGCCAAAAAAAAATTCAGAGAAGTGGTGAGACCACATGGATTTCCTAGGCACATAGTCTCAGACAGGGACACAAAATTTGTAGGAATTTTTTGGAGAAACCTATGGAAGAGACTAGGGACAAACTTTTCCTTTATTTCAACATATCACCCTCAGACAGATGGACAGACTGAAGTAGTAAACACGAGTCATGGAAACTTGTTAAGAAGTTTAGTCACTGAACAAGGTCGTCAATGGAATCAAATTTTGGCACGAGGAGGATTGCATTTAACAATTCAGTGAACAGGAGCACGTGAAAAAGTCCATTCAAAATTGTGTATGGTATACAACCAAGACAGATTACAGAGTTGAGAGATATGAATCAAGATGAATTTCGAAGTGTTGGCACATAAGAGTTTGCAACAGAAAGGCATAAACTCCATGACAGAGTGAGAGAGCATCTACAGGATAACAACCTGAAATAAAAGAATAGAGTTGATCAGAAGAGGAGAGAAGTTCAATTCGAGGTACGAGATGAAGTCTTAGCTCATTTGAGAAAATAAAGGTTTATGAGGGGAACATATAACAAGTTGAAGATGAAGAAGATAGGACCATGCAGGATTCTCTGAAAATTTATAGCCAATGCTTATGAAATTGGATTACTGGACAATGTTGGGATATCACCGATATTCAATGTTGCAGACCTTTATCCATATGGGAGATATGATGCAGGAGAATCATATGATCATAAAGAATTTCAATGGGAAGAACAAATGTCCACAACAAAAAAATTCATATGGAGATAATCATAGAACAGAGAGTTGGAAAGACGACTAGGAGGAAGACATCTCCTGAATACTTAGTGAAGTGGAAAGATCATACAGTGGAATATTTAAGTTGGGTCACTGAACCTGATATTATGAAGCATGGAAAAACAGTACAGGAGCTCATGGATAGGAGCGAATGAATATTTTATCCAGAGGAGTATGATGCAGGAAATTTACCTTCAAAGTCAAAGAAGCAAGCATGGAGGCAGGGATAAGACATCTCAACATGACAGAATTTCAAATCAACATTTAAATCAGATACAGAACGAGTTGTTGATATATTTTGGAAATAATGTTTTTAAATATATCTTGTTTGTAAAGTCTTGTATGACTATAAGGAGTTGTAGATAGAGAGTGGAATCCCTTATCAAGTAATAGCTGATAGTTATTGTAATGGGACAAAGTAGGTAACCGCTAGAAATGGATAGGATAGGTTGCAAGCAAGATGCAAAAGATCTTGAGGAGCCACTCCTTAAATAGATTTGTTGTTGTATTCTATTAGAGAGAGTAGAGAAGAGTAGAGAAGAGCAGAGTAGAGCAGGGTAGAGTAGAGTAGAAGAGAGTAGAAAAGATACAATGAAGAACTGTAATACTATGTAATTTATTTCATGAATGAATAGAACAGACATAATTGTTCCAATTCCTTGGACAGTGTTCATTTTGATGTGTTATTGAGTGAATGATATATTTTGTATCTGTTTTAGTTCATTTTTTTTATGTATGATTGTATATGGTTAATCATCTAAATTTGTAACAAACTGGATAAGTTTCAATTGTCTACCTTCAGAGAACTCGTATGCAAGGAGTGCATCTCGTATGCAAGGAGTGCACCAACAGAGTATTTAGTTGACTCAGAGGAGTTCAGAAAGGAACGGCGGGAACTTAGACCAAGTTCAAGGAGTGTTGAGAATCAAGGGGTGACTAAGTGTCGAAGAACCAGGATAGAGAATCGTAAGGAGTGCAGGAAGAGTTTATTTTGAAGAAATACTTTGATATGAGTTTGTTAAGATCCCAGAAATGAAAGGAGGGTGTGGGAGAATCAAAATCCTCAAAGGAATCAAGCTCGGAAGGGATAGCGAAGAGAAAAATTCAAAGGAGTGAAGCTTTGAATATTTCACGAGTTGTCCGTCAAGATTTGTCCAGGAGGGAGCGCGATCATTCCAGATCACTGGATCTGAGAAAAGTGCGTGATTTTTAAGAATCTTGGTGTGTACAACAGAGAGGATTGCCAAAGTCCCGAAGTCCCGAAGTGATTAGGGAACCTTCATCATCAAGAGGGACAACTAGCGCAATATCTACAACTCTGGAGTGGAAGCACTTTAAATATTTCGTAGACAAGGAGGAAGTGAAATCACCGAAGAGCCGAAGTGATTCACAACCATCAATTTGTGGGAGGCACACGTCGAAAGATCATTGACTTTGGGTGAAAACACTCTGGGAGGAGGCGAGTGTTTAGCAGTTGAAACTCTCGAAGCCTGAATAGCCGAAGTGAATCATAGTCATCTGATTCAAAAGAACACATGGTAGAAATTCATGGACTCTGAGTGAATACTCAAAGTGTATCATATCCATCATATTCAAAAGGACACGTAGCACAGATCCATGGACTTCGCGTGAAAACGCTCAGAAAGTGAATATCCAAGATTTGAAACTCCCAAAGCCTAAAGAGCCGAAGTGAAGCACAAACATTTATCTGTGATAGACACGTGTCAACAGATTGTCGAATTTGGGTGGAAGTACTTTGAGAGGAGGTAGGTGTGGATATTTTGAAACTTCCAAATTCAAAGAGCCAAAGATAATCGTAGTCGTCAATCTGAGGGAGACACACGTCGACAGATCACAAAATCCGGGTGAAAGTATTATGGGAGAAAGTGAGGGAAGAGAGTTTGAAACTCCCAAACCTCGAATTCCGAAAGCAAATCATGACTGTTTATTTTAAAGGGACACATGTCTATAGATCGTGGAAATATTTGAGGGCGTGCTCCTGAAACAAGGAAGGAAAGGATTCAGGTCTCATCCTTCGATCAAGAGGCACGATCACACATAATTGCGGGGACAGAAAGTGCTCAGACTTTAAAAAAATCTAAGAGTGGGGCACATTCAAAACCATGGTATTTCCAAAGGGACTCATGGTGATTGGTAGTGAATTGAAAGGAGAAAAGAAGTGTGGTATCAAACCACTCTTGGTCACGCTCGCAATCACGTGCTTACATGAGGACATAGCCTGAGGTCACATGTGCGAACAAGCTAATGGAAAAGGAGATAGCGCCTCAAAATTGATATTTCAGAAGAGCGAAGGAAGAGATTGTGGGTACC
>JASDQU010102520.1:347205-361727 GCA_032191745.1 Picea mariana
AAGGAGAGAAGGAAGAGTTCCTTTAAAATAAATCCTTCGATCTAAGTTTTTCAAGATCCCAGAAATGCAAGGAGGGCATGGGAGAATCAAAATCCTCAAAGAAATCAATATTATAAGGGATAGAAAAAATAAATATTTAGAGGAGTGAAGCTCTAAAGATTTCACGAATTATTCATCAAGATCCATCCAGGAGGTTGAAGGATCGTTCTAGATCATTGGATCTAGGCAAAGTGTGAGAGTTTTAAGTTTCTTGGAGCGTACAGGAGAGCGGACTACCAAAGTCCCAAAGTGATTAGGGACCATTCATTGTCAAAATGGACATGTGGCGTAATATCTACAACTCCGGAGTGGAAGCACTTCTGAGATTTCGTAGACAAGGAGGAATTGAAATCATCAAAGAGATGAAGCTAATTGTAGTCGTCGATCTTCAGGAGACACCCGTCGAAATATTGCGAACTCTGGGTGAAATTATTCAGGGAGAAAGTGAGGGCAAAGATTTTTAAACTCTCAAAGATTGGATTGTCGAAGCAAATCACGATCGTTGATTTGAAAGGGACACGCGTTGATAGATCATGGAAATATGGGAGGGTGTGCTCTAGAGAGAAGGAAGGAGAGGAGGCAGGTCTTAATTTTCGGTCAAGAGGCACATGTCGAGATCCCATGATCAACGTTCATGCTTAATTGCAAGGAGAGAAAGCGGTCAGACTTTAAAAAATCTAAGAGCGGGCTGCAATCGAAACCATGGTATTCCCAAAGGGACACGTGGTGATTGGTAGTGAATTGTGGGGAGAAAAGTAGTGTGGTCTTAAACCACTATTGGTCGCACCCATAATCACATTCTTACGTGAGGACATAGCCTGAGGTCACATGTAGGAAGGGGATAACGAAAAAGGAGCTAGCGCCTGAAACTTTATATTTCAGAAGTGCGAAGGAAGAGGTTGCAAGTACCATAGGACCTGTACCAAAATACAAAAGGGATTGTGTTTAACCACAAGTGAGACCATTAAGGTTTCAGAGAGGCAATTTGGCTAGAATAATCGAAGATCCTTGACCAGGAGGTCGCGTAGACTGAGGGAGACTAGGGGGCTACATCAGGTGCTTTGAGAGCTATTGAATTTATTTGCAGAAAATAGAAAAAGAGGAAAGGAGATAAATTGATATCATCATTGGTATCAAGATTAGATTATGTTTGTAGACATCAAAAGGTGAAGAAGTGGAATCATGCCACCCAGAATACGTAGAGGAAATCCAGAAATGGAAGAAGAAATGAGTCAACTCAGAATGAGTCTGAATGCCCTGGAAACAACACAGAGGAGAGCACCAGACACTAGATATATCGGTGAAGATGGAAGAGAAGAGATAGAGGTTGAAGAAGATGTAGCTTAGGATGTTGCAGAAGATTTCTTATTGAAAGGTGTTTCAAGAATATGAGCGAGAGAAAAAATGGAGGTACTAATGTATGAAGGAAATTCAGAAGTTGAAGAAATGTTGGATTGGGTACGTGCTATGGACAAGTACTTCTATTATGAAGATATCGAAGAACAAAATATGGTGAAGCATGTAGTGAAAAGACTAAAGGTTCACGCAACGCTATGGCGGGACAAACTACAAGTCGATCATAGATGCAAGGGCAAGTAGAAAATTAAAACTTGGCATAAGATGGTAGCCAAGATGAAAGAAAAATTTATCCCAAAGGACTATCAAATAATTATGTTCAGGAGATTGCAGAACCTGAGACAAAAAATATTATCAATGAAGGAATACACTGAGGAATTTTACAGACTAAACATCAGGGCTAGATAGAAAGAGAATGATGATTAAAAAACAGCCAGGTATATCAATGGACTGAGATATGAAATACAAGAGGAGATCAACATGATGTGTGTTAGTAAAGTAGAGGATGCTTATCAAGAAGCCTTGAAAACTGAAGAGAAATTGGCCAGAAAAGAAAGCTAACGAAACATAGGAGGAAATTCAAGAAGAGGTAAGGGAACCAACATAGAGAAGTTCCAAAAACCAAAGCATGAAGCTGGAAATCAGCATAGTCACCCTGATAAAAGTAGAAGTTCTAAGGAAGGAAAACATGGAGGAAGAATCTATTTTCCTAGAGGAAGAGGAAGAGATAGACGAGGTGAAATTAGATGTTATGCATGTGGAAAGATAGGGCACATGTCTTGGGAATGCCCAAAGAAGAAGAAAGACACTAGAGGAGGAGAATCACACATTTCTAAAGCATAGAAGCATGTGGAAGTAGAAGCAAGATAAGGAGGAATGAACCTCATGATGGGGAAAGTTCTTCTTAAACCAGAGAAGGAGATAGAGGAACCAGTTCAGTGGACAAGTTTATTCAGAACTACTTGCAAGACGAAAGACAGAGTTTTCAAGGTGATCATAAACAATGGGAGCACTGACAATCTAGTATCCAAAAATATGGTGGAGAAAATGGAGCTGAAGACAACTGCACATCCAAACCCATACAATTTATCATGGTTGCAGAATGGACATCAAGTAATGGTAAGTCAACAATGGCAAGTTGAATTTAAAATAAGAGGTTATAGGGATGAAATATTATGTGATTTAATTATTATGGATGTGTATCATATTTTATTTGGAAGACCATGGAAGTTTGACATAAAATTTATTCATGATGGGAGGAAGAATACTTATACCTTAGAAAAAAATGGTAGGATGCATATGTTGTTACCAATAGAGGACAAAGAGAAAAATAGGGAAGCTAGTTCAAGTATACTTCTCATGAGTTGGAAGGAACTCTTGAATGAAGTCAAGAAAGAGCAGGAGATGCAATTTTCTATAGTAAGTAAGCCAAGAGTTATCCTTACAAATAATTATGTGGAGGATTTACCTAAAGAAATCGAGGGACTATTGGAAAACTTTGCTGACATAGTAGTGGATGAGTTACCTCACTCATTGCCACCCATTACGAATATAAGCCTTTATATTGACCTTATTCCAGGATCTAGTTTACCCAGCAAAGCAACTTATAGGTTGACACCTAGAAAGAATGAGAAAGTAAAAAATCAAGTCCAAGAATTGTTGGATAAAGGTTTAGTCACAGAAAGCCTAAGCCCATGCACAGTACCAACTGTGTTGAGTCCAAACAAGGATGAAGGATGGATAATGTGTACAGACTCCATAGCCATCAATAAGATCACTATTAGGTATAGATTCCCTTTACCCATGATGGATGATTTGATGGATTGTTTGAGTGGAGAAAGCTATTTTTCAAAGATAGAATTGAAGAGTGGATATCATCAAATAAGGATGAGAGAGGGAGATGAATGGAAGACAACATTCAATACAAATGAAGTTTTGTTTGAATGGTTGGTCATGCCATTTGGGTTGACAAATGCCCCAAGCACATTTATGAGATTAATGAATGAAGTATTGGAAGACTTCATAGGAAAAATTTTCATAGTGTATCTTGATGACATACTAATCTTCAGTAAGACAAAGGGAGAACACTTAAAACATTTGACATCAGTGATGAGAAGGCTGCAGCAAGAAAAATTGTTGATAAATCTGAATAAAAACTCTTTTATGAAGACATAACTCATATATTTGGGTTTTGTGATCTCTTCAAATGAATTGAAGATGGATACAGAAAATGTCATAGAAATCAAAGAATGGCCATATCCAGAAAGCATATTTGATGTAAGAATTTTTCATGGCCTAGAAATTTTTTATAGACAATTTATCAGAAATTTCATTGGTATATGTACACCCATGCTGGACATTGTGAAGAAGAAACACAAGTATTTTAAATGGACAGAGGAATATGAAAAAAGTTTCAAAGTGTTAAAAGAGAAGATCACGGAACAACCAATTATCGTTGTACCAGATTTTGGAAAAACATTTCAAGTGAGATGTGATGCAAGTGGAGTTGCTATTGGAGTAGTCTTGAGTCAAGATAATAGGCCAGCTGCTTATTTCAGTGAGAAGTTGAATGACACCAAGAAGAAGTATTCCACATATGACAAATAATTTTATGCAGCGATTCAATATTTAAAGAAGTGGACGAACTATCTAATTCCTTAATATTTTGTCTTGTATAGTGATAATCAAGCTTTGCTGCTTATTACTAGGAAATAAAAGTTGAATTAGAGACATGCTAAATGGGTAGAATTTATGCAAAATTTTACTTTTGTTATTAAACATATTGCTAGAACTACTAACAAAGTTGCAGATGCTTTGAACAGAAGGAGTTTAATTGTACAAGAATTCCAAGTGGAGACCCTAGGGTTTGAACACCTCAAGGAAATGTGTTGAGAAGATCCATAGTTTAAGTAAGTTTATGAGGCATGTAAGAATCCTTTTTTGGGAGACAGAAGCCCATGAACATAATATTTGATCGAGGATGGATTATTGTTGAAAGGGAGCCAACTATGCATACCAATATGCTCAATGAGATATAACCCAATTAAAGAGAAACACAATGGAGGTTTATTTGGACATTTTGGTCATGAGAAGACATATTTACAACTGAGAAATTCATACTATTGTCTGAGCATGAGGGAAGAGGTCAAAAATTTTGTGAGCAAATCCACAATTTGCGAGTATGAAAAAGGAAGAAAATAGAAAACTGGTTTGTATCAGCCATTACCAATTCTAGAAAGGCCATGGGATGCAATCAATATGGATTTTGTATTGGGATTTCCTAGAACCCAGAAAGGGAGTGATTCCATATTTGTTGTGGTGGACATATTTTAAAAAATGGCACATTTCATACCATACCAGGAAAAAAAATGATGCTACACAACCAAATTGTTTTTCAGAGAAGTGGTGAGACCACATGGATTTCCTAGGCACATAGTCTCAGACAGGGACACAAAATTTGTAGGAATTTTTTGGAGAAACCTATGGAAGAGAATGGGGACAAACTTGTCCTTTAGTTCAACATATCACCCTCAGACAGATGGACAGACTGAAGTAGTAAACATGAGTCAGGGAAACTTGTTAAGAAGTTTAGTCACTGAACAAGGTCGTCAATGGAATCAAATTTTGGCACGAGGAGGATTTGCATTTAACAATTCAATGAACAGGAGCACGGGAAAATGTCCATTCAAAATTGTGTATGGTATACAACCAAGACGCATTACAGAGTTGAGAGATATGAATCAAGATGAATTTCGAAGTGTTGGCGCAGAAGATTTTGCAACAGAAAGGCATAAACTCCATGACAGAGTCACAGAGAATCTACAGGATAACAACCTGAAATACAAGAATAGAGTTGATCAGAAGAGGAGAGAAGTTCAATTCGAAGTAGGAGATGAAGTTTTAGCTCATTTGAGAAAATAAAGGTTTATGAGGGGAACATATAACAAGTTGAAGATGAAGAAGATAGGACCATGCAGGATTCTCTGAAAATTTATAGCCAATGCTTATGAAATTGGATTACTGGACAAAGTTGGGATATCACCGATATTCAATGTTGCAGACCTTTTTCCGTACGGGAGATATGATGCAGGGGAATCATATGATCATAAAGAAGTTCAGTGGGAAGAAAAAATGTCCACAACAGAAAAAATTCATATGGAGATAATCATAGAACAGAGAGTTGGAAAGAAGACTAGGAGGAAGACATATCCTGAATACTTAGTGAAGTGGAAAGATCATCCAATAGAATATTTAAGTTGGGTCACTGAACCTGATATTTTGAAGCATGGAAAAACAATACAGGAGCTCATGGATATGAGCGAATGAATATTTTATCCAGAGGAGTATGATGCAGGGAAATCGCCTTCAAAGTCAAAGAAGCAAGCATGGAGGTAGGGATAAGACATCTCAGCATGACAGAATTTCAAATCAACATTTAAATCATATACAGAATGAGTTGTTGAGATATTTTGGAAATAATGTTTTTAAATATATCTTGTTTGTAAAGTCTTGTATGACTGTAAGAAGTTGTAGATAGAGAGTGGAATACCTTATCAGGTAATAAATGATAGCTATTGTAATGGGACAAAGTAGGTAACCGCTAGAAACGGATAGGATAGGTTGCAGACAAGATGAAAAAGAGCTTGAGGAGCCACTCCTTAAATAGATTTTTTGTTGTATTCTATTAGAGAGACTAGAGCAGAGTAGAGAAGAGCAGAGTAGAGCAGGGTAGAGCAGAGTAGAAGAGAGTAAAAAAGATACAACGAAGAACTGTAATACTATGTAATTTATTTCATGAATGAATAGAAAAGACATAATTGTTCCAATTCACTTGGACAGTGTTCATTTTGATGTGTTTTTGAGTGAATGATATATTTTGTATCTGTTTTAGTTCATTTTTTTTTATGTATGATTGTATATGGTTGATCATCTGAATTTGTAACGAACTGGATAAGTTTCAATCGTCTACCTTCAGAGAATTCGTATGCAAGGAGTGCATATCGTATGCAAGGAGTGCATCAACGGAGTCTTTAGTTGACTCAGAGGAGTTCAGAAAGGAACGGCAGGAACTTAGACCAAGTTCAAGGAGTGCTGAGAATCAAGGGGTGACTAAGTGTTGAAGAACCATGATAGAGAATCGTAAGGAGTGCAGGAAGAGTTTCTTTTGAAGAAATACTTTGATCTGAGTTTGTTAAGATCCCAGAAAGGAAAGGAGGGTGTGGGAGAATCAAAATCCTCAAAGGAATCAAACTCGGAAGGGATAGCGAAGAGAGATATTCAAAGGAGTGAAGCTCTGAAGATTTCACGAGTTGTCCATCAAGATTTGTCCAGGAGGGAGCGCGATCATTCCAGATCATTGGATCTGAGAAAAGTGCGTGATTTTTAAGACTCTTGGTGTGTACAGCAGAGAGGATTGCCAAAGTCCCGAAGTCTCGAAGTGATTAGGGACCGTTCATCATCAAGAGGGACAACTAGCGCAATATCTACAACTCTGGAGTGGAAGCACTTTAAATATTTCGTAGACAAAGAGGAAGTGAAATCACCGAAGAGCCAAAGTGATTCACAACCATCGATTTGTGGGAGGCACACGTCGAAAGATCGTTGACTTTGGGTGAAAACACTCTGGGAGGAGGCGAGTGTTTAGCAGTTGAAACTCTCGAAGCCCGAATAGCCGAAGTGAATCATAGTCATCTAATTCAAAAGAACAAATGGTAGAAATCCATGGACTCTGAGTGAATACTCAAAGTGTATCATAGCCATCATATTCAAAAGGACACGTAGCACAGATCCATGTACTTCGGGTGAAAATGCTCAGAAAGTGAATATCCAGGATTTGAAACTCCCGAAGCCTAAAGAGCCGAAGTGAAGCACAAACATTTATCCGTGATAGACACGTGTCGACAGATTGTCGAATTTGGGTGGAAGTACTTTGAGAGGAGGTAGGTGTGGATATTTTGAAACTTCCAAATTCAAATATCCAAAGATAATCGTAGTGGTCGATCTGAGGGAGACACATGTCGATAGATCACAAACTCCGGGTGAAAGTATTATGGGAGAAAGTGAGGGAAGAGATTTTGAAACTCCCAAACCTCGAATTCCCAAAGCAAATCATGACTATTTATTTTAAAGGGACACACGTCTATAGATCATGGAAATATTTTAGGGCATGCTCCCGAAATAACGAAGGAAAGGATTCAGGTCTCATCCTTCGGTCAAGAGGCATGATCACACATAAGTGCAAGGACAGAAAGTGCTCAGACTTTAAAAAAATCTAAGAGCAGGGCACATTCAAAAACATGGTATTTCCAAAGGGACTCGTGGTGATTGGTAGTGAATTGAAAAGAGAAAAGTAGTGTGGTCTCAAACCACTCTTGGTCACGCTCGCAATCACATGCTTACATGAGGACATAGCCTGAGGTCGCATGTGCGAACGGGCTAATGGAAAAGGAGATAGCGCCTCAAAATTGATATTTCAGAAGAGCGAAGGAAGAGATTGTGGGTACCATAGGACATGCACCAAAAGCTGAAAGGGACTATGTTTAATCACAAGTGATACCATTAAGGTTTCAAAGACTCGATTTGGCTCAAAGAATCGAAGATCCTTGATCGAGAGGTCGGATAGACGGAGGGAGAGTAGGGGGGATCGAGCAATATTTGTGCCTTATATTAAGGAATATAAAGTGAAAACCCATAGGTTCTTAAGTTTTCTACCATATTCTTATAAGGACAGAATTGAATTTGACAACCCAAAATCCTTGAATGAGGTGTTTAGAAAATCTTGAATGTGCTACAAAGAGTATAAACAAACATCTGAAACTACTAAGGCCTGGAAAGATAAGAATAAAGATAAATTGAATCAACAGAAGAAAGGTTTCAAACCCTCTCCTTATTCTAACATGAATAAAGGGTTCCAAAAAAATGACTATCCATATAGCACAAAACATGCACAAGGAGGGAATAAAACAGTCAAATTGGGATTTAAGAAGATCACATATAGTTCCAGAGAACCGATGAAATGTTGGGAGTGTGGAGAGCCTCATCTCTAAAGAAAATGTCCATGCTTAAACCCAACAAGTAGAACTATAGTTCAAAATATGTAGGAAGCCACCATAGTAGGAGATATTCAGAAAAGTGTACACTGAATTAATGTTGCTCTAGAAGGGAGACAATAAAATGATCATTTTAATGTAGTGGAAATTGAAGGTAAGATTCCAAAGAAAGAAATATCTATATTAATAGAGCCAAGGTAAAGTTTGAGTTACATAACCCCATCACTAGTAGAGAATGGTAAGCTGGAAAAAGTGAAACACCCTAAGTATTGGCTAGTCTAATTAACCACTAGCACAAAAAGAATAGTATCAGAGTATATTCCTAAGTGTGATATAAGAATAAATGATCAAATTACTTTGGTTAACTTAAAGGTGTTACCCTTAGGATCTAACTATGACATTTTTGTTGTTATGGACTGGTTGGAATCACACAAAGTTCTACTAGACTATTACAAAAAGTAATTTGTTTATCAAAACGAAAATGGTATAAAAAGAACAATTTGAGGACTAAGAAAACCAATATCAGTAAGACAAATATCATCCATGCAGCTTAAAAATGCATAAGAGAGGTGTGTCAACTGTATGCAATTCAGGTAATGAATATACTCAATGACGATGAAAAACCCAAATTGGAAGACTATGTGGTTTTAAGAGATTTCAACGATATTTTTGCTGATGAAATACGAGAATTTCCTCCAATAAGAGAGATAGACTTTTCTATTGACTTAGTACTAGGATCTTCCCCTGTGTCAAAAGTACGATACAAAATGAGAATTTTTGAGTTTACCGAGATTAAAATACAGATACATGAATTATTCGATAAAGGATACATTAGACCCAATGTATCACTATAGGGAGCACCAATTTTGTTTGTTAAAAATAAAGACGAAACATTCTGATTATACATTGATTATTGAGAGCTAAATAAAATGACAATAAAAGATAAGTATCCTCTACCAAGAATTAATGATGTATTTGACCAAGTGGAAGGAGCAAAAAATATTTTCTAAGATTGATCTAATATCTAGTTACCATAAAATCAGAATTAAGGATGAGGATATTAACAAAATATCTTCTCGAATGCGATATGTACACTATGAATTTGTGGTGATTCCGTTTGGACTCACAAATGCACCAATAACTTTTGTGTGCTTAATGAACAACATATTTAGTCACTATTTAGGTAAGTTTGTTTTGATATTTATTAATGACATTATAATGTATTCAAGAACTGAACAAGAACATGAAGAACACCTGAGAATAGTATTGCAAACATTAAGAGAACATCAACTTTACACAAAGTTTATCAAGTGTGACTTCTATGAGAAGAAGATACAATACTTGGGACATATTATTTCCGAGGATGGGATGGTAGTAGATCCAGAAAAGATAAATAAAATTGTGGAATGGCCTAGACCCATGAATCTAGTAGAGATATAGTTGTTTATGGGAATAATAGGTTATTACAGATGATTTATTGAAAAAAATTCTCAAATTGATTTTCCTATTACATCCTTATATAAAAAGGTGGTAAAGTTTATTTGGTCACAAGAATGTCAAAAAAGTTTCAATAAGTTAAAGGAACGGTTAACAATTGCACCAATTCTTAAAGTCATGACCCTTATAAAGATTTCATTGTTTGTATCGATGCCAACAAGGAAGGGTTAGGAAGAATTTTATCATAATAAGGACACATGATTTCTTATGAATCAAAAAAATTAAAAGATCATGAACAAAACTATGTGACACATGACTTAGAGTTAGCTTCTATGATTCATGCATTAAAAATATGGCATCATTACTTAATAAGAAGGAAATTTATTATTTTAACATATAATAGTGGTGTAAAGTACTTGTTGAATCAACAAGGATTAAATGCACGACATACAGGGTGTCTTGCATTTTTAAGCGAATTTGATTTTGAAATCAAATTATTAAGGGTAAGGAAAAACTTTTTGTAGACACACTTAGTATAAAGACAGGTGGAATTTATAAAATAATTATGAGTAAATCTGACAACGATCTCAAAGACAAAATCAAATCAGTAAGTAAAAGAGACGAAGAGTATGTAAAAATAAAAGAAAAATTGTTTAAAGGTGAAAAGGAAACAAGCATGACATATTTTAAAATCGACCCAGAGGGATTTCTGAAGTTTAAAAATAGAATTTACATACCAAATTCGATGGATTTAAAATTGCTAATCTTTAATTAAATTCATAAAAATCCTTATTCATACCATCTTGGATATTAGAAAATGATTTCAGCACTACAAAAATAGTTTCATTGGCCTAATATGATAACTGATACAAATGACTATTTATCAAAGTGTTTAGAATGTCAACAGGTAAAGGAGGAACATTAACATCCAATGGGTTCATTGCATCCTTTCGCTATAATGGAATGGAAATGGGAAGTAACATCAATATATTTTATTATAGGTTTGCTAAAAACTCAAAAACAACATGATTCAATTATGGTAGTGGTGGAAAAGTTAAGTAAATATGCACATTTTATACCTGTAAAATCTACTTACAAGCTTGTTCATATTGCAAAACAAATTATCAAATAATTTTTTTTATTAGATGGAATACGAAAGAAGGTAATTTGTGATAGGGATACATACTAATCATATTATTGAACACATATTAAGAATGTATGTTATGGATAAGCCAGCAAGATGGGAAGACTACTTACATTTATTACAATTCACTTACAATAACGGTTATCAGTCTTCAACCAGATTGATTCCATTTGAAATCCTTTACAAAAGAAAATGTACAACTCCTATTAGACAAGACAATCCAGTTGATCAGATCATGGTCGCACCAAATATGTTACAGGAAATGGAATTGATTTCTAAAAAGGCTCAACATAATATAAAAGTTGCACAAGATAAATATAAATGTTACGTGGATCAACACATACTTCATCATGAATTTTATTTGAAGGACCATGTATATATGATATTTAAAGAGAAAAGGAGTTCATTAAACTTGATAGATGTGTCAAGTTGACACCAAAGTTTTGTGGACCATTCGAAGTACTAGCTTGAATTGGTCTAGTGTTGTATGAGCTAGCACTATTAACAAATTTAAAAGGTCATATTATTTTTCATATTTCGTTATTAAAGAAATATGTTCATGACCCTACTCATGTAATTGATTGGAAATTGTTACAGGTGGAAACAAAAAAAAATATGTTCATGACCCTACTCATGTAATTGATTTGAACTTGTTACAGGTGGAAACAAAAAAGACAATTCCAGGTGGAACCTTTTTGCATTATGAACAAGAAAGAAACAATGTTGCAGAATTAGGTCACTGTCCAGGTAAAAGTGCATGGAAGCACTTCAGTTCAGAAGAAGCTAGTTGGGAGTTGGAGGATGTGATGAGAAAGACATATCCATCTTTGTTTCAAAAATGACCATAAATAATAAGCATCAACACTAAGGACGGTGTTAAGTCCAAATGGGAGAGTATGTAATACCCCAAATAAATTACTTATTAAGTTAAATTATTTCCTTAAGTGGAAAATTCGAGTTTAGGATTAGTAGGAAAAAAATGATTCTTGTTAATTTAAATTATGGGAAAAATACTGAATTACCAAGTGTCCTTTAATGTGGACAGATGTAAGATACAAGTATTTTTTATTTAATTAATAAAGGGGACAAAAGGAACAACCAAGTTAAAAGAGATGATCATGATTCCATGAGTGATGAACAAGTTGGAGCTAAGCCTGGGCATGAAAGGACATGTGCCAAAGGTAAATTTTGGTGATTGACAGACCCTGAAAATCAGGGATTTCCAATGCTGCAAAAATTCCCTAGGAGGGAAAAGAGCTTGGATGAAACTAAGACCTTGGAAAATGAATATATACACATGTGTGAGAAGGAAGAATACTACTTACCATGTGAGAGGAAGGATTCACGGGTAAATTTTTTTTGTTGATGCATAACAAGATAACAAAAGAAGTTGTTGTGTGAGCACTCATGTGTTAGCCAATCGTTGAAGACAAAACATTATTGCTGGAACATGAGGTTCATCTCTTCCTTATGGATTCATGATCAAGCTTGGGGTTGATTGGATCAAGTGATTTGGATCATCGATTCCAAGGATAGCTGGAACTTGGCTCTGTTTTTCATATAATTGTTTGTTAAATTTCAATAGCTGGATAACTAGTAGAGTATTTTACACTAGCAAAATAGATATATGTTCACAATGTATTTTCAAAGGAAAATACTCTGTATCTAAATAAATAAGTGTATGAAAGTAATAGTTAATTATAATAAAAGATTGCATGATTTGAGATGGTTTAGCTAGAGAAATAAAATAGAAATTCCAATAAACTCCATTAACCAGTAGAATGCATAGTGTTATTCATAATGGGATTAACATATACATATAAAATTATAATGAAAATACATATACAAATTTGAATGTCTAATATACATTTGAACGGCTTATAATTTTCCTAAAATAATTAAAAATGATGATTAATGTGTAAGGTTATCATTACATTCCATATCAGGAAAGGAACCCTAAATACCTTTCTTAGCCTTCAATCTTCATAGTCACTTGAACAACAATGGTATCATCTGAAGGGATGGGTTATACAAGGGAAATTTTTTTATTTTAAATAACTAAGATAAAACATTGTGAAAATAAATAAATAAAAGGTAGGGCGTTAATAACGTGTCATAATCACCCAATCCACATCAGAAGAATAATTTTGATATCTTTCGTAAGGATGAAGGTGAACAGCAAAACTTGATGGGTTCCTTGCATAGTGAGAGAAGACCCATCATTAGGTTGATGTATCTATTCAAATAATGATAGATCATTTCAAACTTATAAAAATAAACAAATCAATGTGTTGGATCACAAATATAAATTTCAGAATCCGAAAACAAATATGGGAAGAAATTAAAGGCATCAAATTTTATGTATAAAAGATAATGAGTATTAAGGAGGTAATGATAGATCATTTAAAACTTATAAAAATAAACAAATCAAAGTGTTGATCACAAATATAAATCTCACAATCCGAAAACAAATATGGGAAGAAATTAAAGGCATCAAATTTTATGTATAAAAGATAATGAGTATTAAAGAGGTTATTGTAGATTAGAAATATAAGTTTTGTTAGAAAAACAAGATCTTAGAGCTATAAAATAAAATAAATGTAGAAATAAAATATAAAAGATATATAGTACAATAGAGATATAGATATACTTGGAGTGTGGGATACTTTCATCAGAAAAATTGTCAAGTCCTTCTTTTTTATTATCCTTCAAAATGAAGGGATACAACCTACAATACACCCACTGTAGCGTCCTCTTCTTTCTCTCACACTTTCCTCTCTCAGAATACAATATTCACAATGATACACAGCTGAAATACAATTCTCTTATAAATGTCTTATATATTTATACAGAAGGATTTTTCCTACTAAACAAGTCAACTCCTAGCATATGGGTAAAGGTCCAAACCCTCATGATGAACCTCTACCTGCTCAGCGTATAAAACAATGTATGATTGCTACACTGTACATTATTTCTTCAGTTCAAGAAATGTCTTATCACTGTGACTGTATTGTATTACATTTAAACCATACATGTCGTATGGTCACACCGTTTATAAATCAACCCTGTGATTAAATTTGGATCACACGATCCAGGTCGACACGGCGTTCCCTTCTTATGTAGGGTTATGGCATGGTCCTGACCATCGACTATCGATCAGCCACGCATTCTCCATCACATGATAAGGAAACGTTGACCTAAGTATTGAGTACTATGGAGACAGTCGCGCTGGTTTTTGCAACGCTTCTCCATAATTCAATTGAATTTCATTATGGTTTCCTATGTTTCCCATGTTTCCCCTCCTCTAAGAGCGCTTGACTCATTTTCACCCTTCCTGAATTGTTAACTTCTTTACAAGAGAGAGCGTCGAACTTATTAAAGTTGTTTACTATATTTAAATACTATCCATGATGATATTTTACTGTGAGGAGTTCAGTGGAAGAACGTATTGTTTACACGAAATCCCCAGGGTTTTTGGTGTTCCCAGGTTACTCTGC
>JASDQU010102520.1:361747-372532 GCA_032191745.1 Picea mariana
AAGTGTGACTTCTATGAGAAGAAGATACAATACTTGGGACATATTATTTCCGAGGATGGGATAGTAGTAGATCCAGAAAAGATAAATAAAATTGTGGAATGGCCTAGACCCATGAATCTAGTAGAGATATAGTTGTTTATGGGAATAACAGGTTATTACAGATGATTTATTGAAATTTTTTCCAGAAATGATTTTCCTATTACATCCTTATAAAAAAGGTAGTAAAGTTTATTTGGTCACAAGAATGTCAAGAAAGTTTCAATAAGTTAAAGGAATGGTTAACAATTGCACCAATTCTTAAAGTCACGACCCTTATAAAGATTTCATTGTTTGTATTGATGCCAACAAGGAAGGGTTAGGAAGAATTTTATCATAAGAAGGACACGTGATTTCTTATGAATCAAGAAAATTAAAAGATCATGAACAAAACTATGTGACACATGACTTAGAGTTAGCTTCTATGATTCATGCATTAAAAATATGGCATCATTACTTAATAAGAAGGAAATTTATTATTTTAACATATAATAGTGGTGTAAAGTACTTGTTGAATCAACAAGGATTAAATGCACGACATACAAGGTGGCTTGCATTTTTAAGAGAATTTGATTTTGAAATCAAATTATTAAGGGTAAGGAAAAAAATTTTGTAGACACACTTAGTATAAAGACAGGTGGAATTTATAAAATAATTATGAGTAAATTTGACAACGATCTCAAAGACAAAATCAAATCTGTAAGTAAAAGAGACAAAGAGTATGTAAAAATAAAAGAAAAATTGTTTAAAGGTGAAAAGAAAACAAGCATGACATATTTTAAAATCGACCAAGAGGAATTTCTGAAGTTTAAAATTAGAATTTACATACCAAATTCGATGGATTTAAAATTGCTAATCTTTAATTAAATTCATAAAAATCCTTATTCACACCATCTTGGATATTAGAAAATGATTTCATCACTACAAAAATAGTTTCATTGGCCTAATATGATAACTGATACAAATGACTATTTATCAAAGTGTTTAGAATGTCAACAGGTAAAGGAGGAACATTAACATCCAATGGGTTCATTGCATCCTTTCACTATACTGGAATGGAAATGGGAAGTAACATCAATTTATTTTATTATAGGTTTGCTAAAAAATCAAAAACAACATGATTCAATTATGGTAGTGGTGGACAAGTTAAGTAAATATGCACATTTTATACCTGTAAAATCTACTTACAAGCTTGTTCATATTGCAAAAAAAATTATCAAATAATTTTTTTTATTAGATGGAATACGAAAGAAGGTAATTTGTGATAGGGATGTTAAGCTTACTTCAAGTTTTTGGAAAGCATTATTTGCAGGTATTGAAACTCAATTAAACTTTTGTAGCAGTTACCACCCTCAAATCGATGGACAAACAGTTCATACTAATCATATTATTGAACACATATTAAGAATGTATGTTATGGATAAGCCAGAAAGATGGGAAGACTACTTACATTTAGTACAATTTGCCTACAATAACGGTTATTAGTCTTCAACCAGATTGATTCCATTTGAAATCCTTTACAACAGAAAATGTACACCTCCTATTAGATAAGAAAATCCAGTTGATCAGATCATGGTTTCACCAAATATGTTACAGGAAATGGAATTGATTTCTAAAAAGGCTCAACATAATATAAAAGTTGTAGAAGATAAATATAAATGTTACGTGGATCAACACATACTTCATCATGAATTTTATTTGAAGGACCATGTATATCTGATATTTAAAGAGAAAAGGAGTTCATTAAACTCGATAGATGTGTCAAGTTGACACCAAGGTTTTGTGGACCATTTGAAGTACTAGCTTGAATTGGTCTAGTGTTGTATGAGATAGCACTACCAACAAATTTAAAAGTTCATATTTTTTTTCATATTTCTTTATTAAATAAATATGTTCATGACCTTACTCATGTAATTGATTGGAACTTGTTAGAGGTGGAAACAAAAAAGACAATTCTAGGTGGAACCTTTTTGCATTATGAACAAGAAAGAAACAGTGTTGTAGAATCAGGTCATTGTCCAGGTAAAAGTGCATGGAAGCACTTCAGTCTAGAAGAATCTAGTTGGGAGTTGGAGGATGTGATGAGAAAGACATCTCCATCTTTGTTTCAAGAATGACCATAAATAATAAGCATTAACACTAAGGACGGTGTTAAGTCCAAATGGGAGAGTATGTAATACCCCAAATAAATTACTTATTAAGTTAAATTATTTCCTTAAGTGGAAAATTCGAGTTTAGGATTAGTAGGAAAAAAATGATTGTTGTTAATTTAAATTATGGGAAAAATACTGAATTACCAAGTGTCCTTTAATGTGGACAGATGTATTTTTTATTTAATTAATAAAGGGGATAGAAGGAACAACCAAGTTAAAAGAGATGATCATGATTCCATGAGTGGTGAACAAGTTGGAGCTAACCCTGGGCATGAAAGGACATGTGCCAAAGGTCAATTTTGGTGATTGACACACCCTGAAAATGAGGTATTTCCAATGCTGTGAAAATTCCCTAGGAGAGAAAAGAGCTTGGATGAAACTAAGACCTTGGAAATGAATATATACACATGTGAGAAGGAAGAATGCTACTTACCATGTGAGAGGAAGGATTCACGGGTAAATTTTTTTTGTTGATGCATAACAAGATAACAAAAGAACTTGCTGTGTGAGCACTCATATGTTAGCCAATTGTTGAAGACAAAAAAATATTACTGGAACATGAGGCTCATCTCTTCCTTATGAATTCATGATCAGGCTTGAGGTTGATTGGATCAAGTGATTTGGATCATCGATTCCAAGAATAGCTGAAACTTGGCTCTCCTTCTGTATTCCAAGTTTTTTATATAATTGTTTGTTAAATTTCAATAGCTGAATAACTAGTAGAATATTTTACACTAGCAAAATAGATATATGTTCACAATGTATTTTCAAAGGAAAATACTATGTATCTAAATAATTGTATGCAAGTAATAGTTAATTATAATAAAAGATTGCATGATTTGAGATGGTTTAGCTAGAGAAATAAAATAGAAATTCCAATAAACTCCATTAACAGTAGAATGCATAGTGTTATTCATAATGGGATTAACATATACATATAAAATTATAATGAAAATTCATATACAAATTTGAATGTCAATATACATTTGAACGGCTTATAATTTTCCTAAAATAATTAAAAATGATGATTAATGTGTAAGGTTATCATTACATTCCATTTCAGGAAAGGAACCCTAAATACCTTTCTTAGCATTCAGTCTTCATAGTCACTTGAACAACAATGGTATCATCTGAAGGGATGGGTTATACAAGTGAAATTTTTTATTTTAAATAATTAAGATAAAACATTGCGAAAATAAATAAATAAAAGGTAGGGCGTTAATAACCTGTCATAATCACCCAATCCACCCAATCCACATCAGAAGAATAATTTTGATATCTTTCGTAAGGATGAAGGTGAACGAGCAAAACTTGATGGGTTCCTTGCATAGTGAGAGAGGACCCATCATTAAATTGATGTATCTATTCAAATAATGATAGATCATTTAAAACTTATAAAAATAAACAAATCAATGTGTTGATCACAAATATAAATTTCAGAATATGAAAACAAATATGGGAAGAAATTAAAGGCATCAAATTTTATGTATAAAAGATAATGAGTATTAAGGAGGTAATGATAGATCATTTAAACTTATAAAAATAAACAAATCAAAGTGTTGATCACAAATATAAATTTCACAATCCGAAAACAAATATGGGAATAAATTAAAGGCATCAACTTTTATGTATAAAAGATAATGAGTATTAAAGAGGTTATTGTAGATTAGAAATATAAGTTTTGTTAGAAAAACAAGATCATAGAGCTATAAAATAAAATAAATGCAGAAATAAAATACAAAAGATACATAGTACAATAGAGACATAGAGACATAGATATACGTGTGGGATATTTTCACCAAAAAAATTGTCAAGTCCTCCTTTTTTATTATCCTTCAAAATGAAGGGATACAACCTACAACACACCCACTTTAACGTCCTCTTCTTTCTCTCACACTTTCCTCTAAACTGAAGGGATATTTATACTGAAGGATTTTTCCTTCTAAACAAGTCAACTCCTAGCATATGGGTAATGGTCCAAACGCTCATGATGAACCTCTACCTCCTCAGCGTATAAAAGAATGTATGATTGCTACACTGTACATTATTTCTTCAGTTCAAGAAATGTCTTATCACTGTGACTGCATTGTATTACATTTAAACCATACATGTCGTATGGTCACACCGTTTATAAATCAACCCTGTGATTAAATTTGGATCACACGATCCAGGTCGACACGGCGTTACCTTCGTACGTAGGGTTATGGCATGGTCCTGACCATCGACTATCGATCAGCCATGCATTCTCCATCACATGCTAAGGAAACGTTGACCTAAGTATTGAGTACTATGGAGACAGTCGCGCTGGTTTTTGCAACGCTTCTCCATAATTCAATTGAATTTCATTATGGTTTCCTATGTTTCCCCTCCTCTAAAAGCGCTCGACTCTTTTTCACCCTTCCTGAATTGTTAACTTCTTTACAAGAGAGAGCGTCGAACTTATTAAAGTTGTTTACTATATTTAAATACTATCCAAGATGATATTTTACTGTAAGGAGTTCAGTGGAAGAACGTATTGTTTACACGAAATCCCCAGGGTTTTTGGTGTTCCCAGGTTACTCTGCATCTTCAGAATGCAAATGGAGGTAAGAAGTAATACTTTGACGATTTTCCAAAAGATCCTTTACACGTCAATGTTGGATTATTAATTAAATGTAGTTTAAAGTTTCCTTTCTCTGTTATTTTTACTTCCTTATCGGCTGGAAAGTATATGTTAAGTTCGAGTCTGGTAGCTCGAATCCGTGTTAAGTGTTTTTTAGGTCATAGTACTAATTATTGGGTAGTCTTTCTTAGATTAAATCTGGAACTCACTCACTCTTTACAAAATATATACATATAGTTATACTTCGAGTTTATTTGTGCCACATTTCTTCATTAACTGTATGTATTCACCATATATTCGATTTTCGTTTAAAACGAAAGTTATCTCTGGTTATTCTTACACAGGTTTTGGTGTCATGGTCTGGCTTACCACTCTATTAGTTGGTTGTTAACACACTAACCTTTGTTAATATTCGTTTTATGTATATTGTCTCAGTAATTTATTTAATCATACAAGAATAAACCTCGGGGATTATATATATCATCTCGGTAATTGATCTTTGTTTTAGAGTGACCCAATTCATTTTTCATCACGGTTATATTAACTTATTGTCGTTACCTCAAATTTATTTATGTTAAGACTCACTGAACAAAGATGGATATTACTGTTATTCTATTAAAATATTTCGATTTAATTCCTATAGGGATTACCTCGAATTTATTTATGTCAAGGATCGTGCACTATAGATGGATATTACCATTATTCTATTAAACTCTTTCGATTTAATTCCTATGAGGATTACCTCGAATTTATTTCTATCAAGGCTCGTTGACTATAGATGGATATCACCATTGCTACCTTAGATATATACTTAAGTAGGTTGGTATTTTGTAATGTATACCGCTTATATGGGTATGTATATATGTGGCTTAGAATTACGACATTAAACTTATCGGTGTCAAATCTACACTAACCTCCTTAATATTCATTATCTTTTGGTTTAGACTTCCTGCATTAAACTTGTTGTTTGTGGAGCCCGATGGATTCAGAGGGTTGTTTCAGTCGTGCTTGGACTCCATTCCCTAACATGGGGGTGTGAGAGGGCTTTCCCCAGGGGATTCAGAAGCAACACCCCCGAAGTGAAATATTGGGAAAAATTGCCTTGTAAAATATTGTAATTTAATAGTCAATCTAGATCGTTCATTATAAGGTCATGGATCTGATGATAGGAGTTGTTTTTAGGGTTATTTTCCCTAGAAAGAAACCCTTTCTTATGAGGGAATTGTATTGCTGCTGTTTATCATTGTGAATATTTGATTCTGAGGATATTGTGAGAGAAAGAAGATGAAGTTACAATGGGTGTGTTGTAGGTTGTATCCCTTCATTTTGTTGGATAATAAAATTGAAGTACTTGGAAATTTCTCTAGTGGAGGCAGCCCACACTAGGTGAACCAAATATATCTGTGTCTCTATTGTATTATGTATCTTCTATGTTTTATTTTAGCATTTGTTTTATTTTATTGCTCTGCAATCCTATTTTTCTAACAACTTGAATGAGATCGAAAAGCAACTCACAAGAAAACAATGTTCCTCGTTTGAGGAAGAAATAGCGGAAGATGAAAAGTTTAGGGTGAATAAATTTAGCGACCAAAACTACCAGTTATGGAAGATGCAGATGGAATATTATTTATATTAGAAGGATATTTTCCTACAATTTGGTGGAATAACAAAGAAGTTGATGAACATGAAGGAGGAAGAATGGGAGATTTTTGACAAAAAGGCACTAGGAACGATATTACTAAGCCTAGTAGCATGGATGGCTTTCAATATTTCAATAGAAAATACAAACGAAAGAGTTGATGGATGACTTGGCTAAACAATATGAAAACCCTCGACATCCAATAAGGTATTTATAATGAAGCAATTATTTAATATGAATATGTCATAAGGTGGGTATGTTGCAGATAAGTTAAATGAATTTAATACGGTTAATAATCATCTAAGTTCTGTAAAAGTGGATTTTAAGGATGAGGTGAGGGATCTTCTAATCTTGTGCTTATTTCCAGAAAGATGGAATGGCTTGGACATGGATATAAGTAACTCTATCTCTGGTTCAAATACTCTAAAATTTGAAGAAATTGTTGTTGTTATCCTTAGCGAGGAAATGTGATGAAAAAGAACAGGTGAGACATCAGGTAATGCATTAAACATGGAGAAGAGGGAAAAAAAAATGATAGAAGAAAGGGCTCGGGGAACCGTGGGAATTCTAGGAAGGGAATATCCAAATCCATACTGGGAAAGATAGAGTGTTGGAATTGTGGGAAGAAATGACATCTGAAGATATACTACAGAGCTCTAAATAAACAAAGAGATAGACAACTGAAGAAAACTCAAGAAGCAAATCTAACATGTGGTGTGTAACAACATGCTTTAATTCTTTCTGTAGATAATATTTATGAGTCTTGGGTAGTAGATTCAGGGGCTTCATTTCATGCCACACGCCATTGGAAACATTTTCTAGATTATGTTGAAGGTGATTTTGGACAGGTTCATTTGGGTGAGGATGCACCACATAAAATTGTTGGAATGGGAAAGGTACGAATAAATAAAAAGAATGGAAACCGACGGTTGTTGAAAGAAGTAAGACATTTTACAAATCTAAGAAAAAATCTAATTTCAACAGGTTATTTGGTAGGTGAATGTTGTATATCCATATTTACAAATAAGACGTGGAAGGTCACCAAAGGATCACTGGTGATAACAAAAAGAGAGACAGTAGGTACAATGCATTTATATACTCGTAATACTAACTCTTCTATCTCCTTAGATCCTACAAGAGTGGATACAACACTTTGGAATCATAGGCTTGGACACATGAGTGGGAAGGGGATTCAGATTGGAATGTACCCCAAAATTCATTAAATAAATAAAAAATGTGTCAGGGAAAATTAAAGTTTATTAATTCATCAAAATTGTTCGTGACACAGAAGGTAATCCATTATATAACTTATTCTACTATTTTGTATGCATACAATTTTTACTCCACTAGATTATCCATCCTAAATAGTTGAAGGAGATTTAAATCCATCCTATCTCCTACTGTTATATTTCATCATAACATTGTTATCATATTAGAGTCATACATTTATTTTCATTGATGAAATTAGTGGCTGGGACCATCAAAGTCCATAGCATAAGCACTAGGGTTACACCGAACCATGCTATCCATATTATAATAGGATAAAACTATGTTACAAATCACATAAGCGATATAATCCATAACAACAAGATTTAAAACACTAGTGGACATAGTGTTGAACTAGGAGACACAACTATCCAAGTCAAAATCTACGTGTTAGGCTTTATAAAACCCATAACAACATGCCACCTTTCCATTAAAGAAGGTAAGTACGATATACATATAGTGATAAAGTATCAACCACGCACATATACTAACATTACCTAACTGATCCATGGTTACACATATACAACACAATATTTAAGTGGTTCGTAAATCATAACTGAGGTGGATTCCAGGTCAATTTGAACCTAGACTATTATAATTGTAGGCATTTATGCTAGGGCGGGTCCGTTAATGGTGATAGTGTAACTACCCCTGCATACGACAACAATTAGTGGTTACAAAAAGAGGTAAATATTTGTTTTGCATTAGGAAATTAAAACATCACCACATAATGAATAATAACACCATCGACACATCATCCTAATAAATAACAACACATAATCAACACATTAACATAATTAATAGCGACACATAATCAATGCATTAACATAATTAATAACAGCACATAATCGACGCATCATCATAATAAATAACGACACTTAATCAACACATCATGATCAACTGAAGCAACATCACTAATATTCAATCAACATATCTCAACTGATAATATAAGGATACTACCCGCCCAACCTATCATGCATGTTTAGGATGTCGAAAACACATAAACAATGCTCAAGTCGAAGATTCATCCGATTGATTTTGACCACTTAAGGTCTCGGTACTGGCGATTGTTTTGAGGAACAATGAGGTATCTAAATCCCATTAATCAATCATAATCCAAATTCTTGACTAGTTTCATTAATCATAACTAAATATCATTTCATGAGTGCAAGAAACAAAACATTTTAGTTAATTCATAATTAGTCAATAAATAAGTGAAATTAAGTAAGAAAATAAGAACTAAGAATTTTAAAAATCTAAGAAAGCATAAGTAAGATTCATAGATCTATTTATGCTCATCTTTAGAACGTCACCTGAGTTAAGTTCATTTATGTCAAACATCATTTATTGATTTCTTATGTAGCGCAACTAAATAAATATACCTTTAAATGACTTATTCCAATTAAGTAATACTATAATATTTCAATATTAAATTCCATGGCCAATTACAAGTTACCATAATGAGATCACACTTAATAATAATTTATTAGAAAACAAGAATGTGTAAATATCCATTAAGAATTTAAAAGATCATCACACATCGAGCCATAATGCGATAACTCCCATACCAACTTACATATCATATACAAGGATTTTAAGGAATAACAAGAATTAAATGAACAATACCAATAAGAACTTAAACGTAAATCCATTTAAAGAATTAAAGAACGACCCAACAATAATTACGTAACCCAAGCCAACTTACAATTTCAATTCTTTATCATAAACAAGGACTTCTACGCTAGCTTAAAAATCCTATACTATTAAGATATCATGGCATAATAAGTAATAAGCAAGGACTTAAGTTACCCCATTTATACTTAAAAAGGAACCAAAGTAGGATCTACTATGAAAGCAATTAATTATGTCAATGGACCTTCCTTTAAGCTATGCATTGAAGAAGATTAGCAAGCAACCATTATGTAAAGGATGCAAAGGTACAGACAAAAACCGATTTCGTAATAATAAAGTAGACAAGCCAAATATGACACTCAGCTGAAATTTTAACAAGTGGGAGGATCCTTACAGCAAGGCTATTTCTCCTCATTTAGGTTAAGCCACAGATTCACAAATCATTGCGCAACTATTATTTAAGGGTGAACAACAAGACACACAAGGGTTCTGGAATTAGGTGAAAGGTTAATGCACGAGAATCCTCAACCATCCGAATTCTGGGCAAAAATCCTGCCCCAAATCCGGAAATTGCATTTTCGGATGTTGCATTTAATTCAAGCAGCAAGGACCGAATCCATTAAATGCGTGAGATTAAGGGAAATTATACAAATTAATACCAAGAATAATTAGATGTGAATCTTAGTTAACAGTTAGCTGGGCAAACAAGAGTCAGTTTCAATTAATTCTAGGTGATCCCGGGGATCCAGGAGAATTAGGTGGTAAGGGTGAATACTGGGACGCCAATGATGTGGAAACGAACAGTAATCGATAACTGTTACATTTTCAGATTATCCATGAAAAAACGCAGAGCAACCCGGACTCATTCTGACCATGGATCCAGTGGTAAGTCCTGTCATTGGGAATAGTTCATCAGACAACGAGGAGAGTTTCATGAAGTACTGAAGTTTAAAAGGGAAGTAGAAAATGGCACTGGGACGTGCAGGATAACCGAATTATTGTTGTGACTACAATTTTATTTTCAGATTAAGTTGACATGCAGTTCCTAAGCTGATCACAAATAAAATCGGAAACCGCATTCATCATTTACACACCAGGCGACAAGGAGATCCTGCAACGTATCTCGATCCCGACTCTGGGTTAACCATTCCCTTGAATTCGAGGCATCAAAAGTTGAATAGAGTTTAATTAGGTAACAACGGGCAGTTATCGCACCAATCCAAGACACACACGGAAATCAATTTTTAAAAGACGGAGGCTATACAGAAGTGCGCCTTAACTCCGTGGTGGATGATTTACGAGAATCACCCCACAAGTTCAAACAACCTAAATCTAAAATTTGTATAAACCACGAGTTCTCTACCAGAACAATTCATCTCAATGGACAGTGAAGACGAAGTCGGCAACCGGTCTAGTAGCATCATCGATTTGAAATTGTTATAGGCATCACGCACTAT
>JASDQU010102520.1:433452-445661 GCA_032191745.1 Picea mariana
TATAACTTGAGATTATCTTCTTTTTCTAGTAGGTTCGTCACTTGGATGGCGTAGACTTGAGTTGCATCACTGAAACTTGTCTAACTGACACAGGTTTTGGTATGCCTTGGGCTATCCTAACAGTACCAAAAATATCTTTATTGCTAAGTATCTTAGTATAACAGTCTAGCACTTCTTTGTGTTGTTCCAACCAATCCATCCCGATAATCATATCATACGATCCTAGTGGTAGGATGTTCAGATTGGTCCTTATATTTTGACCATCTAAGATGAACTCCAGGTCATAAATAAAGTTGACTACTTTTCTTTTAGTACTCGTTGCTAGTTGTACAAGCCAAGTTTTTCGTGTTTCAATTTCTTAAGTTTATTCGAATATACTGCATCGGGAGTAATATAACTTAATGTAGCTCCAGGGTCAATTAAAAGAGAAATTCGAGTGTCATTGATTGTACCTTCAATCCCTAACACAGAGGATTGGTGGTCAACTTTTCGACCGTCTATGCCTACATTTATCCGGTGCAGAATTCTGTCCATTTCTCCCACTGTTGAGGCTTCCTGCAAATTGTGAACAATAGTTCTATTTGTTGTAATTAAACATGGACAGATCCTCCTTAGATGAGGCTCCCCACACTCCCAACACTTTAATGGCTCGTGGAATTTGTCCCCAAACTTCTTCATTCCCATGTTCATCGGTTTACCGCTACCTTGCGTATTCAGATGATTGGAGTGAGAATCCTTTCTTGGGAAACTCCTTGCTGCATTCTGATAAGGAGCGGGTTGGTATCCCTTCTTCCGCTGGTGCATTCCATCTTTCTTCTTATCCTTCCAAGTCTTGGGAAACTCTACCCGCTGTTTATACTGGTCATAGCACATTCGTGCCTTCCTGAATGCCTCAATCAAGGATTTGGGGCTGTCAAACTCAATTCTCTCCCAGTAAGCTTGTGGTAAACAAGTTAAGAATCATTGTATTTTTACCTTATCCTCCCGGATATACGGTACGAATCTTAGTAGTTCCAGAAATTTATTTATAAGATCCTCTATCTTCATTTGTCCAAGTCTTAGCTCATAAAATTATTTTGTCTTCCTTTCATAATAGCTTTCAGAAGGGTACTGTTTTTTGAAATGCTACTTAAAGTCAGACCATTCCAACTATTTATATTTTAGGCCCTTGGCCAATTTCAAGTCCCGTCACCAAATGATGGCCTTCCCCTTCAAATTGTAAATGGCCATTCTGACTTTCATGTTGCTGGAATAATTGTAGATCTGGAAGTATTTTTTGATGTCCAACAGCCATGCCTCGGCTTCTTCTCCTCTCCTGGATTCTCCATCAAAAGTGGCTGGTTTAATCTTTTTAAATTCTCCTTCAAGGTGGTCTGTTTGTTTTCTTTTTCTATCCGATATGGTTTTGTCTTCAGCTGAAGGTGTCCCTTCAAACGAACTGTCTCCTTTTTTTGTTTTCGCACCAGAATTCTTGGAGGCCCTTTTGCTGACCTCCTCCTCAGGGTTATCATCTTTTGGGATTTTCTTGGTTACTACACTACTCAGTAGGACTTCATTTATCTCTTGTTGTTCCTACTGTGCTTTCTTCAATTTTTCATTTTCAGCCTTCAAAACCTGTAGTTCAACAATAAGGTTCCTCATTGTTTCCAACAACTTCGTGGGTGAGCTTTCGTCATTGTTCTCTCTTGGACCTTCAGGAGGTCCTTGCTGCGGGTTCTCTTCCATCCTGATTTATGCACCTTCTTAAGCTGCCATAATTCAACACAAAACCAAAAAGGCTTTTTGTTTGTAATCCAAAAGATTTACTAGTTTTTTATTAAATCAGAATATATACTAAGCAATTTAATGTGTCCCTGTTCCGGCCCAATTTAATTCATCCAGCTCATCTTTCTTTCCCTCATCTATCATCCACAATGTGACATCTAGTGGTGGCTCTGGGGGCACTGGAGGCACTCCATATTCCTAATATTCATCATCATTCAGTGATTGGTAGCTTATATACCCATCATATCCCTGTCTAATCTACCACAAATCCCACCAAAGTCATAAAAAATTATGGACTTTTTCAGTTCTAAGAAGACGCCACAACCACATCATGGCATGTGTCCTCCCCTCTTAACCTAACATCTGCTACTCGTCCACTTTGAAAGTTTAAAGAGCACCTGCCTAAGTTTTCAGGGAATAACACTGTCAGTACCAATGAACACCTAGTTGCATTTTCTAATGCTTTTCATTAAATAGGGGCCAATGACAATGACACCTGCATGCGCTTGTTCATCAATTCCTTGGAAGAAAAGGCCATGACTGATTTATTTCACCTTCCTCCTAAGATTTTTTCTACTTGGGAGGAGTTTATTTATTGGTTCCAATCCACTTATGGGAAATCCAAAAGCCCTACCGAGAATTTAAGGGAATACAATAATGTCACTTATAAATATGGTGAGACCATCAAGTCTTTCAACTTACGTTTTACCTAGTTGTACAATCAAACCCCTGAAATTATCCACCCTCAGAAAAAAAATGCTTTCATGCATTACTACAATTCATTTCCTTCTCCCTACCATCATAGGCTTGATGAAAATTCCATTGGTAATCTTGGCTATGTTCTGCATACTTTTTTAGAGTATGAAGAACAACTCGAAAGAACTAGTCTTCCCTAGGGAGTATCAGTTAGACAGAAAGACATCTCTTCTCTCTTACAACTACTAAAATATATGAACAATCATATGATAGCATTTGAGAGGAATGGTATTGTCTCCCCTCTCACCCTTGGAGCTTCAGCCTCTTCTGCACCCCCTTTTATGAATCCGGTTGAAAACAATTTTCATCTTAAAGCTATCTTGCCTAGGAGTTGGTGTAATTTTTGTGAGGAACACCATGAAGAAACTATGTGTGAGGTAAAGAAGAGTGTCAAAGATAAGATCTTTGGTAAAAAATCATAAGTTACTATTTTTTTCTTAGACTTTGCAGAGCAGAGAATGTCATCATAATCAACACTAGGAACAAAGCCTATGCTCCCAAGGGAAAATTTGATCCTCCCCACAGTTCTTCTATCCCGAGATCATCCTCAACCGCGGCTGCACCATAGGTTCCTAAAATTCCTGAGAGTCAAGGAATCACTACCCCTCTTCCATCTTCCAAAAAAAATATATTGAATCAATTGGCCAACATCAAAGAAGATGCAACCCTCCTAGACATGGTTGTCATCCCTGAACAACAATTATATATGAAACAATTCATGGAAGGAAATGATTTCATTGTAGCCAATATTTCTGAAGAGGTAGAGGAAGAGGATTCTTCTATAAATAAAGTAGGTGTACATAACTTTAGATACCTTGTAAAAAAAAACCTTTTTTATATTTTTGTAAAAATCATGGATACAATTGCCCATTGTTTCCTCATTGATGGTGGTTCGAGCCTAGGTGTCATGTCGAATATTATTATGGAAGAGCTAGGATTGTCTTGTATAAAAGAAAATTCTAGAAGCATTCTCTCCTATAATAGTCTACAACAAACAACCATACATGAGATTAAAGATGTAACCTTGGTTTTATGCGCTCATCCTGAGATAAGGAAAACCCTCAACATTCAGGTGATTGATATGCCTATATGCAATTATTCAATTATCTTGGGGAGAGATTGGCAAGCCTTAATAGGTGGATACCTCTCACTCAAAAATGTTCACCATACATAGAAAATGTTCCACAATCTAGCGTAAACTATATCAAAGAAGACATAGGAGTGTATTCAATATTTGCTGAAGAGGATAATATTCCTTTGGAAAGAATTGATTTAGATGATGATTTGTGGCATATTCACTTTGATGATTCACACTCTAACGAAGGTAACAGGGTTTGTATCATCTTGGTTTCCCCTGCAAGAAAAAATCATAATCTATCATACAAGTTAGATTTTGCTTGTACAAATAATTCCATTGAATTCAAAGCTCTATTATTAGGCATTGAGAACACCCTTAATCTTGGTTGTCATCACCTTCCCGTTTTCATAAATTTTGAGCTTGTGGTGAACCTGATACGCAAGATATACTCTCCTAGCAACAAGATGATGGAACAATACTCCCAAACGGTTTCGACACTTGTCTCAAACCTTCTATATTTCAACATCACTCATGTTAAGAAGGAGTTGAATTTAATGGTTGATCGATTAGTTGTCTTTCCAGCCTCTCCTACTCAACAACTCTTGCCTCACAGTCCTGATTGTGCTTTTCAATCTCTACATCATCCATACATCTATGAAAAGGAAGGATCTTGGGAGGCCATTCCTAGCGATGAGATCATTTTTGCTATCATCCAAAATGAACCTCTTCAGCCCAAGGAGATTATATCAACATAAAATAATGATATTCCCGAGGGCTTGAATCCTCTTGAGAGCTCATTTTCATTGAGTGTGGTAGGCAACAAAGAAAAATAGAAAGAAGAGGAGTTACAAAAGAATGTGGTTAAAACCACCCTCCTGAACATTAGGACACCTGAATCTTCAACGAATGTTAAAATAAATGTCCAATGTTCTTATAAACAAGATATGAGGTTCACCGGGCTACTCGATGAACCCCAAAAGGTTTTTTCTTGGTTTTATGAGGATATTCATTGTTTTCATCCTGGTCTTGTTCAACATATTACGAAACTAGCTAGGAAAAAACAAGAACTTGTTAACTCTGCACTAGAAGCACCCTTTCAAAAGGAATTGAGAGACCTCTTAAGGGATGGAATGTTTTCTTTAGCCCACCCTGAATGGGCTCAATTTGGGAATCGACCTTGAGGACCATTGATAATATCAGAACTTGTATTAGTCTTCGAAATTTCAGGAAATAAATTATGAGAAATCCCTTTCCCCCCCTCAATATGGAAATGTTTTTGCAATAGGTTGTAGAGTCATAGTTAAGACCCTTACTTGACATTCTATTTGGTTACAAGAGAATCCAGGTAAAAAGGGAAAATGTTCACAAAACCACTTTCATTACTAATTACGATACCATGCCTTACAAATTCTAGCTTTTTAGCTTACTTGATACAAGTACTTCTTTTTAAAAACCTAAGCATGTGACTCTTGATGAATTGGTCAGTCTCCATCTCTATCTTGATGATATAATTGTGCATGTCAAGGGACTGATGATTACAACAGAGTTCCAAGTGATCAGTCCTTTCCAAATTTCTTTTTTCTTAGATACTAACTCTTATATCTTAAAACATTTACTGGAGCAATTGTTTCCCTACAGTGCTAAGAACCCTCGCTTGAAATATTGCGAGGAACTAACATGAAAATTTATAATGTTGTATGGATTTTGCTGTGTACTAGTAGCCTAGCTATTCTTTCAAAAAAGTTTCTTCTTTTCTACGCTTACGGTACCTTGATTTCTTCCTTTTAACTTAAGTTTTATTTCCTTGTTGTTTCAATTAAGTCTTTTATTGTTGGTGTTTTAATTTCTGCATTATTATTTCCGTTTTGATTTTTGTCTTTATCATCTTTTAGTGTTTGGTCAAGATAGAATGCTGGATCAATTCTGCCACAGTGACACTCCTGCAAAGCATTGTTAGTCGATAGAAATCAAGATTACACAACTATTATGATGTCTCCTCTGAAGGGCCCTTGAAATTGTTACATATTTCCATTGCTTTCTTACAAGGAATTGGTTATTTCCCGCTTCTTCTTGCAATTTCTTCATCCATTCAGATCTTAAGAGAAAGCATATAAGTTTTCTTCCTTGAAAGTTAATATAATATACCAACTGGATGATTATGCATACAGTGGTAACACCACCTCATACTTAACACTGTTCATCAATTATTCGCAAATTCCCGGTCATATTTCCATTAAATCCGCTCACTTCCCCCTGCTGCATAATTATTCTGGTTATGTCTTCTAAGATTACTATTCTTGTTCTATGAAACCATGAGTTTTGAGTTATAAATATGTTGGAAAAAAAAAATCCCATGGATTCGCTAGTTTGTTGATGATTAAAATTGTCAACCAAGTTTTGCCTGCAAAGTGTTGGTAAAGCCTATTATTATAAAAATTAACAAAAGTAGTAGGTGGGACCCCCTTGAACTATTGAAGATCAGATATGTTCTTTTTTATGTTGTGGTAATGTGCGAAAGGGTTTGCATGGTTGATGAGATCTTTTTGGCTATGGTTTAATTTTATGAATTATGGATTCCTTATGTTACTACAACCTGTGCTATTCATTAATATCATTGCTATCTATTCTTATCGMACCTGCACAAAAAACATGTTAGTGAAATTACATGAAGGACAGTTTTGAGAAAAGAAAAATACCATAACAAATGTATAGAGAAGGGATATAACTCTGCCATTTTTCTATACTACATGCAAACAATTGGAAAGAAATGAGAAACAATTGAAAAGGGGAAGAAATTAAAGCTATCCGATTGACTATACTACATGCATGAAAGAATTAACAATTATTGTTAAATCCTAGCCAACAAGTAAATGGTTATGCAATTGTGATTGAATTATATGTTTAATACGCATATGGTATGAAATATTGGTGGTGCATTTGGCAAGGTGATAGTGCTAATGGTTATGCAAAGATTAACTGACTTATGTGGTCGATATACATATGGTATATTTGGATAGATTGAATGTTGGTGGCTCATTTGACAAGGTAATGGGCGTTAATGGTTATGAGATTTTGTTTGAGTTATATAATAAGGAATTGGATATATGATGTGTAGAACACATTTATCAAGTAATATGTGCACATTCCAACACAGAGTTGATTGATGTTGTTAATGAAGAACGCGTTGGCATGTACTAGTAAATTGATCCATTGTGGGTGGAGGCGACGTTCATTTACTGCACATCACCTTTAATCCTCCCATTAGCCGCCACCATAGTCGAGATATTGTTTGATATTTCTTCTGGGGTTATGCTCTGAACTCTTAGCAGAGAGGAACCTGTAATGTACCTCAAAAACTGTCAAAAAAAATAAAAAATTGTTTGTACAATTATCCTTGCATAGTTTCAAGATTCAAGCAATTAAGTCTTTTTTTATAAAGTTTGAGTCTAATAGTTTATTAGAGAACTTACTGTCTTTGACTGTCTCTACTATGCAACTTAAATCTTCCTACTCGACGATACAATAAGTGTATACTCCTCACTTCCAAGTTTATTTAAACTCTTGTAAATTTTATCATTATTTTCTTATATGTTGATGTCTATAACACCAGCATAGAATTAACCATGCAAGCGACTTATAAATAGGTCTGTTACTTCCATACCTCTAATCGGAAGGATGATTTGCCAACGTTTCCTGCTATGCTCCTACAGTTTGTGGAAGAACAACAAACAATCGGGATTCGGTGATTTTTCAATGCCAGACACACACAAAACAAAACAAAGGGCCATGTTGTTTTTGCCGAAACATGAAAAGAGCGAAATGATTGTGGACCCAACACTTTGGGGTTTCAGGGTTCAGACTTTCATGGGTACAGAAGCAAAACATCACACACAACAACTCCCGAAATTGTGAAAAGTGACTAGCACTTCGAGATTTCGGAGTTCAGGATTTCGCGAGTACAGAAGCCAAACAACAACACACAACAACTCCCAAAATTGCGAAAAGTGACTAGCACTTCGAAATTTCAGAGTTCGGGATTTTGCAAGTACAGAAGCCAAACAACAACATATACAAACCTCTGAAATGCAAAAACGAAAAGGTAGGTCTCGCTTTTTCGGGATTTTGGAATTCAAAACTTCGCGATTTCCAATGTTCAACATCAATATAAACAAACTTACGAAATGCGAAAAAGGAAAAGTGAGACCCATATTTCGGGATTTCAAGGTTCGAGGTTTCACGGTTTTCAGAGCCAAACATCCAACTTGCAACAATTTTTGAATTGTGAAAAAGAAAGGAACTAACATTTCGAGATTTCACGGTTCGGGGTTTCAGGCTTTCAAAAAACAAACAACAACACACAACTCCTCCCAAATTCTGAAAAGGTGAAAGGATGGGGGACTAATACTTCGTGATTTCAGGATTCGAGGTTTTGGGGTCTGGTAAAGTGAACTTTGCATAAAAGTAACCAGCAAGTCCCGAATGCCGAAATTCACATTATTTTCATAATTCTAATATTTTTGCCTTGTAATGGTATTCTTACTTTCATTCTGTGATACAGTCGAAGGATTCAAAACCCGATTACCTAACAAAATCCCGAAAGTCTAACTTAATGGTTTTAAACGCATAAGATCTATAAAAGGAGTACAACAGGGTAACGGTTTTCTGTAAAAGGTGATTCCTATTATAATCACTTAGAGCCTCTTTTAACCAATGCATTAAACGTCAACAATACTAGATCTATACATCTATGTGAATAAATGAATAAGAAAAAAAACATACCATTAGAGTTTGGTAAATATAAAAGATGCTCCGAGGGATCTGAGTTTGGTTTCCTGGGGTTTTAACTACAAAGAGGATCTACCCCATTGACGTTAATCCCCTCCTTTCCTTAATTACTTATAGAAATATAATTACAGGTACATCCATCTAGCATTTTACTCATAGGAGAAACAATTTTCTAGAGTTTGGATGTTTATTACGAACTTCGCGACGACAAACAGATTATAACTACGAAAGCAATTTATCTTCCGCAACAAATAACTATACTTTAGTAGATAGATGTGAACATTCCAACATATGCATTACAAACTATATATATATATATATATATATATATATATATATATATGGATTACCTTCATATCTATTTCTCACAACGAATAGAAAATGGGAAACGTTACAGTTCCATTTTAATCTAATACAATGCATCAGGAAAATTATTCAGAAAAAGAATGGAAATTATTCCATTTTGGATTTAATAAGACATTGGATAAAAACATTCGAACAAAAATTGGACATCGTTACAGCTCTGATTTAATCAAATGTAATGCATCAGATATCAAATCATTCACACAGAGAATGGAAATTATTCCAGTTCAAACTTCATAGATACATGACCTCAGATAAACCATAACTATTCATAATAGAGAGGGGTAGATCCAAGTATTTGTATCAAATCCGCTGGAAGACAAAGGGAACAACCATGTTCCTCCCAACCATAGAACAGGGCAGCCAAATCTACTTGCCCAATTCACCCCCTAGCCTGACCATGAATCCATGAGGGAGAACTTGGAGACTCCTCAGCAATAATTCCATATTTTTCAACAGCTCTCCCCTTGCCTCACACTTACTCGATAGTGCTCATAATAGCAAGAGGACTTCCAATCCTTCTCCCAGCATACTTGGCAGCGTCCTGCCTCCTCGCATATGCTACTTAACAATTTTTGGCCAGCTCTTTTCCTTCCTTTGGGGAATTTCACAGATTTCTAAATCCCTGATTTCCAGGGACTACCAGTGGCCAAATATCTGATTTTCCACTTGTAATAATCATTCTAGAGGAATTTCCAACTTGTTCCCCACTCATGGAGTCATGGTTAGCTGATTTTAACATGGTTGTTCCATTTGTCCTCCTGCAATTAATATAAAAATTATGTCATGATACAAGTGTCATAGTCAAATATTTAGTTGAGACCAAACAGAACTCTTCCCAATAGTCACCATAATTAAATACAATTATTAAATTCGAAATTCAGAATTTCCATAAATGGAAAAAAAATTCCAGATTCGAATTTGCCAAAAATGAAAATAAATTTCCAGCACAAAATAAAAGTATTTTATTTTTGGGGGATGTCACATCCTTTCCCCCTTCAGTAAAACACTTTCCTCTTTGTTCGTTCCTTTCTTGGAACAGGATGGATGAGATTTCCGCAAATTTCCCTCCAATTCCCAAGTGGCCTCCTCAGGAATTAAGTGCTTCCATTGCGCCTTTACCTGAGTGATGGCTCTGTTCCGAAGTGTTATTTCTCTCCAGTCCAGAATGTGTAGGAGTTCCACCTGGAACTCGCCTTTGGGTTCCACCTGCACCAAGTTCCAATAAATCATATGAGTAGGGTCATGAATATACTTTTTCAAAAAAGAAACATGAAACACATTATGAATTCTTAGATTAGCTGGAAGTGCAAGCTGATATGCTATAGGTCCAATTCGAGCTAGTATCTAGAAAGGCCCACAAAATGTGGGTGTCGTTTTGGCACAGTTCCACAACTTTAGCGAGCTTTTCTGGGCTTTGACCTTCAAATAAACATGGTATCCCACTTGAAATTCCAAGTGTCTTATTTTCTGATATGCATAGCTCTTATGTCTGTCCTGTGCTTCTTTCAAGTTCTATTGTACCTTCCTTACCATGTTCTCCATTTCTTGGAGCATCTCTGGTCCAACCATGAGTCTGTCAGCCGGGTTATCCTAGCTAATTGGAGTTGTACACTTTCTGTCGTACATTACTTCAAAAGGGCTGAACTTAGCCGAAGTTTGGTACCCATTGTTATATGCAAATTCTACCAAGTGTAGGTAGTCTTTCCACTTGTTCGGCTTTATTCTTACATACATGCGGAGCATATCCTCTATGATTTGGTTTTTTCTCTCTGTCTGTCCATCCGTTTGTGGATGGTAACTTGTACTGAAATTCAAAATAGTATTCAGCCCTGCAAACAATTCCTTCCAAAAAGTGGATGTGAATTTTATGTCTCTATCTGAAATCACCATTTTTAGAACAACATGTAGTCTAAAAATTTCTTTCATGAATATTTCAGTAATATTAATAGCTTTAAAAGTAGACTTTACAGAAATAAAATGTGCAGACTTACTGAGTTTATGGATTAAGACCATGATTGAATCATTCTATTTCTGAGTTTTAGGCAAACCTGTTATAAAGTCCAATGATATGGTCTCCCATTTCCATTCTGTGACTGGTAAGGGTTGTAATAGGCCGCCTGGATGCTGGTGTTCGGCCTTAACCTGCTAACAATCTTGGCACCTAGCCAAGTACTTTGTTGTTTCACCCTTCATGTTAGGCCAGTAAAATAGTTTTTTGAGTGTTGTTATTGTTTTATGGTAGCCTGGATGGCCAGAATACGGTTTCTTATGCACTTCGTCTAAAATAGTTAATTTTAGCTCTGCTGAATCTGGTATGTAAATTCTGTTTTTAAATCTTAAAAATCCCTTCTTGTCTATACTTATATCTGGTTTATCTGAGTTTGCGATGCTATTCTGAAATTCTTCCATCATCTTAGTGTAATTTCCATCGTTAACACCTACAGTTCTTATTCTTTGTTCCACGTCACTTTTTTCCCTACTAATATTTATCTCAAATAACTCATGTATTCTTCTACTTAAAGCACCTACTACTTTATTTTATTTACCCTTGATATGTCTAACCTCGAAGTCAAATTCGCTCAAGAAGGCTAGCCACCTTGCTTGTCTTGCATTAAGGTCTTGTTGGTTAAACAGATATTTCACTCCACTATTATCCGTCAATAGTAAGAATTTTCTTCCCATTATATAGTGTCGCCACATTTTTAAGGCATGAATTACTGCTGCCAGTTCTAAGTCATGAGTGAAATAATTTCGCTCGTGTTCTTTTAATTTCCAGGACTCATAACAAATCATGTTCCCTTCCTGAGTTAGAACACCACCTAGCCCCTCTTTACTTGCATGAACGCATATTGTGAAGTCTTTATCTAGGTCTGCTACTTTCAAAAAAGGCATTGATGTGTTAAGAACCAAATATCAATACTTGGCCAGTCTATCAACAATCACCACAATGACACTCTTTCCTTGAGACTTTGGTAACCCTATGATGAAATCCATGGAAACCTCCTCCCAGTGCTGACTTGGGATGGATAATGGTTGTAAAAGACCTTGGGTATTAATTGTTTCCACCTTATTTTGTTGGCAAACCACACATTCTGCCACAAACCTTTGAACATTAGTTTTAAGGCCATCCCAAAGAAAATCCTTCTTGACTCTATGGTAGGTTTTCAAAAATCCCGAGTGCCCTCCTACTAGAGAGGTGTGCAATTCCAATAGTACATTTTGTTTGAGTTGGGATTTCTTACATAAATATAAGCGATCTTTGTACCATAGTGAATCGTTTTTCCATGTAAATGTATCTGATGCACTGGAATCCTGCTGCAACCTTTGAATGAGAGTCCACACTTTTTCGTCATTCTTCCATTCATCACTTTCTTCTATTATCCAATTGGGTTGGATGATCGAGATAGCACAAAGAAAGGCCTCAACATCTTCATCCTTTATTGAGAGTGCATCTGCCACA
>JASDQU010102521.1:0-62982 GCA_032191745.1 Picea mariana
ATAGAAGAAGGCCTAGAAGAGAATATAAGTTGGTGGTGGAAGTTAGTTTGGACACTAGAAAGTCTCTGAAATGATAAAAACAAATTGTGGTTTGCTTTAGATAACAAAATTTTAACTTGGGATAATTACCAAAAAAGGAATATGCAAGGCCTTGGGAGATGCAATCAATGTAAAAATAATGAGATGGAAATCTAGCTGATTTAAAGTGGAAATAGAGGACTTTGTTAGGTTGTGAAATTTGTAATAGCATTTCTCTTCAGGCATAATATCAGCCCATCTTGTACTGATACGGCAGCCATGACCACCGGACAGAAAAGAATACACCATACACATGATACACTAATCCATTTCAAGTAGCCCAAATCCGCCATTGTAGATGCACTAAACAAATTTCTGATGAAGAACCCGACCTCTCCTGGTCTGATTATAAGAACAGCTAGTCTATTCGGATTAGGTCTGCAAACGTTGCGTTTCTCAGTGGTTTATCGTGCAATTGCCCAATTACCTTTTTGACTTGTCTTTTAATGGAATGCGCGTAATTATGTTTTTTTGACTTGTCTTTTAATGGAATGCACGTCAAGGGAGGGCCGAAAACTTAATATGCCATTAGTTTAACTAGGAAAGTTATATAATTTTATGGCTATTTTTTTTTATCTTTTTTCCACAATTTGAATGGCTATTTTTAATCTCAAGTTGAAGTTGAATGTGTTTTTAATCTCAGGATGAAGGCTCTGAGTATATATTCATTCAACCTTTTCATTATAAAAAGTTGTTGAAGTTGAAGGTTAAAGGTATATATTCATTCAACTTTTTCATTATAAAAAGTTGAAAAATAAGTTTGGATGATATATATTAATTCAACTTTTCATTATAAAAAAAATTAGAAAATAAATTATATTTTAGTAGACAAGTGTAAAATTAGGTATATACTTTAAAAAAATATTCTAAATAAAATATAATAATCATATTTTATAATTTTAAAATTTGACAATATAAAACTTTAAACATAATTATAGTTAAACATTTTTGTGAACACCCATATAAGAGAGGATGTACCTCATTAGAAAAGAAGAAATTGTAGTAGATTTCGACGACTTTGTTGAGGGGTGATAATTCTATCAAAATACTATAAAAGTAATGAAGAGACCATACTTGCATTATAAGCCTTTATGAACATGACAATCTAGCCACATTGCATCCATTGTTTATTATTTAGGTTAATATGTTTGTGATTTGGAACTTCCCAAGATCCATAGAAACATGAAACTAAGGAAATTACGCATCAATACCACCAAATATGTTATTTTTGTTGAGGATATTGATTCTTCACTTATCTCTCAAACCATGCAAAACTGCATAAAAGAGTGGGATGTTAGAGCATAATCCCTAATGCATAAGTTTGACGACTATACAAAATATGTTACCTTCTCCCTAGCTTTCTTAAGAATCCCACCCAACTTCAAAATGTTGTTCCAAGAATTATTGCTACAAAGAATATGTCTCCTTGATCTTGGGCTTGGGATGAGGTAGGGGGGAAGAGAGCTATGGGGTATTCTCAAAATATTTGCAAAGTATCGTCACACTATCTTAGTGTTGCTAGAAACAAGAAAGAAGAAAGTGAAAGAGTGTGATAGATAAAGATGCATGGAATTGAGAAAGGGGGAATAATTATTTTGGAGAACAAGGGAGTGTGGATTTGATGATGCTATAAACTGAATTAATAGAATCACGTTTCTCATTGTTGCAATTCCACTTTTAGATTTTGTGATGTTCACAAGCTTCATTTTGTGCAAGTTCATATCTAAACTTAATCAAGAACATACAAGTTAGAAAATTTCACCAAGCTTAATAGAGTTTTTAATCTCAAACATAAGTATTAAATAGTTTTAAGTGAAACAAAGAAAATCTATGCATTATCCTTATGATAAGCTTGACCAAACTTGTACAAGATTGGTGGATTGTTAAGAGATTTACATTCAATTCTTAATTATGTGTTTTGTTTCGTTTATCTATTGTATTAGTGAGGATGAAATTTAATACATACTAAGTAGCTGAGAGGCCCTCCAACACTAGTTGAGAGGCCCTCCAACTCTCAAACGCACAGTATTATGAATGAAATAAATAACCATGAATCAACATGTTAGATATATTAGTGAGATGGAATATGTGAACATGAAAAGAGAGAGATGACTTGATTTCCCTGGGTTTTCTCAATTGTCTATTGTTTGCTCTTCACAATTGACATTCAACAACTCTTTTGTAATTAATATTACTAATAAGCTCCCAATTCATTATAATTTACATCCATAAGCTATGACTAATTGTTTTGATTTTTTATAGAGCCAAGAGTGGAGGAAAAGATAACAAAGGAAATGGCATTATGACAAGTTTGGGATTCAAAAACATGAAGAATTATGTAAAATAAATGTGATGCCAATTCCCATATTGAGAAGAATTGACAACACTCATAAAACATGACTTCAACTGCAGATTCACAAAGACTAGGTGTCTAGGATTCTTTGGTAAGTTTTCATTAAGTGACACATAAAATAGTGCATACATGAATACGGTGGTAGGATATTTAACTAGGTGTTAGCTATGTGATGTATTTAGCGGTTGTGGAAGGGTACACCATATCAGGTAATGGATAAGAGTCAACTAAAATAGAGATGATTTTTTTCTAATTCTAAAGAAAAATATTGTATCATGAATCAATGCACATTAACCAAACAAGCATTGGAAGTGAGGACATTTTGAGGCCTGAATAGCTCCCCTTAAAGTTTTGATGAAATAAATGGGCCCCCCTTTTAAATTTTTGAAATTACTTCCTTCTCTTATATTTGATTTGGTTTGATGGTTTTCCTTTCTTTGATTGTTTGGTTTTTTGTACTTCTTATAATCAATTATTTTCATTTATCTTTATGGGATTATGATTTGGTGATGTAATTTTGTTGGAACAAAATCATTAGTAAAATTTCATCCACACATCTATCTTAATGATTATGATTTCAATGACGGGATTGTTGCATCATGTAAATTTGTTGTTTCGTCACATTTTCCTCACATAAGTAATAATTGTGCCTTTTGAGTTTTTTTTCTACCTGGTTATCTCAGATTAAGGTATTAGGGTTTTGGTATCTACGGAATACGTAAAACCATTGTATGTATTGTATGGTGAATGGTGAAATTCGATATAATTAATATAAGAAAGGTTTTCCATGGTTGAGGGTTTCCGATATAAATATTTGTGTACTATGTGAATGAGCCATTGATTAATTTCTATTTTTCTTAAGAATCTATATGCATTGGTTTACTTCGCAGGTTGAAAACTCACATAAGGATCTTTGTATTGGTGAGGAATAAATCATCAACGTAGAGGACCAAAATCAACGAATCACCATTAGAAGTATTGTAGTACAGGATGGGATCGACAACACTTTTGATGAAGCCCAAAAATCATCAGGTGTCCATCAATCCACACATACCAAGCTCAAGGTGGTTGGTTGAGTCCATACAAGGCCTTCTTCAACCTGCACACATGAGACTCCTTCTCATGTATCACGAAACCATACAGATGCTTGATGTATACTTCTTCCTCAATCTCTCCATTGAGAAACGTTTTCTTTACATCCATATGATGTACTCTCCAACCCATGGATGTTGTAGGGGAAATAATCATCTAGATATAAGTGTATCGAGCAACAGGAGAAAATGTCTCCTCATAATCTATTCCCTCCACATGAGAGAATCCTCCAGCAACAAATCTCATTATGTGCCTCTCGATGCTCCCGTCAACTATGTGTTTGATCTTGTAGATCCATTTGGAAGTCACTATAAACTTCCCCTCGGGTCTCATAACAATATCCCACACATCATTCTTCATTATGGACTGATACTCCTCCATCATGGCATCTCTCCATACTGGATGACTAGTTTCCTCCTCATAACATGAAGGTTTAGAATCAATGATGTGACTCATATTTGGGACATAGCATGAATATCCCTGAGTTATTATTCTCTCTCGAAAGGTGCCATCTCTTTCTATCTCTCACTCAATCTGTCTCTGACAAGGTATGTAGATCTGGTATTCCTTTGAAGACTCATTGTACCCCAAAAATATACCCTTTCTACTTGAAGGGTCTAACTTGGTCCTTTTCTCCTTGGGTACATGAATATATACTAAACACCAAAATATCCTGAAGTGTCCAACCTTAGGCTTCACTCCGGTGAAGGCCTCCTTAGGAGTCATGTTCCTCAAGGACTTATGTTCTGAACATACACTACAGTCATGGATTCCTCTGCCCACATAAACATAGGTAAATGTTAATCATGAATCATTGCCTTGACTGTCTCAACAATAAATCTTTTCTTCATATCTATGACCCCATTATGTTGAGGGTTGTGAGGAACAATGTACTCCCTGTTGATCCCTACCTCAAACATCTCTAGGACACATCGAGGTTCCCTCATGGATCTAATGCCCCCTAAGACATATCGAGGTTTCCTCATGAAACCAATGTCTTGGTTCCTTCATCTAGTAATCCATTGATTACTCTGCAATCAACTAGTATCATACTTCTACTACCATGCCATCGGTAGCTCAAATCATCCACCACATTCTTTACGACTATGCTGCAATCAACTAGTAGCACACAACTACTGCAATGTCATCCAATAGTACAAAATTGTTTCCATGTCATAGTAGTACACAACTATTTTCCAGTAGTACAAAATTGTTTCCATGTCATAGTAGTACACAACTATTTTCCAGTAGTACACAACCACTGCCATAGTCTCCTGACTATGTAGCAATCCACTAGTGACACATAGCTACTAGCATGTTGTCTAGTAGTACAAAACCACTTCCATAGTCTCCATGACCATGTTGTGATGTTTCTCCTCTCCCAGTAGTCTTATTCACACCTAGCCACCTCGCATGGCGTAGGAAAGACTATGAACATAGCCTCGTTCACACCTAGCCACCTCACATGGCATAGGCAAGGCTAAGCTTCAAGTCTTATTCACACCTAGCCACCTCACATGGCTTAGGAAATACTTGTACCCAACTGAGCATTACTCCCTCAGTCACCTCACATGACTAATTAGGGAAACCCTTGTCCATAGGGGTTAGTTGGATAGAGGAGAGAAAACACAACACCTCCCTCTTAATGAGGGTGGACATTCTGCATTCAAGGGACCGTTAGGGAGCAATAAAATTTTCAAGATCGTCACATCCAACACGCCAAATCTAGAGTACATTCTCAAATATGATTTCACCAATTTCCCAAGAGGCGCTAGATTCAAGTCTGTTTTCTTCAACATCTTTGTAGATGTTCTCTTCATGGAAGACGACAACCTGTGGAAGCAACAGAGGACGACCATGGCCATAGCCATGAGCAACACCAGTTTCCACGATTAGAACATAAATCAGACACAAGTATTAGTCCTGGAAAGACTCATTCCAGTCCTAGAATAATCGTGCAAGAATAATTATTCATTGGATATACAAGACATTTTTATTCGCTTGAACTTCGATAACATATGTTTGGATCTATCGGGAAAAGATGTCGGGTTTATGCTGCCCGATATTCCAGAGTTTCCCTTTGTCGTAGAGTTTGAACAAGCCATCAGATCCTGCACTTACCTACTCATTACCCTAGAGAGTTCAATCGTGGCTTGTCATCTTCCTCTGGCTGCACTCCATCATTTCCTATGCCAATTGAAAATCCAGGTGCTGCAACTAACGCCGAGTACTCTTTACCATTGAGTGTGACAATTCAAAATCCCATGCCTCTTCTTGCATTGGCATCTTTTCATCACTTCCTGCACCAATTCCAAATAGATTGCACCTGTGGTTGCACTCCATCATTCACTGCACCAATTTCTTGTGCCTCTATTTCACCACATTGAATATTAATTCCACTCTCTTGATGTTCTCCATGAATTGGGAAGTTAATATGTGTCCCTCTTACAACATCATTGTACCAAATTCGTCCTTCCATATTTTTTGGTATGCCAAATCGTGGTACGCCAGCTTCCTCTAGCCACACTCAATCATTGTGTGTGCCAATTGCAAATCCAGGAGCTACAGGTAGCACCAACCACTCTTCATCATTGAGTGTGCCAACTCCAAATCCAGGTTCCCCATCTTGCACTGGCATCTGTGTCCCAGAGATACTGGAGAGAGTGTTTGAATCCATTGAATCCGATGAACTGGTTGTTGAACAAGAAGCAACTTTATTTCATGAGCCTGGGCCCTCCTGTGAGGGAGTTAGCCCAGTCCTACTCTGATACCCTGTTGTTTTTCTTCATATAAGATATGATCGATACATTATTACAATGATGAGTGTTTTATATATAGAGGACATATGGTGACTATCCATGAAAGGATGTGTCCCTTGAATAATCAATAATTGTTTACTATTATCATTTACTTTATTATATATGACATTTAATAATCAATAATCATATTATTAATTATTATTCTAAGAGAATGTCTTCCGATGTTGTCCAAACATCAACAACAATGCGTTATCAAGTTCATTCATAAAGACACAATCAATATCTTATCACGTTCATTCATAAAGGGGGATTTTTAATTGTGAAAGATAAGGTCAATATATTGTAGGTATTGGGGGGATGTGGGGTCACAAGGAGTTTATAGGTATTGGGGGTATAAAAATAGATATCTAGTTAAAATAGGGGTTTCTTTTATTAAAAATATTTATTGTGTGAGGAGGTTCAACAAAATGATTTTGGGAGGTATTTATCAATATCTAGTGAAATTAGATGTCTTCTTTAATATCCCACAAACTTGGGCTCTATGTTCCACTATAGATGAAAATTTGAAACATTGTTTTTTTAAATTTCCAAAACTAAGATTTTTGGTCTTTTGGGGTATCTGGAAATTTAGAAACATAATATTGTTTGAGAATTGGAATAGATTGGATCCTGGAATAATCATCAAAATTATTCTTTCTTTTAAAGAATTCTGAGTCAAAGAGGATGAAGATAAATTGGATTTAATATTAAATCCAATCTACTTTGATGATAATCCTATTGGATTTTTTGATGGTGCAACTACAGATAATATTTGTGGAATTGGGATTTATCTAAAACTTTCAACTAAACACACAGTCAAAGCACATTTTGCTGGAGGCATAGGTAACAATATGAACGCTGAACTTATGGGGCTTTGGGGAATCCTTTTTCTGTCTTCCTATCTTTCTATAAAAAAATTGATGGTTGCAGGTGACTCCAAGGTCACTATTGATTGGATAAATGACAAATCCAACTTGAGTCTAATTTATCTCAGCAACTGGAAAGACAAAATCAGAAGATTAAGGACTAGATTTGAGACTATCAATTTTATGCACATACATAGACAGTTCAACAAAGTAGCAGACAACCTTTCAAAAAAGGCACTCAAAGACTATACAGGCTGGCTCCACTATGAAGAAATGGTTGATTAAACCACTGTTAGCACCGGAAAATAACACATTTTCTAGGCTGGAATTATACAAATGTACCTTTTTTGTTAATTTTGTATATGGCCCATATTTGACATTATAACGATACTACAATGTATAATGTGAAAGAAGGAAAGACTATATGATCTTTTTTATCTATACTTCCTAGAAATATATGCAACTGAAAGTTTCATTTGATTCTAATAGAATAACAGTGAAACTGTTTTTTTCGCGTGTAAAAAAAAAAAAAAAAACTTAGTTCAAGATCAAGATCACCATCCTTAGAGATAGTTTCCATTTCGAATTGCTAGAATCTAGCTATTAATTAATGCATTTTAATTTGATTTTTTGAGCTAGACCTTGCATGCTTTGGTTTTTTGTTGCACTAACCTACAAGAATTTCCATATGGATACTATTAAGAGTAAGATGGAAAAAAGAAAGGTGAACATGAGAGATCAATTGCAAGCCAATCAAAGGATCAAATTGAGATTGTATAGGTTACTAAGGAGACAACATCAACAAGCAGACATAATCCCATAGTTGTAGAATCCTCAACTAGAAAAGAAAATAATCTGTCTAGAGGAAAGCAACTAATCATTGAATCCCAAGATAATAAAGATGCTAAATTTTCCCACTTATGTAGACACCTCATACACTACCAGGTTTGATGGAGCTCACACATACAATGAACTATTTCATCTAATTGAAGATGGGAAAGGGACAAGGGATGACAAGGACTTGGTTGAAAGGGAAGAAGAAGATATTTCTATAGCACAAAGTTTAAAAGAAACCTCCATACACATTGCAACGACCAAATCTCTAGTGATGCCTTGTGAAGAAGTGATCATGTACCTAATACAACATATAGAGGTCAACACAAAGATAATTTTGAATGATTAGGGAAGGTTTGTTGGATAATTTGCATCAACTAATTTTGAATCCTTCTACAAATTTCCAAAGGTTGAAATCCATTTCACCAATGAGTGGTTGAATTTTTTTTATGCATGACCATAACTGCTCTAACATCCTGGCTAATTGGTATGAGGAAGGGAGGACTTTCAAAGCTTTAAGAAGCAAAGATTTCCCCACCATTCACCTTAGGTTAATATACACATGGGAAACCCAATTGGTTAACATAATCTATGGTGAAGAAGATTCAACTCATGTGAAAATAGACCAATGGTGTGTGAAATCACTAAAGGAGGCAAAATTTTCAATTGAGCTGCTATCCTTTATAAATCACTTGTAGAAGCCATTGGAAAATATCAATTGGATGCTTTCTCATGAACCCTACAATTTGACATGTCTACTTACCTATTAGACATGGTTTGTTCTTCTAACACATTCATGAGGTTAGGTTGGTCATGGTCCCCAAAGAAAACCCATTTTTATGTATATTTCAAAGATTGATAAAATGACATGTATAAATTTCAGTTTTCATTTATCTGTGATGGATTCCTAGCACCATTATATGAACTCATTTTTTGTAAACCTTGCCCAAGAATATCTCCATAATCTATATAAGTGTTGAAAAAAATTGGAGATAGGTACTTGGATGAACACTCTACCAATATTAGGATTTATGGTGTCACACAAGCTCCTCATATGCTTCTAGCATATGTGCCAAATAGGTTGATCATTCAAGAAACTGGGTATCAAATAACTCTACATGGTTTTAATTCCTACCTAATCAAACACCAAAAGAAGTTGTGCCCAACCTATCCATGGTATATAGGCATGTATGGGTTAACATATTTGAATTGGGTTGGGATGGAAGGAGAAGGAATTGAGGCATATCATTTCAAGTTGGGAAGAACTGAAGTGCATGATCCCTTAGGGATTGTTGCAAAACATAGATCTGAGATGAGGATATATTTTCCTTATCAACAACAAGAGAATGAGATTGAAAACCCTCATATGAGAGAATTGACTTATGAAAAGGTTTTTAATAATTTGAAAATTATTACCAATGAGAAAGAAATACGAAGGAAGGAAGAAGTTGCAAGGGATACTACTGAAAGGGAACATCTTCAAGAAAAAAAGATAAGAACAATAAAAAGGAAGATTGGAGGCATTGGATAAGGCCAAAATAAAAGAAAAAACATAGAAAAAAGATGCCAAAAAAAAGAACTGACAAAGTCAAAAAAGGAATCAGATGTTAGATCTAAAACTAAATTGGCAACAAGGAAAGAAGAAGCAGATGGGAAATCCAAAACTAAGGAGAAGAGGAGAATTGAAAAAGAAAAATAAAGATAATGATGTAATAGAAGGGACCATACAAGATGGAAATGAGCTAGCATAGCAGCCCAATATTGATGAAGGAAACATAGGGCAACACAATTATTCACAAATGGAAGAAGTCTTGATCACTCAAACCTTTTCCATTAATTTTGGTCTAGGATTGGTCACAACAGATGATGGTCCTATTCCAATTCTAGTAGATGAATTTGTTTTTCATTCAACAGACAAAGGCACGTGCCTTTCAGTCACCAACCTCCAACAAGATATTTTGTTATGGGTGATCTGGAATTTTGTGATAGAGCATATTTAGGGATGGGGTTTTGCATTTCTTAATGGATTAAGTGGCAAGGGAAACACAACAGCACACTTGGATGCCTTTGGTTCTTCTGTTGAACTCTATGATGTATGCTTTAGTTGCCACCTCCTTTAATCAGTTTTTAATCAAATGTATATACATGTATTTTATTCATGAAAATCCTACACCCATTGGAAACGGTTCGTATATTTTTTTTTGATGGTAGTCTAATTTTCTTTTGCCTTTGACATTGAAAGACAGCTGGTGGCTTTATAATCGTTGTTAATCATTACTAATGCAAAAACTGGAAATACATTCGAGTTAGTTGAGTTCTTGGGTAGGCTTGCTACTCAATATTTTCAGTCATGTTGTGTTATCTTTTCCCTGTTTCCATTTTAACTACACAATGTTTTGTACACTGATAACATGCAAATGTGGGCTCTTTGTTGAAAGTAAAAAGGGCAATAATAAAAAAAAAAAAATTAAAAGTCACATAGGAGTATAAGATAAATAACTGTTAAGATAAATAAAAAACTTAAAATATTTTTTGAAGTGTAATTGCCTCCCATTTATCAGTGGGAAAGTTATAACTTAATATGGTAAATATAAGATATGAACAATAATACAATTCAAACTTTATCAACTAATTATGGAGTAATTTTCATTTCAAATTAAGAATTTAAAATAGGAATTCAAATGGGAGGGGTAAAAGAAAATAATAATTAAAACATTTTAATAATGAACCAAATATAATATTATTTATTTTAACTGTCACTGTACAGTATAGATATAATATCAATATTTTATAAAAAAGTGAAAAAAATAATATAAATCACATTTTAAAATAAAAAATTGCATTCTTAGTACAAGATATGATGATGATATAAATCACATTTTAAAATAAAAATTCCATTCTTAGTACAAGATATGATTCCATTGCATACAAAAGGAGTTAACTAGAATGTGTTAGTGGAATTTTTCTCTCTTAAAATTGATTACAATTTTTTTATTGGCATTATCTTAAATTTTTTTTTGTTTGTTAATTTGTGCAGGACCTGCGATTAACCTGTGGCTTGAGAAACCGCGACTCAGGGGCATCTAAGCCGTCAAAATCACCCGGGGATCGCACCCGGCTTGAGCCACACCAACCCTTAACATGGTTGGATTTTTTGTCCCCGCAGGTTTCGAACCGGTGACTTTAACATCACGGAGTGGCTTAACAACACACTCCGTCACCGACTGTCCTACACCTCGGGGACGACATTATCTTAAATAAGGTTAACTTAATTTAGGTATATTTATGCTTATTTGTAATGGCTTCTAGATGTTATGATAGTTTACTCTTACTGATATTGTTATTTTGATGGATCAAATCTTACTACTACATAAAAAGTTAAATTAGTGTATGATAATAATTGGGTGGGCTGTGGTCTAGTGGCAATTTGAAGATTCCCTTAGTTGGAATGGTTTTAAGCTAAGTTGGATATGAACCTCAATTGATCTTATATTGCTTTTTGAAAGATGGGAACATGAAGAATCATGTATCTTTGATTTAAATGGATATACCATTTTCTCAATTTGGAACAAAAAGTTGTTGGCCATTGTATCTTTTCTGTTTTTTTTACTGAAAATTTGTTTGCAGTAAATATTGTACAAGGTTAAAATCTACATTTGGCTTCAGGGGGATGCCTTTGTGGTCAAGGGTTTGGCTCAGGACTGTGATAAGCCTTGTTACAATGGGAGATCTGTGGTATTGATTTTTCAAGTCAAAAGAAATGGCGAGCAATTCAAAAATGGAGATCGAGAAGTTTAATGGGAAAAGTTTTGAGTTGTGGAAGCTCAAGATGGAAGATTTGTTGGTGGACAGAGATCAGTGGATTGCGGTAGATCCAGGTACTGCACCTACATGAACTTCAACAAATGACTAGAAAAAGTTAGATCGAAAGGCGAAGAGCACAATCTGACTATGTCTCTCAGATTCAATATTATTGAATGTGTCAGAGGAAGCTACAACCAATGATTTATGGGATAAGTTGGGGAAGTTGTATCAGTCTAAGTCCCTAGTGAATAAACTATTCTTGAGAAAGAAGTTGTATAACATGAGGATGAGAGATGGAGACTCGGTGGCAGAGCATTTGAATGCCTTCAATACTGTGGTAAGTCAGTTAGTATCTGTTGAGATTAAAATTTCAGATGAAGATAAATGTATCAGTTTACTGTGTTCTTTACCAGACTCATGGGATAGTCTGGTTGTGGCCATAGGTAGTAATACAAATGCCTTGAAGTTTGATGAAGTGGTCTCATCCTTGTTGTCGGAGGAGATGAGATGGAAGAATATGGAAGGATAGAGCATAGACGCATTATTTGCAAGAGGATGTTCCCAGGAAAGAAATAGATCTAATCTCTCAAGTGGGAGATCTAAGTCTAAGGGTAGATCTAAATCTCCCAGAAAGTTTGTAAATGTAGAGATGTGGAAAAGAAGGGCACTACAAGAAGCAGTGTAGATCCAAAATTGAGAAAAAGTAGGGATCTGAAGAATCTCCTTCTACAGAAGAAAAGACCTCCAAGGGAGAAGGAGGGGATGTGTACTTGGCTTCATCAAGCACACATGTAGATCATGAGGCATGGTTGGTTGAATCTGGTGCATCCTTTCATATGACTCCCCACGGGGTGTGGTTCTGCGAATATGAAAGGTATGATGGAGGTAATGTTTTCTTAGGTGATGATTCGATAACCAAAATCTTAGGACGAGGAAAAATCAAGTTGAGGCTCATAGAAGGAAGAATTAGAACACTGTCTGGTGTTCTGCACATCCTAGGTTTGGCCAAAAATTTGATTTTTGTAAGAAAAATGGATGATGTAGGGGTAAAAAAATATTTGAAAAGGAAACCTGTAGGATGGTTCGAGGAGTAATGGTGTTGTTGAAGGGAGTTCGGTTTGGAACTCTGTATAGGATGCAAGGAAGCACTATTAGTGATGAGTGTAATAGTTCCATTGTTCTTGATATTGGAGTTGAAGAAGAAATAACTTCTACAGTCTCTGGAGTAAAGGTTATGTTGTGGCATCAAAGACTGGGGCATATCGGAGAGAAGGGTCTTTGAATACTACACGGTAAAGGTATGGTTGAAGGTATGTATAACTACTCTCTGAATTTTGATTTCTGTGAACATTGTGTATACGAGAAGCAGAATCGGTTAAGATTCCCTTTTAGTGCAACGAGGGCAGAAGGAATTTTACAGCTAGTTCTTAGTGATGTTTTTGGACTTGTATCAGTCCCATCATTGGAAAAATATGTGTACTATGTCTCATTTATAGATGAGTTCTGGAGAAATAATTGGATATATTTCCTCAGGAAGAAATCTGAAGTCTTTGACAGGTTTAAAGAGTTTAAGGCTCTTGTTGAGAATCAAGCAGAGAAAATAATTAAGGTGTTGAGGACAGATAATGGCGGAGATTTCCGCGGGAATGAATTTGAATAATTCTGTAAGAAGTGCGATATAGCAAGGCAGAAGACTACTCCATATACATCTCAATAGAATGGAGTTGGTGAAAGGATGAACATGACATTGATGGAAAAAGCAAGGTGCATGCTCAATTGTGTCGGGTTAGGACAAATATTCTGGGTAGACACAGTGGGTATTGCATGTTACCTGGTCAACATATCACCCTCATCAGCGCTAGATGACAAGACTCCACAAGAGGTATGGACTGGTAATAAACCTTCTCTCACACATCTCAAGGTATTTGGTTGTAATGCATATGTTCACGTTCCAAAGGAAAACAAGAGTAAGCTAGATAAGAAGGCTAAAAAGTGTATCTTTATTGGATATAAAGATGGTCTCAAAGGTTATAAGCTTTGGAACCCATAAACTAAGAAGGTAGTGTATAGCCGAGATGTGGTATTTAGAGAAATGAAGGATGTTGTTAAACATGAAATCCTACCAAGTAAGGAAGAACCAAAGGAAATAGAGTTTGATTTAAAGGATGATGAGTCAGACTCTACAGAAGAACATGAATCAAAAGAAGAAGATCCTCATACTCCAGTATTGAGGAGATTGGTTTGAGAAAGAAGGCTAACAGAAAGTTATAATCCATCTGATTTTCGTTCAAATTTTGCTTTGTCTATTACTGATGATGATCCTAGAACTGTCAGGGAGTCAGTTGATTAAGAGGATGGAAATCTCTAGAAAAAGGCCATCGATGAAGAAATGACAACCTTGGATAAGAATGAGGCTTGGGATTTAGTGAAGTTTCTGACTGGAAGAAAGCCCATTGGCAACAAATGGGTATTTAAAAGGAAGCTGAATGCAGAAGGAAAAGTGGATAAACACAAAGCTCGATTAGTAGCAAAGGGTTATTCCCAGGTTGAGGGAATTGATTTTGGTGAGATATTTTCTCTTGTTTCGAAGTTAACCTCTATAAGATTTATGTTATCTGTTGCTGCTACATTTTATTTTGAAGTAGAACAGATGGATGTGAAGACAACATTCCTACATGGGGATTTGGAAGAAGAAATCTATATGAAGCAACCAAAAGGATTTGCTGTGAAGGGAAAGAAGGAGTTGGTACGGAAGTTGAAAAAGTCCCTGTATGGTTTAAAAAAATCACCAAGGATGTGGTATCAAAAATTTTATACTCATATGTCGGGACTTGGCTTCACAAGAAGCAAAGAGGATCACTGTGTGTATTTTAAATTAATTGGTGATCATTTGATTTATTTGGTCTTATATGTGGATGACATGTTGCTGATAGGAAACAACAAGGAGATTATCCAAGATGTGAAAACTCAGTTGTCCTCTAAATTTGACATGAAGGATCTTGGTGCTTCAAATTTCATTTTGGGCATTGAAATTAAAAGAGATCGAAAAAAGAGGAAACTTTGTTTAAATCAGAGAAAATATGTCGAGACAATATTGTAGAGGTTTAATATGCAGGAACGTAAACCGATCAAAGTTCCTATTCCTGTTGGTGTAAAGTTATTGTGGATTAGTGTCCCAAGACATAGGAAGAGGAGGAGGACATGTCTCGTGTTCCATATGCGAGTGCAGTTGACAGTTTGATGTATGCAATGGTCTGTATTAGATCGGACATTGCACATGTAGTGGGAGTTTTGAGCAGGTATATGTCAAAACCAGGGAAGGAGCATTGGACATCAGTGAAAAGGATTTTCAGGTATTTGCATGGCACTATTAGCTATGGATTGTGCTACCAAGGAAGACCATGATTGGACAGTGTGTTGGATATACATGTCTTTGTAAATGTAGACTGGGATGGAGATTTGGATTGTAGGAGATCTACAAGTGGGTATGTGTTTAACCTGTTTTGAGGAGCAATAAGTTGGATGAGAAAAAGATAGGCTGTAGTGGCACTTTCAACTACAGAAGCTGAATACATGGAAACCACTCATGCAAGTAAGGAAGCAGTATGGTTACAAAGATTGTGTTCAGGTATTGGGTTGGTACAACAAGCTGTAAGGATAGATTGTGACAGTCAAAGTGCAATTTTTCTGGAAAAGAACCCGGCTTATCATTCAAAGACAAAGATATTGATATTCAATATCACTTTGTGAGAGACATGGTTGAAGAAAAGAAAGTATTGCTGATGAAGGTGGACACTTTGAAGAATGTTGCAGATTCATTAACAAAATCTGTGAGCACTGAGAAGTTCTCTTGGTGTAGAGGATCCATGGGCATTGTTTTCCTGGATTGTTGATTGTGTAACCCTGTAACCCATTGTATGCAAAGAAAACAACAAGTGGAAGAATGTTGGGTATGTGTTATATTCTTTGCACGAGTAGTGCCTCAGGAAACGTGTCACATTTTTGGGCGGTTTTTCGGCACATGGTTTTGTTCTGATGGTTTTCTATTTCCAGTTAAGGAAATAAGGTTGTTGACTAATTCAGGTCATTGGGTTAGGGTTTTGGATGCTGTTGGCTCATATATGTATATTGTATTGTAAACAATGTAACACTGTAAATGAATATAGAATATGTTGGTTTTCCCGATTTGGGTTTCCAGGGGAAAAATCTCTGTATAATGTTTGTATTTTCCATTGTATCTTTTCTATTCTTTTATTGGAAATATGTTTGCAATAAATATTGTACAAGGTTAAAATCTACACTTCTTCTATGCATTAATGATATTTCTATAATTGCAAAAACAATTGAATATATTCACAAGCAACTCAAAGATCTCCAATAGTTCTACAAAAAATATGAGCTTACCATTAACATTAATTAAATCTAAGAAAATAATTTGTCCTTCTGATTTTTTCTGGTGATAATGTAGTGATAACATCCTTGAAGAGGTGCAATCTTACAAATACTTAGACATTGATTTCAATTACTATTTGAACCATAATGTTAAGAAAAAATCATTGGTGGTTGGAAATGTTAATATTGTCTTGAAAACCAATGTTTTATGATGGGATTGGAATAAGAAAAAAACATTTTCTTTACAGCTATGAAGTTTAGGCTTGCAACATCTTTTTTGATATTTGGAATAAAATTGGGAAAATCTAATATTGCTTCATAACCTATAATTTTCAAATTAAATGTAATGTGTTTTACCCCACTCTTTTGATTGAAGCTAGATGCACTTCCATGAAGTCCAAAGCCATGATTCCTATTTAGATTATAAGCTCAAATTTCTCAAATTGAGTAAAGATAGGCTCCATATTGTTGAGTATAGTATGGGTAGTAACCACCACAAACTTAAAATAGGTTGGGTTAAAGATTAAAATAGGTTGGGCTTGTCTTAACTATTGGAACATAAAAAAATACAAACAAATTAATAATATAGATAATATTAAATCTTACATCCCAATAAAATTTAAAGATAAGACCTCGAATGACAATGAAATAAATAATTAGAGGAAACTAAAATGTTATGAAGCTTTTATAAATACTAATTGAGCTTATCAAACTTTTTCCCCAACATTTTCGGCTTAAAAAATAAAATGAATATCATCAAAATTAAGTCCAATATTCATCACCTCCATAGTGAAAATGGACATTGGACTAACCCAAAATCACCTTGGAATGAGAGAGGTTGTAAATTATGTGAACCAAGGTTGATGATGAGTATAATTTACTTTTAACTTGTCATACCCTTAATAAATATATAAATATAAGTCTATTTTCCCGCTGGTAAAGTCTAGACCCCTCTGGATTTGAACATGTGATCTCTTAGGAGGAAACAAATGTCCTTAATCATTAAGCCCACTGAGGTCTAATGCATAACTCTACCAAATTTCACAAATTCTTCTTCAGGTCCTCTTCCTTATGAAAACCATTATTATCTTAGTACTTTAATTTCCACCATATTCAAACATAGAGCTTAATGGTTAAGAACACATGTTTTATTCTTGAAAGTCACATGTTTAAATCCAGAGGGGAATCCATATCCTAAGGGAGTCTCTTGTCCCACAAACAAGGAGTTCTCATAAACCAATTTAGTGTCTAACTTTAGGATGACCTTAAAAATAGATTATTATTATTATTATTTATTTGATTTATTTATTCATTATTAATATTTTTTTAACATCACCAAACATATCTTTTTAATAAAATGTAATCCATTCAAAATAAATTAATTCTAAATATAAAATAAATTCTATAAAAAATACATTTTTAATATAATAATTTCTAAATATAAAATAAATTCTATAAAATTACATTTTTAATATAATAATTTTTTGACTTCCAACAAAGTTTCAAGAGGATTGAAGGATACTTTTTAGTGGAAAGATTAAATATTTTTTTTTTAATCGCCATTTCAATATTTTAGATAATATTGTTAATGTTGTTAATGTGTTACATAATAATAATAATGTTGTTAATGTGTTACACAATAATTTTGTTAATGTGTTACATGTCCTTTTTAATGAAAGACATTAATTTTTAATAGTTTTATAAATTAATTTGAGTGGATAACTGTGACTAATTTTTATTTTAAATATATTTTTATAAAAGATGAGGGTGATATGTAAAGTTAAGTTTCAAGATTTTTTTTAAATTTGTAAATATTTGTTATTTTTAAACAAATAATTAATTTGAAGATTATCAATTGGATTTATTTGGAGATGATTGATTGCTATTCTCTTTACTTAGGTTCAATCTTTCCAAGTGACATGTTGATGAATATATTGTTATAATGGTTTTGAGTTATATTATTTTTTTTTAAATAAAAAAGGTGTAGTACCTGCTATATTATATTATCTCAAAACTTTGACAAAGTAAACAGCTTCATAGCTACAGTCACCAAAAAATGCTGCCGGTAACCGGAAACCAGCATTATTGGAAAACATCTAGCAGTTATACAGTAATACATTAAGAAAAGAGACATCTGTCCTGCCCGTAGGAAACCAGGACAGATGCCAGTAGTCCAGATAAACCTATAGCAATTACACATAAAGACAAAAAACCTGGAAAACAAGGCAGCCTAGTCACCCGGTGACGTGTCGCTCCCACCAGTTCCCGTCGAAATGGCAAAAGTCTGTATGCACAGGGGGCACTTACGCTGAGCTGGGGCCCCAGAGAGCGCGTCGAGGAGCAAATCTATACGCTGGCCCATGATGAGAGCCCTGTGTTCCAAGTCCGCAATGTGGCTACGGAGCTCGAACACCAAGGCCAGGTGTTCATCGCTGAGGAGGGGACCATGCGTTCCGCCACCCAGGACACTAGGAGGAGCAGTCTTCCAATCCACAGCTTCGCCAATGCCAACCGCTAGCTTCCTCTGAACCGTTACCGTCTCTACTTTCACCATCTTCTCAGCATCTATGACTTGCAGGTCACCCATCCATGGAATTTCTTCCACCACGCAGCCAGGAAGGTCGTCGTCCTTAGTCGGGGCACTCTTGTTGTCCTGCCTGCTGAGCGTCTCCATGGCGCTTGGCTTCTCATTACACGGCAGGTCCCCCCTTGACAGGTCCTCCTCCACAGCACAACCTGAAAACAAATCCGTTGGCTCGTTCTCCTTCTCAGTCCTGCTGCAGCCAGCTCCTTGTTCGACAATGGTGTTGAGCATCGCCCTCCTCTCAACCCGTGCCTTCTTCCTGAGGATGGAAGAGGCCATAGCCAAGCCCCGTTCAAGCTCCTCCTCTCGGCGCCTCTGCGCTTTGTGCGCTTCCCAGGCAGAACCCCGACGAGGTTTTCCTCGTCTCCTAACCATTATACCTAAGCAAATGCTAGTCAAATGCAGAGCTGGGTTAGAAGAGAACCAACTCGAGAGCGGCTGCGAGTGCTGAGCGCAGGCAAGCCAACTCTGTTGAGACCCACAGAGAAGCCACCAGCCTTGGAAAATCTCCCAAGAATGCAGATAGAAGGCGGTAAGTAACCCTGTCGTTGCCGCACCAGGAGCCTTCCTCCGTTGCTCGGGCTCAAAATAAAAACCATAATCAAATTGCCTAATCCTCCGTCCATCCATAATAGCTATGAATTCTTGTGCGCCTGGGGGGTTAATTGTCGCGCGAGGGAGGAGTACCTCCTTCGCCTGTCCTCTGCTATGGCTGTCCATCAGCGTTAAATGTCGCGCGAGGGTGGCGGTCATCAGCTATTAAACCAACGCTGAGTGCGAGTCTGGGTGGCACTTCTTCTCTGTCGCGTGTCACCCCATCCGGGGCGGTTTTGAGCTATATTATTGATCGACCTTATGCCTTGAATATTCTAAAGTTTATCTTGGATACTATCATCAAAATAAAGATAAATATTGGATAATTTTCTTCAATAAATATAACCTGGAAACAAACTAATTTAAAAGTCATAAATATTTAACAATATATATATGCCATCTTTACTTTTTAATTTTTATAATAAGGTTTTGAAATTTTGTATAAATAAGTGTTAGTAGTATTATAAAGGTATTTCAATTATCACAAGTAAAGTGAATTAATAAAATGCTTGAATTATGTTAGAAAAAATTAGTGTTTGAATTTTATGAAAAACAAAAAACAAAAAACAAAAATTAATATTTAGACAAAATTCATGTTTCGATTTTATGAAAAACAGTTTAGAAAATAAAAAATATAAATTATAACCTGGAAACAAACTAATTTAAAAGTCATAAATATTTAACAATATATATATATGCCATCTTTACTTTTTAATTTTTATAATAAGGTTTTGAAATTTTGTATAAATAAGTGTTAGTAATATTATAAAGGTATTTCAATTATCATAAGTAAAGTGAATTAATAAAATGCTTGAATTTTGTTAGAAAAAAATTAGTGTTTGAATTTTATGAAAAACATTTTAGAAAAACAAAAAACAAAAAACAAAAATTAATATTTAAACAAAATTCATGTTTCGATTTTATGAAAAACAGTTTAGAAAATAAAAAATATAAATTATACTGCATTAATATTAAATAAGGTTTATAATTTTACAATTAATATTATTTAACATTAGAACATATAAATAAATAAAAATTATATTGTATTAATGTTACATAAGGTTTAAAATTTCAAAATTAATATTATTTAACATTACAACATATATAAAAAAATAAAAAGTTATAAATTACTTTTTAAGATATAATATTTAACAAAATTCTTAAATATAACAGAAAAAATTTATATTGTATTAATGTTACATAATGTTTAAAATTTAAAATTAATATTATTTAACATTAAAATAAGAAAAAATTATATTGTATTCATGTTACATAAGGTTTAAAATTTCAAAATTAATATTATTTAACATTAGAACACATATAAAGAAATAAGAAATTATAAATTACTTCTTAAGATATAATATTTAACAAAATTCTTAGATATGACATAGAATTATCCTTATGTGTTTTTGTTAAGCCCTCAAAAACTCCTAAGTTTTGGAAAAACTTGGCCTTATCTTTTAAGTATGATTTTTTCTTTTGGACAACATATTGACCTTGGTTACTCATTATTTTAATGCATTGATTCTATCTTTTGGATGATGAAGTTAGATGGGTTTTCATATTTTATTCGTTTGGTTTTCACTTAGTTTCTTTTCTTGATATTTGTTCTTCATTGAGTTTTGGTGTCTTTCCTTCCTCAAATTTTCCTTCTTATTTTTCTTTGTTCAGAGTTTCTTGGTTCCTAATTTCTAGATCAAGTTTGAAAGTGAAAATCGAGTCCATTTTTCGCTTTCATTACTTTGTCCATCTTCGAATTTGGAAATTAGGCATGATTTTCAAATTGAGCCCTCTTTCACCTCTTCTTCTCTTTGAACTATTTTTTTATTTTTGTTCGAAACTTTCTTTTTCCAGGATTCCTTGATCCACCCAATTTTTTAATTAGCCCTGATTTCCAAATCACAACCTTCTTCAACCAACTTTAGTGTGGATAGGTCTTGATCTTGAAATTGTCCCTCCTTAATCTCCTCAAACTCTTCAATTTCTCTCCCCTTCCATTCGAGCTCTTTTAACTTTTGTTTGTTTGTATGTCTCTTCCTTCCTTTCAAACATTTTTTTCTGTTTTCAAATTCTACCAAGTCAAAACCTTTTATATAACCCAATTTCTCAATCAACTCCGACATCCAAATTGGACTTCCTTTTCATTTTTTCATTGTTGCCTTACCCCAATTATTTCCAAATCAGGCCCTCTTGTCACCATTTGAACCATACAAAATTTCAACCTTATTCGATGTGTTTTTATTCTGTTTATATTCTTTTCGAACTTTATATGTTACCTTCAAAAGCCACATTTCATCGATCAGTCCAAAACCTAAAAATTAAGACCTCTAGTCACTAAAGAGCTTTAATCATGGTCCAATTTAGTGATCCGACCCAACTTCAAAATTGGGCCTTCCTTTTACTAATGTTAGTGAGACTGTGTCTCAATTTCTCAATTGGTCTTGATTTTGAAATCAACCTCCTTTCTCTCGAATTTTTGTTTGCATGTGTAAAACATTTTAAAAGTTTTCATCACAACCTTCAAATTTTGATTCCACTTTTAAACTCTTAAACTCTTCAAAAGTCTGAAACCTTTTCAAAATTCAATTGTGATCAATATCAACTTCAAAAATTAAACCTCCCCCACACAAATCCATGACTTGATTTTATGATCACACTCCACTTCAAAATTAGGCTTTCCCAAATCCATGCCTTGATTATATGATCACACTCCACTTCAAAATTAGGCCTTCCCAAATCCATGCCTTGATTATATGATCACACTCCACTTCAAAATTAGGCCTTCCCTTGCCTAAAAGTAGTAATGAGGGGTCCTAGTTTCTTTTAATTGACCCTAATTCACCAAACATGCTCCTTTGCTTTTTGGGTCTTCGCACGTGTGACATTTTTCTAAAAGTTTGAATGGAATCCTTAATGTATACATGTCTCCTATGCTTTAATGCGCTTTTAAAGCACGTTCCATCTCATCTCAATTTGATGGTGCCACAAATTGAATAACCGCCCTTTCAAACTTATGAATAAATACATCTCATCTCAATTTGATGTTGCCAGAAATTGAATAACCGCCCTTTCAAACTTATGAATAAATGCAAACATGCCCATGGTATTTTTTATTCAAAAGTTCAAAGTTGAATGCAAAGATCATTTGTTTGAATAGTCTATGCATTGAAGCAATGATTGGATTCCCCTGGTAACGCTTGAATTTTTCAAATGAAATCATGGATGATACAACCTAGGAAATGATGCCTTTCTATCTATTTCACTAACCGAGTACTTGGTTCATAAACCCTCTTGTTCAATTAGCATTTTTTCATTTTAAATGAGCTTAGGTTGTTTTTTCATTGTTTTAGCCAGTGGTGATATCTATGTGCAATCGAATCTTCCGTAGTTCGAATTTAGTTAGTGATTTCATAAAACATAGATAGATTTACTATTCCACCCTTGAAAAGATAAAGTTCTTAAGTGAGCTATTTGTATGAGTCTTGATTACTTTGGTGTTTACCTAAAAAAATTATTGATAACTTCGGGTTTGAATGGTAAATCCCAACTAAATTAAAATCTCTTCTACAATGGCATGCAACTTAGTTCAAGATCAAGATCACCATCCTTAGAAATAGTTTCCATTTCGAACCACTAGAATGTAGCTATTAATGCATTTTAATTTGATTTTTTAGCTAGACCCTGCATGTTTGGTTTTTGTGTTGCATTAACCTACACGAATTTCCATATGAATACTATTAAGGGTAAGATGGAAAAAAGAAAGGTGAACATGAGAGATCAATCACAAGCTAGTCAAAGGATCAAATTGATATTGTATAGGTTACTAAGGAGACAATGTCAACAAGCAAACATAATCCCATAGTTGTAGAATCATCAACTAGAAAGGAAAATAATTTGGCTAGAGGAAAGCAACTAATCATGGAATCCCAAGCTAATTAAGATGCTAAATTTTCCCACTTATGTAGACACCTCATACACTACTAGGTTTGATGGAGCTCACACATACAATGAACTATTTCATCTAATTGAAGATGGGAAAGGGATAAGGAATGACGAGGACTTGGTTGAAAACGAAGCATAAGATATTTCTATAGCACAAAGTTTAAAAGAAACCTCCATACACAATGCAACGACCAAATCTCTAGTGATGCCTTGTGAAGAAGTGATCAGGTACCTAATACAACATATAAAGGTCAACACAAAGATAATTTTGAATGATCAAGGAAGGTTTGTTGGATCATTTGCATCAACTAATTTTGAATCCTTCTACAAATTTCCAAAGGTTGAAATCCATTTCACCAATGAGTGGTTGAAAGTGTTTATGCATGAGTATAACTGCTCTAACATCCTAGCTAATTGGTATGAGGAAGGGAGGACTTTCAAAGATTTAAGAAGCAAATATTTTCCCATCATTCACCTTAGGTTAAGATACACATGGGGAAACCAATTGGTCAACATAATCTATGGTGAAGAAGATTCAACTCACGTGAAGATAGGCCAATGGTGTGTGAAATCACTAAATGAGACAAAATTTTCAATTGAGTTGCTATCTTTTCTAAATCACTTGTAGAATCCATTGGAAAATATCTATTGGATGCTTTCTCAGGAACCCTACAATTTGACATGTCTACTTATCTATTAGACATGGTTTTTTCTTCTAACATATTCATGGGGTTAGGTTGGTCATGGTCCCCAAAGAAAACACATGTTTATGTATATTTCAAAGATTTATAAAATGACATGTATATATTTCAATTTTCATTTATCTGTGATGGATTCCTAGCACCATTATATGAACTCATTTTTGTAAACCTTGCCCAAGAATATCTCCAAAATCTGTATAAGTGTTGAAAAACATTGGAGATAGGTACTTGGATGAACACTCTACCAATATTAGGATTTATGGTGTCACACAAGCTCCTCATATGCTTCTAGCCTATGTGCCAAATAGGTTGATCATTCAAGAAATCAAGTATCAAATAACTCCATAGATGATTTTAGGGGCTAAATTTCACAAATGGGCTAATTTTCCATGTTTTTTTCCAAAAAAAAGATTTTCCAATTTCCATTTTTTTCTAAAAGCAATTCGCCCAAACTCCATAGAATAAAATTATTTTACCTTAAAAATCTCCAAAATTTTATAGAAACTATATTAAATCCTTAAAAATTTGAATATTTTTACAAAACTATCACCAAACATTTTACATTTTGCATATTAAGGACTAGTAATATTAGCCCAAGTTTCTACATTTTAATATAAATTTCCATACTTAAAATCATCCCTAAATAACTCTACATGTTTTTAATTCCTACCTAATCAAACACCAAAAGAATATGTGCCCAACCTATCCATGGTATATAGGCATGTATGGGTTAACATATTTGAATTGGGCTGGGATGGAAGGAGAAGGAATTGAGGTATATCATTTCAAGTTGGGAAGAACTAAAATGCATGATCCCTTGGGGATTGTTGCAAAACATAGATCGGAGGCGAGGATATATTTTCCTTACCAACAACAAGAGAATGAGGTTGAAAACCCTCGTATGAGAGCATTAACTTATGAAGAGGTTTTTAATAATTTGAAAGTTATTACCAAGGAGAAAGAAAGAAGAAGGAAGGAAACAATTGCAAGGGATACTACTGAGAGGAAACATCTTCAAGAAAAATAAAAAGGAAGATTGGAGGCATTGGATAAGGCCAAAATAAAAGAAGCATAGAGAAAAGATGCCAAAAAAGAAGAATTGACAAAGAAAAAAAAGGAATCAGATGTTAGATCTAGAACTAAATTGGAAACAAGGAAAGAAGAAGAAAATGGGAAATCCAAAGCTAAGGAAAAACCTAAGGAGAAGAGGAGAATTGAAGAAGAAGTGAAGAAGAAAAATAAATATAATGTTCTAATAGAAGGTACCATACAAGATGGAAATGAGCTAGCATAGCAGCCCAATATCGATGAAGGAAACATAGGGCAACACAATTATTCACATGGAAGAAGTCTTCATCACTCAAACCTTTTCCATTAATTTTGGTCCAGGATTGGTCACAATAGGTGATGGTCCTATTCCAATTCTAGTAGATGAATTTTTTGATTTGGATTTTTTTCATTCAACAGACAAAGGAAGCAAGTAATAAAGAAAAAAACATAGAATAAGAAAAATCAACTTGGATTATGAAGTGATACTCGCTACTAAAACTATGGTGATGGACATAAGAAATATGAGTTTAGCTTCCTCTATTTTTTCCATATTATCCATTGTGCAATTCATTGTACATAAAGCTATGGATGTGGAAAAGAGGATGAGGGAATATGAAATAAAAATCACCTTGCTGGAAAATCAAGTCAATTACTACAAATCTAACAAGTATTAGACTTCAAATTTTATTAACTATGATTTCAAACTATAAGATGAATTGAATAGTTTCCAAATAGAGTTATATGACAAAGCCCAACATGTGTAGGCCCATGGTCAATATATTGTTGGTGTCATGACTCATATCCAAGCATGGGAGCTTTCTTGTCGTCAAGCTAAATCACAATTTGATAAAGCAATAGACTGGAAATATGTAGGTTCTAAACCTTTACAGTATAACATGCACTTACAAATTCTTTATAAATCGGAAAGAAAACAATAACATTCACACATAGTACTCATAAATTTACTCTGGAAACCCTTAACCAGGTAACCTAACAAATGTTTAGAGTTTCCTCTCTAACTCTAATTGTATTAACTTCACCATTACAATACAATATATAGGCGACATCCAAAACCCTAATCCATTGAATTGGATTAGATTTCTTGACCGGAATTACATTACAATGGGATGAAAAACCATTGGCCGAAAAACAATAAAAAACATGCAAAAAGTGAACCAAAAACAACCCAAAATTTGTTCTCCTTAAATAAGGGGGTCCAAAAGCCTCGCCCTTGCTCCCATTCTAGTGTATAGTACATGGGATAATCATGCAGACAATATAACACATACCCAACATTCTCCCACTTGTTTTTTTCTTTGCATACAAGGGACCCCAGGATTACATGATCAACAATTCGAGGCAACAATGCCCATTATTTCTCTACATGAAGAAAAATTCTCAGTTCTCAAAGACTTTTTCAATGAATCTGCAACATTATTCAAATTTTCCACCTTCACTAGTAACCTTCTTGTGTTCAACCATGTCTCTCACAAAGTGATACTGAACATCAATATTCTTTGTCTTAGAATGATAAGTTGGGTTCTTTTCTAGAAAGATTGCACTATGACTATAACAATATAACCTTACAAATTGTTGTACAAACCCAATACTTGAACACAATTTTTGTAACCATACAAATTCCTTACTTGCATGAGTGGTTTCCATGTATTCATCTTTTGTAGTTTAGAGATCAACTAAATATTGTCTCTTGCTCATCCAACTGATTGCTCCTCCAAATAGGTTAAACACATAACCACTTATAGACCTTCTATGGCCTCGATCTCTAGTCTAGTATGCATCAACAAATCCATGTATGCCCAACACTCTATCTGCTCCAGGTATTCCTTGGTACTGAATTTCATAATATGTAGTTCAACACAAATACTTGAAAACCCTCTTTACAACTTCCCAATTCTCCTTCCCTAGTTTTGACATATAACTTCTCAAAACTCGCAGTGCATGTGCAATGTCTAGTCTAGTACAAACCATTACATACATCCAAGCTTCCAACAACACCAACATATGGAACAAGGGACATGTCCTCTTCCTCTTCCTGTGTCTTGGGACATTGATTTGCAGATAAATTTACACTTACATGAATAGGGACCTTCATCAATTTACATTCCTTCATATTAAACCTCTGCAATATTGTATCAACATATTTTCTCTAATTCAATCATTATAGTTTCATGTTTTGCCAATATCTTTTAATTTCCTTGCCCAAAACAAAATTTGCATCGCCATGATCTTTCATATCAAATTTAGAGGAAAACTAGGTTTTTACCTCCTTGATGATTTCCTGGTTGTTTTCATTCAAAAACATATCATCAACATAAAACACCACATAAATAAAATGATCTCCAACTAATTTGAAATACACATAGTGATCGACTTTTTTCCTTGTGAAACCAAGTCCCAAAATATAAGTATCAAACTTTTGATACCATAGGGACTTTTTCAGCTTGCAAACCATCTCTTTCTTACCCTTCACTGCAAAACCTTCTAGTTCTTTCATGTAGATTTCTTCTTCAAGATCTATGTGTAGGAATGTTGTATTTATGTCCATCTGTTCTAATTCAAGTTCAAAAGAAACAACAAGAAAGAAAATAAATCTAATTAAAGTCAATTTAGCAATAGGAGAAAAAATGCCACCAAAATCAATTCTCTCTACCTGGGAATATTCCTTTGCTACTAGGCGATATTTATACTTCTTCACTTTACCTTTTGCATTCAAATTCTTCTTAAACATCCATTTGCTACCAATGATATTTCTTCCATATGGAAAATCAACTAGATCACAAGCCTCATTTTTATCCAAGTAAGCCATTTATTCAACCATGGATTTCTTCTAGAGTATACTATCCTTTGAATCCACTACCTCCCTAATAGTTTTGGGATCATCATCAATAATAGACAAAGAAAAACTAGAACATAAATCAAGTGGATTATACCTTTCTAGTTGTCTTATTTCCTGAATCGATCTTCTCAATACTGGAGTATGAGGTTTTTCTTCTTTTGTTGAGTCAAATTATTCACCCTCCAACTCAAACTCTATTGTCTCTTGTTCTTTTTATTTTGGCGGGACTTCCTATTTAGGAACATATTTAACCTCTCTAAAGAAAACATCTCAATTGTATACATCCTTCTTAGTTTTCAGATTCCAAATTTTATATCCTTTTACACAATCTTTATAACCAATAAAGATACACTTTTCAACATTATTATCCATCTTAATCCTATTTTCCTTTGGAACATGTACATAAGCATCACAAACAAACACTCTAATATGTTCAAGAGATGGTTTCTTACCAGTTCATGTGTCATGTATACTTTTTCCACCAATGCTGATGAGGGTGATCTATTTACTAGGTAACATGCAATACCCACTGCCTCTGCCCATAATGCATTTCCTAACCTGACATCACTGAGCACGCTCCTTGATTTTTCCATCAACATCCTATTCATCCTTTCTGCAACCCCATTTTGTTGAGGTGTGTATTGAGTAGTCTTCTTCCTTTCTATACCGCACGTCTTACAAAATTCCTCAAATTCATTCCCATAGAATTATCCACTATTATTTGTCCTAAATACATTTATTTTATTCTCTATCTGATTCTCCACAAGAGCATATACCAAATACCTCAAATTTATTTCGGAGGAAATAAATCCATGCATTCCTTGAGAAATCATCAATGAACGAAACATAATACATAGATTTACCTAATGATGGAATAGTCACAGGTCCAAACACATTACTATGTACTAAATATAAGATCCCATTTTCTCTTGTTGCACCAGATGAGAATCTTACATGATTCTATTTACCATATATGCAATGTACACATAAATACAAATACACTATGAAATCATACAAACCTTCAACCATAAATTTACTGTGTAGTGATCGAAGGCCCTTCTCTCCAATATGTCCCAATCTTTGAAGCCACATCATTATATTTTATCTAGAGACCATAAGGGATTTTTATTCTTCACCCTCAAGAACAACATAACTGTTACACCCATTACTAATTGTGCTTCCCAACAACTTATATAGATTTCCATTATGAACTCCCCTCATCAAAACCATTTCTCCTCGAACGATTTCATAGGTTTCCTTTTCGAAAATAGTATGTACACCCGCATCACTCATCTTACTTACATATATCAAGTTTCTAGCTAGATATAGAATGTGAAAAAACCTATGGAGTGTTATAATCCTTCCATCCTTGAGCTGCAATTTGATTTTTTCGTGCCCAATAATTTAGGCTATCAAGTCATCTCCTAGGAAAATGTCACATCCATTATACTTTTCATATTCACAAAACCACTCCCTGTGGGGAGTTATATGAAAAGAAGCACTTGAATTGATTAGCCATACATCATTATCTACATGTGTTCTTGAAGAAGCCAAGTACACATCCCCTCCTTCTCTAGAGGAGTCTTTCCCTTATGTGGAAGGAACATCATTAGATCCCTTCCCTCTCTCAACACTTTTTGATTTGCAATCCTTCCTGAAATTACCAACTTTACCACATTTCCAACATCTCTTTAAGGATTTTCCTAGAGATTTAGATCTACCTCTAGAGTTAGATCTCCCACTCAAGGAATTATTTTTATTTCCATCCATGGCATGTCCTCTTACAGATAAGGCATCCTTGCTATGGCTATCCATGGTTTTCCTCCTCATTTATTCTGATAACAAGGATGAAATCACATCATCAAACTTTAATGTGGTCACATAACTACCAATGCTACAACCATACTATCCCAATAATATAGAAATGAACATAGTAAACTAATGCACTTATCTTCATATGAAATTTTAATATCCACAAACAACAAATGACTTACCACATTATTGAAGGAATTTATATGCACCATCATCAAGTCTCCATCATTCATCCTTAGGAGGTGCAACTTCTTCCATAGGAAAATTTTGTGTACCAGGGACTTTGACTAATACAAATACCCTAAATTATCCCATAACACATTAGTTGTAGCTTCTCGCAAGACATTGAGTAATAGTGAATCTGAAATATACATCTGGATTGTGCTCTTTTCCTTCCTATCCAACTTCTTCCAATATTTTGTTGACATACATGTAGGTGCGGTACCTGGATCCACAACGACCCACTAATTTTTGTCTATCAAAAGATACTCCATCTCCAACTTCCAAAGCTCAGATCTTTTCCCAATAAATTTCTTGATCTCTATTTTTGAACTACTCGCCATTTTTTTCGTTGCAAGAATCACTACTACAGAGCTCCAACTGAAACTAGGTTTATCATAAACCCAAGATAAATGAACCCTTAACAACAAAGGCACCCCCCTAAAGTCAATAACTTCTCTAATACCAAATATAGGTTTTAAACCTTTACAATATAACCATGCACCTATTTATTATTTATTAAACATAATTAAAACAATAGCATTCACACATAATACTAAAAGATTCAACCTAGAAACCCTTAACCGAGAAAACCAACAAATGTTTAGAGATGCACCTCGAACTCTCATTGTATTAAATTCACCATTAAAATAAAATATATAAGATCTTGCACCATCCAAAACCCTAATCCATTGATCCATATTAGATTCCTTGACTAGAATTATATTATAATGGGATGAAAAACCATTGGCCAAAAAACACCAAAAAACAACCCAAAATTGTTTCTCGACAAATATGACCCTAAACCCCCAGACAGGAGGGTACAAAATCCCCCCCCTTGCTCCCATTGTAGAGTATAGTACATAAGAAAATCATGCAAAGAATATAACACATACCCACCAAAATCCTCCTAGGAGGAAGTCCCCACAAAAATTCATGTTTTCAACGCTGAAGCATTTGAAGAAATAATTTTTGGCTTGAGATACTAAAAGTAGGAAGCCCAAAATTCTCTCAAGGGAGTAACACATGATGTAATAGACATTTCTCTATTATGGAAGGTTATAGAGAATATGGAAAATAATTACCATTTATCATATTTTGGGCCAAAAGACAATTTATTTCCATAGGGGCAAGTATCTAAGGACCTAGAATATCAAACTAACTCAAACAAAAAATATATCAGCTCTCTATTTGAAATTAATGAATCCACCACCCAAAAGTTTGTTGAATCTCCTACTAGAGACATGATATTAATAAAACATATGATGCATAATATGCAGAAGTTTGAAAAAATAACGAGGCATAGTATTGCATCCTATAAGGTCCCTTTAAAATAACATAATTTTTCCCAAACATATGAATTGAATCAAACATTTGAGGCATGAACTACATATGTAAAGAGATGGAGAAAAGAAAGGGATGAAGCTTCCTCAATCCATGTAGGATTTTCTTTTAGAGGAGGATATTTGAATAAAAAAGAAGGCTTGACTCCCCAATTAGGAGAAAATGCAATTTGCTTGAGGAACCCCGTAGACAAGAAGGTGAAATGAATAGGCAACTAGATGTATCAAGGTGATTAATTTCCTCCACCTTATTATTTTATATAAGTAATATGAAATTGATTGTAGAGTGTATTTTTTCTTGTACACTTTTGTACACTATTCTATGAACTATTAATGAGGAGAGGCCATTATTGGCCACTTTTTGGAGACTTGTTCTGGTGTATGTGTGGTGTGGGACTATTCCCTCCTTATTTATGTTGGAATGGATATAAGACTATTAATTTTGTTGTAGACTATTCTCATGAAAATGATGATTGCTTCCTACTGTTGAGTTTCAATAAATTGTTAGTGGAGAATTTGAAATTGTTACTAGTTCTTAATTTAGGATAACATGTTTTGATGACTAGTGATTTCATTATTTTAACCATTATTTCACAATAAATTATTTTATGTTCTAATGGTTAGAATGGCTTTTTATTTCATGTTCATTTCTTTTTCTCAAATTGATATAGATTATATTGAGAATGAAATGAGATACAAACAAAAATATAGCAGAGAATACAAAAATATAGTGGAACACAACTTCTAGTAATGAATAAAATAACAAAGTACTGTAGAACACAAACTGGCTAGAATGGTGGTATCTTATCTATGAAGAGAAACAGATGTCGACTCTGCTCATTTGCAAAAACATGATTATAAAGAGGCAAAAAATGGCCTTTGATAATGAAGCCTAAATAAAAAGAGGCAAAATCCCTAAACATCAAAACCCTAACCCTAGAAGATGAAACACCAAAAGTATTGCACGCCCTAAGGTGGTTTGTTGATACATCAACTTCCCAGGGGCACAACCTTTCCATACAATATCCTTTTGAGGTGCACGATAGATCGTAGGAAAGAAATATCATAGGATTAATTTTTTTTTCTGGGGCCATGGAATGCCATTGAAACCCTTGGCCCCTCGAATGTCCAAAAAAAATTGTTTAGGGACTAAGAACATCCCTGGAAGCTTGGGACCCAAAAAAATCGTAGAAAAACTACCAATAAGATAGAGAACCGTTGAGTTAGTGGAAGAGGTGGGAAACCACTATGTAACACCCCATTTTCAAACCCATGATCATATGTAATTAATCATTTCTATTGATTTCCATGCCATGGCATATAAAAATTGTAAATGTATTATTGTTTAATTGGAGAATGCTAAGAAACTGGCTGATGGGTGAAGCCTTAAAGTACTGGCCATGATACCTCGAGAGGGAATAGTGAGGGGGTAGAAAGGGGATTAATGTGCAAGAGATCCCAAACCACCTTGATGAATGATGTGGAGGAAAATAGGCATAATTTCCTCTAGCTTGTAGCTAAGGAAAAATCAGTTAATGAGAAGGGGGTTGGTAGTTGAACAACCAACCACCCCTAATGAAGACATGTACATGGAGCTATATGGACAGAGTACCTCCACCTAATTTCTTGGATTGGAACAATTTCTTCTGACAAAAGAAAAAATGCAAGTGTGCGTGCAAGGGAAGACATGAGAGGATGCAAGAGAGTTTAGCAATTTAGATGAGAGGAGTGGAGAGTTCTAGTCTCAGGAAGGAATGATCTAAGACGAATGGGGGCTGGTGAGAGAAGCAACATAAATAAGCAAAGGAAAATGATTGTGCAGACATGGGGAGGCAGTGGACGGTAACATGAATACACAGAAAGAGTTCCAGTGCATAGCTTGAGAGAAAAACGAATTAGGAAGCATGCCTAGGACATGAATGGTCACACTGGAGCAGAGAAGACTCGAACTCCAGACTGGAGAAAAAGAGGGTCACAGGCTTGGTGCTTACTATAAGGAAACTGGCACTGGAAGGGGAGGGTGTTGAGGGACAATGTAGCTATGAAATGACTCACTTGTGTAGAGGAAATCCAATTGGGAAGGCATTTGATAAACCCCATGGAGGTCTTGAGATCAGCGTGAAAGAGGAGAAACTTGTGTTATTTCCAGTGGAGTGAATGAGAGTAACCTTCCTGATATATTTCATGACCATGTTGATTCAATTGTAAGAGTCTCTAGTGGTATCATGGTCTGGAATGGGGGTGGCATGCTGCCGAAGTGACTGAGTAGCAGAGCCTATGGCTGGGTGGAAAAACACTCACCCACAATTAGTTTGGATGACTACACCTCATAAACAAACAAGTATTCTTATTCCCTATGTATAGAGTAAAATGAATGGCTGGTGCATGAATTTGTAAATCATGAGTGTGTATTCCAGTCAATGGACTGAACGGTTATTTTATTGCAATCCTTTGTGCAAATGTAATTATGGAACTATATGGAATTGTACATGTCTTGTAATTTTGAACATAAGTTGTAGTTTGTTCAAAAAAGATAAAAATACTCCATGTTTATGTAATTGATAGAACTACATTATGGACTAGAATCTGTAAGGAGACTAAAAGACTGTATGTTTATTCCTCCTGTGATGAATGATAATTGAAGAATATTTTCCTGGATCTGTAGTTTAAAGCTATGATATCTATGATTCATTTCCCTGGTTAATTAATCCATGAGGACATACATAAAGAGGAATTCCTAACAAAAATAACTTAACTCAGAAAAATAAGTAAGGGATGTTGGGGATTTTCTCCTGCGTGTTTTAGATTTCCCTTACATGTATTTGACCTCTCTGAAACTGAGTTATTTAAAATCCATGTCATGCAAAGCATAAAATCTCCTTGAGAATTGAGGTTTAGGTTTGTGCTCGACCTTATGAAGTAGGCCCTTTTACTCCAAGTGCAAAACTGATACCGGGAGAAATAAATGCAAGGGATCGTTCATATCCTTATTTAACCCCGAAAGAAACAAAAATTGTCGATCCGTAGAGGGCAGGATGATCTCCATTGTTCGGTCTTCATTAAACACCATGGCCAAGTGTGTAACCAGCCTCAATAAGTCATTGGATATCGATGGCGTGATTCCCTGGTGGGATGGTGCATAGTTCTGCGGTTGGGTTCCATGACTTTATTACCTTACCTTTACCAGTTGAAATCCTGGTGTAAACCGACATGAAAAAATCATTGTTGGATCAACGGAGAGGCTGGATGACAATCACCTGATTTCCAAGAGAGACCGAGAGATCGAGATGCGTATGCAAATGTGGAAAAAACATCCTCAGTGCCCTGGTGGCATGGTTGGGCAAAGTTCCCACACATGGCTATGTTTCCCTTTCCTTAGTGAATTTTATGAGATGAAGAGGTTATTTCACGTGAGAGTGACTAGGATGTCTGCATGACAACCAGTGTGTCCCAAAGGGAGACATGTGACAATTGTTGGTTATACAGGGTGAGAGTAGCCCCGATTGGGCATGGATGACCTTGATTTGGCTCCCATAATTCTCAACCATTGGATCTGAGCGATGAGAAACCTCAACCATTGATTTCGTAATTAAGTTTAGGAGGGGTTTTAACTCCCCAGGGTACTAGAGTACCAAACCGCCGAAATATTTTCTTTCCAAGTCTAATTTCCCCAGTGGCATAGTGGAGTAAAGTTCTAGCACCTGGTTTAGACCTTTTTTCTTGCAATGGAGAGAGAGAGAGAGAGAGAGAGAGAGAGAGAGAGAGAGAGAGAGATTTCATGGTGATTTTTTGTGTTAGGGTGGCAGCCAAAATTCCACAAAGGATAACATGTGTTGATGTTAGGTTGGTGCAGGGCAACATACTGGAGATGAAGACACTAGAGTGTTACCAGAGTGTTAAATTCCTAGGCGCCTGGTGGGTCGATGGCCTGGTGAGCCTAGTGGGCCAGTGGGCCAGTGAGCTCGGTGGCTCAATGCTCTGGTGGGACATGGTTCTAGAAAGGGTTCCATCCTTCCCTTGTTAACCTACAAGCAAAGGAGGACATGTGTCGATGACATCGGATGACATAATCAATCCAATGAGAAGTGAACAAGTGCCAACATCCATTTTAATGAGTCCTTGAGTTTTGTGATGATGTGTATTGACATGTTAGTCTACATGTCACGTGATGGTTGGTGCCACGTATCAAGGTAACTCAAAGTTTTGGAGCAGTGATCCCTATTGAGTTATGAGTGCCACATGTCTAGACAAGTAGCAAGTCATGATGGGGCCATGTGTCTTAGATTCTAGCTAGGCCACCGGATTGGGAATTTGAGATGTAAGTGCATAAAATGTCCCCGATGGGCTAGTGCCCCGGTATCCATGTGTCAATCCAAGTGGAAAGAGATGACATGGCCACGTGTCAGAGGTTCCAACTAGGCCCCTAAATTGGGATCTTGGGGTATGCAAAGAATAAGTTTATTTGGTGGGTTGACAATCTTAGTGGGCTAATCCATGGGCATATTGGACACTAGAGGAACATTAAGTAGTGTTAAGTGTGGTGGGTCGGTGAGCCTGGTGGCTCGGTATACTGGAGTAGAGTATCGAGAGCGGGAAAGTTGAGGGACCGGTGAGACGAGGGTCCACGGTGGTTAGTGCCATGCCAAGAACCACATCTGCGCTAGATGTTTCCACGTGGAATTATATAGGTGATGTGGAGCCACATGGTGGTGTGGGTGTTTTGGCCAATGAAGGCCTAAAAACTTTAGAAGGCCATAAATTTTGATCCAAAGCTCATTTTTGAGCATGGTTACAATCATTAGAAATATCTCGATGAGAAGATCTGGAATATCAAACCATAATTGGAATTTAGAGCCGCTAAAGAAAGTTGGTTTTGAGAAAAGAAAGAGAAAATTTTGAGACCCAACCAACCTAAGGAAGGGTTAGGGGTTGAGTGTGTTACACAATGATATCCACTTGGATCAATTGTTCCCCCTTAGGAAACAATGGTATCAATTGCATCAATTTCCCTCATTAGATGAGGAAACTTCTGTTGAATTTGGCTCTTGGTGAGTCACTTGCATTGGTGAAGAAGCTACCCTTCTTTGATGACTCCATAGAGCTGTATGTTCTATTGGTGGGTTCCTTTCATTTATGTATCCATTATTCGATCAACTGTAGCTTTCTCAAGATAGTCAGGGTTGATTTATGTAAGGGCCAAGTTCTCAACTACTTCTAAGGTGTCGAATAGAGGTGAAAAATATGGGTGAAGGAGCTCCACATTAAAGACTAGATGCAAGCCAAGGAATGGGGGAATACTTAATTCAAAATGATTCTCACCTACAACTTTGGTGAAGGTGTAAGGACCATATCGAAGTGGGTAAAGCTTGCAATGGGGTCATGCAAGGCGTTCTTTCTACAAATGTAACTAGACCTTATCACCAACCTGAAACTTGTGTGGAACCTGGTGTTAGTCATGTCACTGCTTGTAATTGGCATTTTCTTTCTACAAGATTTCATGGACTTGTTGGTGTAAGGACCATGGACTTTGATATGGTGTAAGGAACATGGACTTCGATATGGTGTAAGGACAATGGACTTCGATATGGTGTATGGACTTGTTGGTGTAAGGACCATTGATTTCGATATGGTGTAAGGACCATATCGAAGTGGGTAAAGCTTGCAATGGGGTCATGCAAGGCGTTCTTTCTACAAATGTAACTAGACCTTATCATCAACTTGAAACTTGTGTGGAACCCAGTGTTAGTCATGTCACTGTCTGTAATTGGCATTTTCTTTCTACAAGATTTCCTTATCATCTTCAGTTTGAGTATGGGTGGATTCTTCCTATGTGGATGCAATGGGTAGAGCTACATCAATTAGGGCCAATATTTGGAACCCCAAGCACACTTGAAAAGGGATATGGCCAATAGAGCTATGAAGGTATCAGTTGTAGCTATGATGAACATAAGGAAGACTCTCATCCCATGTGCAGGGATGTTTGGAGATGTACATTCTTAGGATATGCACAATCATCCTATTGAGTACATCCATCTGTCCATCTATTTGGGGTTGGAAGGCAGTTGATTTGGTGAATTTGGTGTCCATGAATAATCACAGACTGGACCAGAATGTACTCAAGAACATACTATCATGATCTAAAATAATAGTATGTGGTAGCCCGAAATAAAACCAAACATGCTCAAAGAATATCTTAGAAGTGGCCTCAACTATGATAGTCTTCTTACAGGGCGTCATAACTACCATCTTCGAGAATCGATATCAATGACTACGAAGACACAATCATTACCATTCTTCATTGAAGGTAGAACATACATGTAATCCATGGATATGGAATCCCAAGGCTTATCGAGAGTAGAAAAATGGGTGTATAGCCCATGTTTCTTAATGGTGGGTTTGGTGTTGGTGCAGGTAGTGCATGATATGATATACTTGTTGACATCTTGCCGAAGCTTCGAACAATACAAATACTTTTGCAATACTTCCACTATTTTTTCCACACCAAAGTTTTTTTCCACCCCTACTGTAATGATATTCCCAAATCAGCTTCGCATTCTCACTTGAAGGAACACATAGATGGCCTAGATGGCATAGTAGTCCATCATGGAGATGAAATTATGCAACTAGGGTGCCTACATCTAGTGTTTAATACATAAAATCTAAGTCAGGATCACTATCATATAACGAGGACCACCTTGAGGTCTCATGCCTGCAAGAGTCGAGCATAATGGTTAGTGCTACAACTGGAGGTCAAATGAGGTACTCGAAAACTAGATTGGTGTTTCCCTTCTTGTAATTGATGTTCAAGTGGAATTGTTGCATGTGTGTGGACCACTTCTCGTGGTGATAATTCTATAAATTACCTTGTGTTTGTGTGAACTACATTGTCTTGTGATCAATGTGGATTATTGTTTCCTTTCCCAGAATGTAATGCTTCCACTATTAGCATGCTTTCTTAATGGAGTGAATCTACTTGTAATAGGTAGGATACCTACAAACAACATCAGATAATGTTTCACTATGATAGGTAACTAGATGTTCTTGCTGAGTGAGAGTGTCACCAATAGCATAGTCCAAGGCATCTGTCTTGATATTGAATGACTATGGTAGATATGGTAAGGTGAGGACATGTGTGAAACATAGGCGGTGTTTTAGATCCTAGAATTCTTTATGTTGTGATTTAGAACATGAAAACTTGGCTTTATCTCCCCCCTTGGTCACTTGAATTAAGAGGAAAGCTATATGAGAGAACCCCAACAAGATCATGTGGTAAACATTGGTGACGCCCAAGAATCCATTGAGCTCTGTTAGACTCATCGAGGCCAGCCAATTGTGAATGAATTGGATCTTGGTTGGGTCCACATGCACCCCGTGTTCATCCATGATGTATCCAGAGTATTCAATTCTCTGCATGTCGAATGAACATTTCTCTAGGTTGGATTATAAATTTTTTTGTTGCAGGGTGCTGAGGACCTATTGAATGTGTTTCAAGTTCTCTACCCAGGTCCATTTGAAAATGAGGATGTCATCCAAATAGATCACCATGAAATAGCTTGTTAATGGTCACACAATATCATCCATCATCTTCATGAATTTCAATGGAGCATTAGTAAAGACAAAAGGCATGACCAACCACTCAAAGAGGCATTCTTTAGATTTTAAGGTCGTCTCCCATACATTAGTTGATTCTGTCAGAACTTGGTGATAGAATGACTTCAGATTGACCTTGTTGAAGAACTTAACACCCTTGTGTTCATCGAGAATATTGTCAATCTATGGGATCATGTATCAATTCTTGATAGTGATTTTATTCAGGGCTCTATAATCAATACAGAGCTACCATGTTCCATCCTTCGTCTGCACCAACACAATTGGGCTCCCAAAAGGTGAGGATATTGGTCGAATGTGTCCCTTGTGGATGATCTCATGAATTCGATGTTTTATTTCCTCATTCTCCAAAATGGAGCATGTGTATATTGGACCATTGGGAAAGGGAGCACCATGTCTCAAATCAATGGGATGTTTGACTTGAAAGTGCATAGGCACCCCTATAGGTGAAGTGAAGAGGTCTCTATATTCCTCTACAAGATTTTCCACCTATTTCTATTGTGTAGATAAACCTTGTGTTGAAGTTGTGGTGCTTGCAATGTCCTTTCATTTCCATTTTTTACTAAACCATGAAGATGACAAATTTTGTAGTTAAAGACCAATGAAATCACAACATTCAGAACTACATCAGGTACCCGATAGGGATGATCCCCTAGAGTGATAATGACACTATGGGGTCAGGAATCATAAACAACATGATGTTTCCACATATAAGGTTGTCCTAAAATAACATCATAAACTTTAATTCAGGAAACATCACATAGTACCTCATATTTTAAGGGCTTGATGCCATAGGACAGACAACACTGTTGGCTAACATGAAGGTCTTATCCATAAAGAAACCAACCAATGGTGTATGTTTGGGAGTGTGGAATCATTGGAATCTTCAATATCTTGATGACCTCAACCAAGATTAGGTTCTTCTTGCTTTCGTTGTCAATAATGAAATGCAGTGAGGTTCCTTTCACACACATATGTGAATGGAAGAGGTGCTCCCCTTCCTCAAGCTTCTCTGACTTGTCTGGTTGGATATTTGCGGTCATGATGGTAGCACTATGTTCTACATCGATGATCCAATTTCCCTTATCCTACTCCAAATCAAAGTCCGAGTCAAGGTCCAACTCTTTTTCTTTAAGCTCAACCAACAATGACTTTTTGAGTGACATTCATTAGTGTTGTTCCAGGGGATTTTTGGGAACTCACACCACTTTCCAGTGTCCTTATTCATCTTTCCATTACCCTTATTTTCTTGCGGCTTGGAATATATCTCTTGAGGTTGGCATTCCTTTCTCTATCTATTGTTCTCCGAGTTAGGACCACCTTTGACATGCTTCTATTATTGAATATTTGCAGACCTGAACTCCCACGTATTTCACTTCTTAAATTTCTGCTCGATTTTGATAGCATATCGATAAGAAACTCCCAGTGAGGAGATGTCCAAGAAATCCATATTTGTTTGGATGTAAATATGTAGTACTCTACGGTACTTTAGAAATAGATGCCACTCAGAATCTCTAAATCCCAACTTTGAGCACAAGGTATAGAAGATGTTAGTGTACTCTATCATCGTCTGGTCTCTTTCCTATTGTAGAGTCGTCCATCTCGTGTACTAGTCATCATAGTTTTTGATAGGGTAGAACTCCTCCTCAAGGGAATTAAGAAAGGCCGCCAAAGTGGATCATGTATTTAATTCTATAGATGCATCTTTGTTATGTATTTCCTAGTAACATTCCCACCAATCTTTGACATGGGGGAGGGATTTAAGGAGAGCGAAGGTGATCGATCTTTTTCAGTGTTAATTTTTTCTTGAAAAGAGTAATACACTTATAATGGATTCAACCATTCCTCCAAAGCATATGCATCTATCTAGACTTCAAATAAGGGGATATCAAAGTTAACTTGCGTTAAAGGGTGTCACACCTCCCAAATGGTCTCTTATTGAAGGTACCTCGCCTGACATCGATAGTCGTTGAATGATTTGGGTGAATTCGTCTATCATCACATTCCATTATTGTGCGATGGATTCATTGCGAAACTTTTTGAAAGGATCTATTTCTTCATCATCTCTCTTTTCTTTCACCATGGGAGGTTGCTTGGTTCGGCGAGAGCGGTCATCCCTAAGTGAAACTAGCTCGAGACCCAACTCTCTATACTCCAACCTCGTCGAGGACATGCACTGAGAAATAACAAGGATAAGACAGATCTGATACCATTGATCCAGATTATATTGAGAACAAAATGAGATACAAACAAAAAAATAGTTCAGAAAATAGAAATACAATGAAACCCAACTTCTATTAAATGAATAAAATAGTAGAATACTATAGAACACAAACTGAATAGAATGTTGGTAGCTTATCTCTAAAGAGAAAGATATTTCAGCTACGCTAATTCTCAAAAATATGATTACAAAGAGGCCAAAAATGGAATTTTATCATGAAGCCTAAAAAAAGAGAGGCAAAAACCATAAACATCAAAACCTTAACCTTAGAAGATGAAATTCCAAAAGTATTATGGGCCCTGATGTGGTTAGTTGATATGTCATCTTTGCAGGGGCAGAAATTTTGTATATGATCTTCATTTGGGGCACACACTAGCTCATTGAAAAGAACTATTCAAGCATTACAACTTTTGTCTAGGGATATGGTATGCCATGAGAACCCTTGGCCCCTCGAATGTAAAAAAAACACTGTTTAGGGCCTCAAAATATCCCTGGAAGTTTGAGACCTGTAAAATCATAGAAAAACTTCTAAGAAGATAGAGAAACATTGATTTAGTGGAAGAGGTGGGAAGCCACTGATATCCACCTAGATAATTCCTCCCACCTTAGGAAGGAATGGTCTCCATTACATCAAGTTCCCTCATCAGATGGGGAAAATTCCACTGAATTTGTCTCTTGGTGAAGAATATGATGACCTAGTAGATCTATATGTTTTGTTGGCGAGTTCCTTTCATATGTGTATCCATGATTCAATCAACTGTAGCCTGCTCAAGTTATTCAGGGTTGAGTTTTGTAGGGCCAAGTTCTCATCTACCTCCTAGGTTTCCAACGGAGGTGGAAAATATCTGCAAAGGAGCTCCATAATAAAGATTGGATGTAGGGCAAGGAATGGGGGAATACTTAATTCAAAATAATTCTCACCCACATCCTTGGTGATGGTGTAAGGCCCATTTTGAAGTGGGTGAATATTGTAATGGGGTCTTACAAGGCACTCTTCCTACAAGTGTAACTAGACCTTATCACCAACCTGAATCTTGTGTGGAACCCTATGTTGGTCATATCATTGCTTTTACATGGCATTGGATTTCTGTAAGATGTCATGGAATTGTTGGTGGATGTGTTAAATCCTTTCAAAAAATATAGCTTCCTTATTAACTTCAATATGAGTATGGGTGGATTATTTCTATGTGGATGCAATGTCTATATCTATGTCAATTGGGACCAATGGTTGGAACCCCAAGCACACCTGAAAAAGGTTGTGGCCAGTAGTGCTATGAAGGGCTCGGTTGTAGCTATGATGAACATAAGGAATAATCTGACCCCATGTGCATGGATGTTTGGAGTTGTACATTCTCAATATATGCACAATCATTATGTTGATTACCTCCATTTTCCCATCGATTTTGGGATGGAAGGTGATTGATTTGGTGAGATTGGTGTCCATCAATGACCACAAACTAGACCATAATGTAGTTAAGAACGTGCTATCATGATATCAAATAATAGTCTGAGGTATCTTGAAATGAACCCAAACACACTAGAACAAGAACTTAGCAGTGGCCTCAACTGTGATACTCTTCTTGTAGGGTGTCAAAACTGCAATCTAAGAGAATTGATTAACGACCACAAAGACACAGTCATTACCATGCTTGGTTGAAGGTATACCTGACATGTAATCCATGGAGATGGACTCCCAAGGATTATCAAGAGTAGGCATATGGGGTGTATAGCCCTTGTTTATTAATGGACAATTTGGATATAGCGCAAGCAGTGCATGATCTTATTGAAATATTATCGAAGCTTTGACTAATAAAAATAATTTTGTAGTATTGACACTAGTTTTTCTACACCAAAGTTTACTACCACCCAACTGTAATGAGCTTCCCAAATCAGCTTCGCATGCTTGCTTGAAGGAACATAGATATGGCCCAGATGGCATAACAGTCCATCATGGAGATGAAATTTTACAACTGGAGTGCCTTCACCTAGTGTTCTATATGCGGTAGTGAATTCAATATCACTATCATATAACTGGGACCACCTTGAGGTATTATGCATGCACGAGTTTATCATTGTGGTTAGTGATGGAACTAGAGGTCAACTACGACAGTCAAAAACATGATTGATGCTACCCTTCTTGTACTTGATGTTGAAGTGGAATTGTTGCAAGTATTTGGACCACTTCTGGTGGTGTTTATTATGAAACTTCCCTTGCATATTCATGAAATGCAGAGGCTTGTGATCAATGTGGATATTATTTCCTATCCCAAAATGTAATGCTTCCATTGTTGGCATGATTCCACAATGGAGTACGTCTCCTTGTCATAGGTGGGATAACTACGAACAATATCAGATAGTGTTTCACTATGATAGGTTACCAGATGTCCTTGTTGAGTGAGGACAATACCAATAACATAGTTTGAGGAATTTGTCTCGATCTCAAATGACTGTTATAGATCCTATGAGGTGAGGATAAGTGAAAAATAGAGGTAATGTTTCATTTCATGGAATGCTTTCTATTGTGATTCATACTAGAAAAACTTGGCTTTACCCCCCCGGTCACTTGAATTAAGGGCCAAGCTATATGAGAGAACCCCAACATGAACCTATGGTAGAAGTTGGTGAGGCCTAGGAAGTTGCAGATCTCTGTTAGAGTCATCAGGCCTGACCAATCATGAATGAATTGCATCTTGGACGGGTCCACATGCATCCCATGTTCATCCATGATCTATCTTAAGTATTGGATTCTTTTCATGCTGAATGAGAATTTATCCAAGTTGGCGTATAACTTGTGTTGCCACATGGTTCTTAGGACCTGTTGAATGTGTTGCAAGTGCTTTCCCTAGGTCTATCTGAAACAATTTTTTTTGTGAAAACCACAATATATCATCCATCATCCTCATTAACAGGTGAGAAAAATGAAATGACTACAGATTATTAACATGTGCTTAACACAAAATAACAGAGATACAGTAAAACTGGTTTTCTATTCAATAAGGAAATAATTTGAAACTGTAAAATGCAGCGGAAAACAAGCTTGTTGGAATGGTGGTGGCTTATCTATGAGAAGATATGTGACAATTGTGCTCATTCGCAAGAAGATGATTAAAATGAGGCTCTGAAGGCCTTTTTACAATAAACAAGAATGTCAAAAACCCTAGACATCCAAAAACCTAACCCTAGGAGATGAAGCGCCAAAAGTCATGTGGGCCCCGTTTGGGTAAGTTAGTACATCAACTTCCCAGGGTCGTAACTTTTTCATACGATCTTCGTTTTAGGCACATGATATCCCATTGGAAAGGTATCGTCGAGGAGATTCATTTTTGGGGCAACGTCAAAGGAAATCAATTGTTACTCCCCATTTTTCCAAAAAACTTCGTTTAGGGGATCAAAATAGCTCCAGAAGTTTCAGGACCCGAAAAACTGCTAAAAATAGTAAAATACCAAAATTGTAAGAATTTTTTTTTGACCCGGTTGGAAAAGGTGGGTGGCCACCAATATCCACCTGGATCAATCCTCCCTCCTTAGGAAGCAATGGTCTCCATTGTGTTGAGTTCCCCCATCAGATGAGAAAATTTCTGCTGAATTTGGCCTCGGGTGAGCCACTTGCCTTGGTGCAGGAGCTGCCCTGCTTTGACGACTCAATAAAGCTGGATCCTTTGTTATCAAGTGCCCTTGATCTATGTGTCCACAATCTTATCAATGGATGCCTGTTGTATGCAGTCGGGGTTGAGATATGTTGTTGTCAGCTGTTCTGCTACTTCTGAGGTGTCTAATAATGGTGGGAAATAAGGGCGAAGGAGATCCACGTTGAACAATGGGTGCAGGCCAAGAAAAGGAGGAATGTTGAGCTCAAAATCATTATCCCCCATGGCCTTGGTGATGGTGTAAAACCCATAACGGAGTGGGCGAAGCTTCTGATGGGGTCCTTTAAGGCGTTCTTTCTACAAGTGCAACCAAACTTTGTCGCCCACCTGAAACTTATGTGGCACCTGATGTTGATCATGGCGCTGCTTGTACTTGTCATTGGACTACTATAGGATATCCTGAACTTGTTGGTGGATGTGCTGGATCCACTCAATGAACTGGGTGGCTTTGTCAGCTTCATTTGGAGCAGGATATGAGTCGGTTGAGTTGATTGCAAGGGGAAGTGCAACATCTATGCGACCCAATGGTTGGAATCCCAACCCCACCTGAAAGGGGTTGTGGTCAGTTGAGATATGTAGGGGTCGGTTGTAGCTATGCTGGACATAAGGAAGGCTCGTATCCCATGTGCGAGGGTGCTTGGAATTATACATGTGAAGGATATGCACAATCATTCAATTTACGACCTTAGTTTGGCCATTTGTCTGGGGGTGAAAGGTCGTGGATTTGGTGAGCTTGGTGTCCAATAGTGACCAGAGACTCGACTAGAATGTGTTGAGAAATCGACTGTCCCGATCTGAGACAATGGTTTTTGGGATTCCAAAATGTACCCAGATTCGTTCAAAGAAGACCTTGGCAGTGGCCTCTGCTGTGATGCTCTTCTTGCAGGCAACCAGAATCGCCATCTTAGAAAAGCGATCGACAACCACAAAAACACAGTCATTTCCCCGCTTAGTGGATAGAAGGCCCAACATGGAGTCCATTGAGATGGTTTCCCATGGCTTGTCAGGAGTAGGAAGAGGGGTGTATAGGCCTTGTTTCTTAGTGGTCGGGTTGGCAATAATGCAGGTAGTGTAGGACTAGATATACTTGTTGACCTCATGTCGAAGTTTCGGCGAGTAGAAATGTTTCTGTAGCATCGCCACTGTCTTTTCGATGCCGAAGTGTCTTGCCACCCGACTATAGTGGGCTTCCCATATCATCTTCACTCACTCATTTGATGGAACACAAGTATGGACCAGATGACACAACAACCCATCCTGAATATTGAAATTATCGACAACTGTGTTTGCACCCAAAATTTGGTAGGTGGTGGCGAAGTCTGGGTCTGTCTCATAGAGGTGGGGCCATCCAGAGGTCTCATGGCCACAAGAGTCTAGAACCATGGTGAGTGCCACGACTGACGGTCTGCTGAGGTAATCAGTGACACAGTTGGTGCTTCCTATTTTATACTTGATGTTGAGGTGGAATTGCTGCAAGTATGTGGGCCACTTTTGATGGAGGTCATTCTACAATTTTCCTTGTGTCTGCATGAATTGCAGTGGATTATGATCAGTGTGGATGACTGTCTCCTTCCCAAGAATGTAATGTCTCCACTGGCAACATGCTTGCACAATGGAGTACATTTCTTTGTCATAAGTAGGGTACTTACAGAAAACATATGATAGTGTCTCACTATGATAGGTCATGAGGTGGCCATGCTGAGTGAGAACGACGCCCACAACATAGTCTGAAGCATATGTTCGATCTCAAAGGGTTGTTGCAGGTATGATAGTGAAAGTACTGGGGCTGAGCACAAACACTGCTTCAAATCATTGAATTCTTGTTGTTGGGACCGACCCCATGCAAATTTCACCTTACCACCACCCCTGGTTATTTGGTTGAGGGCCCGTGCAATATGGGAGAATCCCAACATGAACCTGCGATAGAAATTGGCAAGACCCAAGAATCTTTGAAGCTTAGTGAGTGTGGTTGGGGTTGGCCAGTCACGGATGACTTGGATCTTGGTTGGATCTAGATGTACGCTATGCTGACCAACGATGTAGCCCAGGTAATGGACCCTGTCCATGCCGAAGGAGAATTTTTCCAAGTTGGCCTATAGCTTGTGCTTCCGCAGGGTGTGCAGAACCTGTTGAATATGCTGCAAGTGTTCAACCCAAGTCTTGCTGTAAATGAGAATGTCATCCAGATACACCACTACAAAATTATTGGTGAATGGTCACAGGGTATTGTCCATCATCCTCATGAAAGTGGATGGAGAATTTGTCAAACCAAAGGGCATGACCAACCATTCAAAAAGGCCTTCCTTTGAATTGAAAGTGGTATTCCATACATCTGTCTGTTCTATTAAGACCTTCTGGTAGCCAAACTTCAGATCAATCTTAATGAAGTATTTGGCCCCCGTGAGTTGATCAAGGAGGTCGTCGATTCGGGGAATCAGGTATCGGTTTATGACTATGATTTTATTGAAATCTTGGTAATCAATGCAGAGTCACCAGGTTCCATCTTTCTTCTGTACCATCATGATTGGGCTCCTGTAAGGTGATGATCTGGGACATATGTGCCCCTTGTGGAACAGTTCTTGGATCTGTCGCTTCATCTCCTCATTCTCTAATAGAGAGTGGCGATAGACTGACCCATTGGGCAGTGGTGCATTGGGGTCAGATCATGATCCAGGTGGATATCGGTGGCCACCCACCTTTTCCAACTGGCTCAAAACAATTTTCTGACTATTTTGGCAACTTACTATTTTTAGAAGTTTTAAACTTCCGGGGCCATTTTGAGGGCCTAAATGAAGTTTTTTCGGGATAAATATTCTCAATGATAGTTGAAGGCATGATTGAGCCCTCAAAATGAATCTCCTCAATGATACCGTTCCAACGGACTATCATATGCCTAAAATGAAGATTGTATGCAAAAGTTACGACCCCGAGAAGTTGATGTACTAACTTACCCAAATGAGGCCCACATGACTTTCAACTCTTCATCTCCTAGGGTTAGGTTTTTGGATGTCTATGGTTTTTGTCATTCCTTTTTATTGTAAAAATTCCTTAAGAGCCTCATTGTAATCATCTTCTTGCGAATGAGAGTAGCCGTCACATCTCTTCTTAGAGATAAGTTGCCACCATTCTAGCGAGTATTTCACTTTGTATTTTTACAGTCTCTGTACATTTGTTTCATTAATAGAAATCGTGTATTACTGTATATCTGTGTTTATGGTTGCATCTTTGATACATTTCAGTTATATTATTTGATATCTGCGATATCTCTATGCATTTATTTATTATATCTCCGCTCTCATTTTGTGCCAAAAATAATACAGATCAGATCGACGGGGTGCTTGACCTGGCAATGCAGAGGTACCCCGATAGGTGAGGAGAGGATATCTGAGTATTCTTCCATGACCTTATCTACTTTCTTCTGCTGTGTAGAGAGGTCATCCACAGAGACCCTAGATGTGGCTATGATCTTTCGATCATTCTGAGAGCGAATCACGAAGAAAACAAAATTCCCCATCTGAGAGATGACCTTCCTGCATTGCTTAACAGAGATCAAGAAAATAACACTAGGTGGGACTGCTTCGAGTATCCTGTGCAATTTCTTGTTCAAAGTAATAATAACACTACGAGGCCTAGAATCATATACAAAATGACGTTTTGATAAACAGGGTTGGCCCAAAAGAACATCACAAAATTCAAGAGGAGAAACATCACACAATACCTTGTCTTTGAAGGGCTTGATGTCATGCGATAGTCGACACTGTTGGCTAACGTTAAGATCACTTCCTTGGTGGAGCCATCCAATGGTGTAGGGTTGTGGGTGCAGCATTGTCAGTAGCGCTAGCCGCTTGATGACCTCTGTTGAGATGAGGTTTTTTTGGCTACCGCTATCAACGATGAAGTGTAGCAAGGTGCCTTTTACCCACATCTGTGAATGGAAGAGGCACTCTCCTTCTTCTGGCTCATTTGGTTCACCAGGCTGGAGCTTAGTGGTAGAAACAATGGCATTGGGTTCCGCATCAATGATTTGTCTTCCCCTTTCTAGTTCTGACTCAGATTCAGAACCCACATCTGATTCAGAGGCTTTCACTTCAGCCATCAACGACTACTTTGAGCAGCAGCCAACAATGTTATGCCAAGGGCTCTTATGGAAGTCGCACCACTTCCCGATGTCTTTCTTTGTCTTTCTAATGTCCTTATTTTCTTGCAACTTGGAATGGTTGTCCAGATACTGTCCATATTTGCTTTGTCCTTTGTTCTGTGGTTTGGGTCCGCCCTTTCCTAGCTTTTGTTGTGAGGGGTTCCCAGGCCCAAATTGCCGCGTCTTTTGTTTGAGCTTCTGCTCGATTTTGACGGCATATCGGTAGGCCGGGCCCAAGGATGAGATGTCCAGAAATTCCATTTCAATTTGGATGTATCTATGAAGAGCACCATGGTACTTGAGCACCAGATGTCACTCTAAATCTTTGATACCCAGCTTGGTCCGTAAGGTATGGAAGATATTTGTGAAATCTCGCACTGCTTGGTCTCTTTCTTGCCGCAATGTGGTCCATTTGGTATACAAGTCATCATAAATTCCGAAAGGGTAGTATTGTTCCTTAATAACATCCATTAAGGATTCCCAAGTGGCCGTGACTATAAATAATGAGGGTTCCTCTATCTCCTTTTGCTCACAGAAAGTTTCCCAACAATCTTTGACATGGGGAATGGCTTTGAGGAGCGCAAAAGTAATATTTTCTCTATTCGAAAAGTTATGGAAAGAAAAATACCCTCCTAGTACATTCAACCACTTGTCTACAACATCCGCGTCTATCTGACCTTCAAATATAGGAATATTGAAGTTTATTTGTACCTTGAAGGGGGTGGCGCCTCCACTCAAATAAGATGTGTTGCATGTTGGTAGCTGCCAAATGATTTGCGTGAAACTATCCATCATCTCGTTCCTTTGTTGCGTGAGGGATTCCTCAAGCAACATTTTGAAAGGATCTCCTCTCCCATCATCTTTATTTTCTCCTGCCATGAGAGGTCATTTGGGCGTGCGAGAGATTTTTTCCTCAAGAGAAACAAGCTCGAGACCCAACTCTTTGTACTCCGACCTTGTTGGGGACATGCATTAAGACGACAAGGAGTAGACTACTTTGATACCACTGAATCGGATTTTATGAGAATAATTAAATGACTACAGATTATTAATAGGTGCTTAACACAAAATAACAGAGATACAGTAAAACTAGTTTTCTATTCAATAAGGAAATAAGTTGAAACTTTGAAATGCAGCGGAAAACAAGCTTACTGGAATGGTGGCGGCTTATCTCTGAGAAGAGATGCGAGGACTGCACTCATTCGCAAGAAGATGATTACAATGAGGCTCTGAAGGCATTTTTACAATAAACAGGAATGCCAAAAACCCTAGACATCCAAAAACCTAACCCTAGAAGATGAAGCGCCAAAAGTCATGTGGGCTCCGTTTGGGTAAGTTAGTACATCAACTTCCCGGGGTTGTAACTTTTGCATACGATCTCTGTTTTAGGCGCATGATAGCCCGTTGGAAAGGTATCATTGAGGAGATTCATTTTGGGGGCAACCTCAAAGAAACATTAATGTTTCTCCCTGTTTTCCCAAAAAGCGTCATTTAGGGCCTCAAAACGGTGTCGAAAGTTTTAGGACCCGAAAAACTGCTAAAAATAGTAAATTACCAAAATTGCCAGAAAACTGTTTTTAGCTAGTTGGAAAATATGGGTGGCCACCGATATCCACCTGGATCAGTCTGAAACAAAAATTTTTGTGAAAAACCACAAGATATCATCCATCATCCTCATGAATGTCATTGGAGCATCAATCAAGTTAAAATGCATGACCAACCACTCAAACATGCCTTCTTTATATTTGAAGGCTATCTTCCATACATCAGTTGATTCTATCAGAACTTTGTGATATCCCAACTTCATATCAACATTGTTGAATAAATCGACACCCTTGAGGTGTTTAAGAATATTTTCAATTCATGGGATCATGTATTGGTTCTTGAAAATAATTTTATTTAGGGATATATAATCAATACAGAGCCACCGCGTTCCATCCTTCTTCTGCACCAACACAATTGGGCTCCCACAAGGTGAGGATCTTGGTTGAATGTGGACCTTGTAGATGATATCATGAATTTGACACTTTATTTCCTCATTCTCCAAAAGGCAACATATGTTTACTAGACCATTAGGAAAGGGAGCACCAGGTATCAAATCAATGGGATGTTTGACCTGATAATGCATAGGCACCCTTACAAGTGAAGTGAAGAGGTATTTGTATTCCTCTACAATATTTCTCACCTATTTAGTCTCTGTAGAGAGACCCCATGTTGAATTTGTCATGGTCACAGTGACATTTAATTCCCCTTCTGACTGAACCATGAAGAGGAAAAAAATTGCAGTATGTGAAATTAATTTTTGGCACTGTTTTTGTAAGATCAATGAAATCACAGTAGTCAAAAATACCTCGGGCACCTAGTAGGGCTGATCCCTTAGAGTGATAATGACACTAGGGGGCCAAGACTTATAAACAACATGAAATTTCTACATATAAGGTTGTCCTGAAAGAACACCAAAAACTTCGAGTGGGGAAACATCGCATAGTACCTCATCTTTCAAGGGCTTGATGTCAAAAGACATGTGAAACTATTGGTTGACGTGAAGGTCTCGTCCCTGACTCAACCAAACAATGGTGTATAGATTCAATAACTTGATGACCTTGACTGAGATCAAATTCTTCTGGATCCCGCTATCAACAATGAAATGTAGTGGGGTTCCCTTCACCCACATATATGAATGGAAGAAGCACTCTCCTTCCTTAGAATCCTTTGATCGTCTAGTTGGATCTTTGTGGTTTTGATGGTAGCAATAGGTTCTAGATCATTGATTTGATTTCCCTTATCCTACTCCAAATCAAAGTATGGGTTGGGGTCCATCAATTCTTCTTTAAGCTCGACCAACAATGGTTGTTTTGAGCAACATTCATCAGTGTTGTGCCAAGGGATTTTGTGGAACTCACACTACTCTCCAATGTCGTTCTTCATCTCCTTATTACCCTTCTTTTCATGCAGCTTGGAATACATCTATTGAGGTTGGATTTCCTTTATCTGTCCCTTGTTTTGTGAGTTAGGAATACCTTTGACATGTTTCTATTTATTGAATATTTGCAAACCTGAACTGCCACTTATTTCACTACTTAAATTTCTCTTGATTTTGACATCATATAGATAAGAAACTCCCAGTGAGGATATGCCCAATAAATCCATATTTGTTTGTATTTACATATGTAGGCCACTATGATTCTTCAGAACCAGGTGCTTCTCAGAGTCCATGACACCTAACTTTGAGTGTAAAGTATGGAAGATGTTAGTGTACTTCAACACTATCTAGTCTCTTTCTTTATGCAGAGTCATCCATCTCTTGTGTTAGTAATCATAGGTCCTGAAAAAATAGAAATCTTCCTTGAGGGCATCAACAAAGTCTGCCCAAGTGGGTCTTGTCCCAAATTCCATAGAATAATCTTCATTATGTCTCTCCTAGTAACATTCCCACCAATATTTGACATGGGAGAGGGATTTAAGGAGAGTGGAGGTGATATTTTTCAGTGCCGGAAATTTTTTGAATAGAGTAATATCCTTTTAATAGATTCAACCATTTCTCCAAAATATCTACATATATCCAACCTTAAAATAAGGGGATATCAAATTTAACTTGTACCTTGAAGGGTACCACACCTTTGAAATGGTCTCTTCTTAGAGGTGTCTTGCTTGTTGTCGAAACATATAGGTGAAGTTGTCCATCATCTCATTCTATTATCGCATGAGGGCTTTGTTGAAAAACATTTTGAAAGGATCTCCTACTCTGTCATCTCTCTTTTCTTCCTCCATGGGAGGTATCTTGGGCCGGTGAGAGAGGTCATCCCCAAGTGAAAATAGATCGATACAAAACTCTCTATACCTTGACCTCGTTGGGGACATGCCTTGAGAAATAACAAGGATTAGACTGCTCTAATACCACTGATCCATATTATATAGAGAATAAAGTGAGATACAAAAAAAAATAAAGTAGAGAACATATAAATACAATGAAACCAAAACTCTATCAATGAATAAAATATTAGAATGTTGTAGAACACAAACTATCTAGAATGGTGGTAACTTATCTCTAAAGAGAAAGAGATGTCGACTACACTCGTTCGAAAAAATATGATTATAAAGAGGCCAAAAAGGGCCTTTTATTATGAAGCCTAAAAAACAAAGTGGAAAAAAACCTAAACATCAAAACCATAACCCTAGAATATGAAACACCAAAAGTATCGTGGGCCCTAGGGTGGTTAGTTGATATGTCAACTTCCCGGGGGAGAAACGTTTGCATACGATATCAATTTGCAATGCAAGATAGCTCGTTGGAAAGAAATATTTGATTATTACAAATTTTGGCTGGGGACGGGGTATGCCATGGCAACCCTTTCCCCCCTGAATGTTCAAACAACACAATTTAGGGCATCAAAATGACTCAGGAAGTTTGGGACCCAAAAAAACATAGAAAAACTGCCAAGAAGATAGACAACCATTGAGTCCGTGGAAGAGGTGGGAGACCATCGATATCCAATTGGATCAGTCCTCCCCCATTGGGAAGCAATGATCTCCATTTCGTCAAGTTTCCTCATTAGCTGAGGACAACTTTACTGAATTTGGCTCCTAGTGAGCCACTTTCCTTGGTGAAGAATCATCCATATTTCTATGACCTGGTAGAGATGTATGTTCTTTTGGCGGGTTCCTTTCATTTGTGTGTTCATGATTAGATAAAATGTACCCTACTTAAGGTAGTCAAGGTTGATTTCTATAAGGGCCAAGTTCTCATCTACCTCTGAGGTGTCCAATAGAGGTAGAAAATATGGGCGAAGGAGCTCCACATTAAAGACTAGATGTAGACCAAGGAATGGGGAAATACTTAATTCAAAAGAATTCTCACCTATAGCATTGGGGATGGTGTAATTCCCATATCAAAGTGGGAAAATATTGAGATGGGGTCATCTAAGGTGCTCTTTCTGCAAATGTAACTAGACCTTATCACCAACCTGAAACTTGTGTATAACGCAATGTTGGTCATGTTGTTGCTTGTAATTGGCATTAGTTTTCTACAAGATGTCATGGAATTGTTCATAGATGTGCTAGATACTTTCAACAAATTTGGATGCCTTATTAGCCCCAGTTTCAGTATGGGAAGATTCTTCCTACATGGATGAAATGAGTAGAGCTACATCAATTGGGGAAAATGGATGGAACCCCAAGCACACCTAAAAAGGGTTGTGTCTAGTAGATATATGAAGGGATTGATTGTAGATGCAATGAACATAAGGAATACTCTTATCCCACGTTGAAGGATGTTTGAAGTTGTACATTCTTAGCATATGCATAATCATCTTTTTGAATACCTCCATCTATCCATAAATTTGGGTGTGTAAGGCAATTGATTTGGTGCGATTAGTGCCCATCAATGAGCACATACTGGAGCAAAATGTACTCAAGAACCTGCTATCATGATCTAAAATAATAGTTTGCGGTATCTTGAAATGAACCCAAACACCCTTGAAGAGGAGCTCAACAATGGCATCGACTATGATATTCTTCTTCCAGGGTGTCAAAATTACCATCTTAGATAATAGACACAGTCGTTCCCATGCTTGGTTGAAGGTAGACCAGAGATCAAGAGAGATTGGGCAGTTAGAAAGCTTTGGTTAAACCAGAGAAAGTATATTGAAACAGTCTTAAAGTGTTTCAACATGCATGATTGTAAACTAGTCAAGGTGCCACTTCCCGTGGGAGAAAAACTAATTGTTGAATAGTGTCCAAAGACGCAGGAAGAAATAGAGGACATGCCACATGTTCCCTATGAAAGTGTTGTTGGTAGTCTGATGTATGGGATGGTATGTACTCGGCTAGATATTGCTCATCCAGTGGAAGTATTGAGAAGATACATGCCGACACCTGGAAAATAACACTGTACTACTTCCAAGAGAGTGTTCAGGTATTTGTGTGGCACAAAAAAATATTCTATATGTTACCAAGGGAAACCTAAAACTGACAGGGAAGTAAATGCACATGGATTTTTTGACACTGACTGGATTGGAGATCTGGATCAATGAAGGTCGGCCAATGGATATGTGTTCAAGATGTTCGGTGGAGGAATCCACTGGATAAACTTGAATAAATAGAAACCACTCATGGAAGCAAAGAAGAAGTATAGTTGCATACAATATGTTTAGGGATCAAGTTTGAGCAAAAATATATGAAGATAAATTGCAACGCTCAAAGAAAAATATTCCTGGAAAATAACCCATCTTACCATTCCAGGATGAAATTGTTGTGGCCACAACAAACCCCCTTTAATTTTCTTTTATAACCAAAAGGAAAGGGTCCCCCTACTAAAGTTTGAACTCTAATTCCTAATCATCTACTACTATGAACCTAATGATTATTCTTTACCTATCTTGAGAGAATTGGGGGTTTGGATATTTATTGATGATTGTCTTTGATGGAGGTTTGTTAATCATTTTGATCTTATACTTTCAAATGTTCTTCATAATGATTTTTGACTTATGATGCTTCATTGATATTTGTATGATGAAATTGACAAGTTATATTTGTGACCTTTTGTAAATATCAAAGTATTTGATGATCCTATATGACTGCAGAGTTTGATGTTCTATTTTATGCCTTGAATAAGTTTACTTTTGAGGACTTTTTGAATGGATGACTTAAATGAAAAACATATATGCATTCTACATCCTCTTGCTAGCATATTGTTCCTAATGTATTCATATTTATGCTGAAGCTCTCGTATGTTGATCACATTCTTCAATTTCAAACTCATAACTAGAATTAAAAGATCATTAATTCTTTCTATGAGTTTGATATTAGATACACGTATATTTTGCGTCATTTATTTACAACAACAAATTGTTTATGAAAGGACAAGATCATGGATGATTGTCTTTGAAAAACTTCTTTTTATTTCTTCAATTTGAAAATCATATTGTCTCTTTATTTCTATATTTATGACATACTAGCAAGTATCGTCTTCCTTGCATAACATATTTTATTCTTTCTATGGTTGCAGGAGCAGGGTTGTAGAGTCACTACCTTACATGACCACTTTAGCCTTCAAATGCATGTGGGAATCCCTTGAGCTTGTTCCTGTTAGCCACGATTCTCTCTAATTAAGATTTGGTTCCTTATTGACCCCAACATTCAGAATTGAGCTCGTCTTTCATGAACCCCAACCAAATTTGCTTTTATCACCATTGCATTATTTTCTATTTTCACTTCCTTTCCAGGGCTTGAATCCCATTGTATTTTACTATTTTTTCCAAGAACTTGATCTGTGGTTGGAACTTTGACCCTTATTCAGAACCTTCACCCTCATCAATAACCTTGACCATTGGACTTATCTTATCAGGCCCTTCCCCATCGGGAGATGTTTTACCATTTTCTCACAATTTTCCTTGAGACCTGAAGCTTGCAAGGATATTTGATCCACCTATTCAGAATCTCCTCATCGTGAAGTCAGACTACCTTTTTACTCATCATATTTCTTGAAATCCAAAACCCTATGAGTCATTGGGATGATCATCATCAGATATTCAAGATATTGGGAATTGTTCCTGTGGTTGACGTGTTCCACATGCTTTCTCGAACATTGGATTCCGAATTTAACCAACATTCCTCTATTAAGTTTAACTTCTATCAGTTTCTTCCATCGGGTTGGCCTTTTGTGATTTCCATGTCAACATGTCAGGTTGAATTCAAGCTTTGATCCATCTTATGGGCCACTCTTTATGGTGTTGACGTGATGCTAATGTGTCAAGTTCTGTGTCATCCCTTTTTCCATTGCCTGCTCACCATTTGTTTTATCTAGATTCAAACGATCTCAATCTCGATCTCGATATGATGTATCTACCTGAATCAACATCTGAGTATTCATAATATGCATGATATGTTTTGTTTCAATTTTTTTTTATCTCTAGGTGCAGAACCCTGATCTAGGTGTGAAACCCTGACCGATGATGGAACCTTGACCCATGTGGAACCAAGCCTAATTTTTCCTATTTTGTGTATATGATTTGTATAGTTTATTTTGTTTTTAATTTTCATCATTTTATTCCTTTATTTATTCATTTAATTCATGGTTTTCCAAATCTACCCATGGTTTTTCCAAACATACCCATGGTATTTCCAAACATACCCATGGTACTAAAATTCCCATTTATTCCAAGAATTACATGGGGAAATTAATTTTACCGTGGAAATCATTTTTACATGGGGAAATTACTATTACTTGGGGAAATTATTTTTACCTGGGGGAATTACTTTTTGGAAAAAAGTGTGTAAGAATTTATGAAACATTATGTTTCAAGTGGACACTCCACCCATCATCAATGATAAATAAAGTTGTAATGGTAATGAAGAGAGTGTTGGTGCTAATGATTTATATGAGAGCTTCTTTTTATATCTAATTATTTCCCAATGGTCATATCTTATATATTATCTCATTAATTCTCACATTAATTATTTCAATAATCCTCTTATTTAACCAATTACTAATTTATAGATATTTTAATCCATTTTATATTTAATTATTCCCCAATGGTCATTTATAACGGTCATTGAATTAAATTATTAATTATTTACGATGATTGACCATTGCTTTTCCTCCTATAAATCATTAGCACCAACACTGTCTTCATTACCATTATAACTTTATTTGTCCTTGATCATGATGGGTGGAGTGTCCACTCAAACTATCAGACGTTTCATAAACTCTCGCACAATTTTTTTCCAGAAAGTTTAAGCCACTATTATGACTAACTGTGGAAACCTACACACTCAGAAATTACTTTTTACACTAAGGATTGAATTTCCCTAATGTGTATTTTCCCTAAATCCCTAATGTGTATTTTATTATTTCTTTGGGATTTTTCTATTTTATTTTATTTTATTACTATTACTTTTGTTTATTTTAATTTTATGGCTTCACCTCCTCAGGAATTTACCTATTGGGGAATTACCATTATGAAATCCCCCCATGATTTCCGAAACCTACCTTCCCGAACACTTCAGATTCAAGCTTAATATTTCAATATTAATTTGGGATTTCACCATTCAAGCTTCATATATTCGGAATTAACCCATCATAAATCACCTTAGGTACATTTTCCCTATTTTTACGAAACCCTCATCCTATTGAATCATTATTATATTATGTTACATTATTTGGACATATGCTTTTTAGACTTATGTATTTCATAAATCTAACCTTTTCGAGAAAATATGCCCTTCATTTTTCCTGAAACCCCTCTTCCCGAACCCTTTTGGATATTTTGGCTATGGTAATATTTTATTATATTTCAGATCGAGATTATACCTATCGGGACATGCTCTTCATTTTTCCTGAAACCCATCTTCCCGAACCCTTTCAAAGATTTTGACTATGGTAACATTTTATTATATTTCGGGAACACATGCTTTTCATTTTTCCCAAAACCCCTCTTCCTGAACCCTTTCAGAGATTTTGGCTATGGTAATATTTTGTTATACTTCAAATCGGGATTATACCTATTGGGACATGCTCATAGATGATTTTAGGGGCTAAATTTTTCCAATGGGTTAATTTTCCATGGTTTTTCCCCAAAAAATATTCGCCAATTTCCATTTTTTCTAAACACGATTCGCCCAAATTCCATAGAATAAAATTATTTTACATTAAAAATCTTCAAAATTTTATAGAAACTATATAAAATCCTTAGAAGTTTGAATATTTTTACAAAACTATCACCAAACATTTTACATTTTGCATATTAAGGACTAGTAAGATTAGCCCATGTTTCTTCATTTTAGTATAAATTTCCATCCTTAAAATTATCCCGAGCTTCATTTTTTCTCGAAACCCCTCTTCTCGAACCCTTTCAAAGATTTTGTCTATGGTAATATTTTATTACATCTCTACCTATTTTCCGAACATGAGTCTCATTATTTTATTATATTTTGGGGATTTGATTTTAGGTTTATTTTATTATTTTCCTATTTTATTTCAATTTTTCAATTTTTTCTATTTTACTCCAGTTTACAGGCCAAAATATCTACACATGCCCAAGGCTCTATGCCTCCTCTAGTTCCACACACAAGCTAAGTGTGGGGGAGGGGATATATACCATTAATACTCACTCCCTACGATGCATGTTGAATAATTATTTAGTCTACAAGATCTACAGTCTAGATCAACCTCGTGAGAAAATCAATAGTTTTTGAGCATCGACCTTAGGAAGCCATAAATCATAATACAAGAATCAAAACAAGGAAAGGGTGGGCTCATTGGAAATATATCGAAGAAGAGAATATGTTGGAAGAGGAATTCAAGCCATATCAGTGGTAGAGATGTTACAGATAATGCTTACATTAATGTTGTGTTCTAAGTTTGGGGATTGGCTTGAGGTTTTGTAGGAGACTGTTGAGGTATTCTCTTAACCTAAATCTCCAAGATTAGAATTAGTTGGACCTCACTCCAACTATATATACATGTAATGTATATGTGTGGGTGAGTAAGACAATTACAGTTTGTGTGATTTCTTTGTGCAACATATGCTCTCCATATTTTCAATTTTGTATCAGAGGTGGTTATGGCTTAGACTCCTTCATGGGAGGGCCAGGAATATGTGAGAGATTGGGAGCTAATCCTTTGTACATATTTAGCGTAGGGAGTGTTGAATTTCTGAATTTTCTGTAGAAGTCTGAGAATAGATTTATTTTGTGAGTGTGTTTTGTTGTGTGTCTTGTGAGGAGTGTTGACCTATGATTTGATGTGCCATTCCATTTGCTAGCCACTAAGTGGATATAAGTATTCATCAAGTCGCTGCCAGCAGAGAGAGAAAAGTTCGTTACCCACGAGATTCATCGCTGTTGTGCATGCTAAATCTCAAGTATTTTAATGTATAATTGACAAGAGCAGGATGCCATACATTAACAACAGAAAATATTTGGAATTGGCCAAATTGGAATTCAATAATGTGCGGTCTAAAAGGAGATTTTTGAGCTTCGAAGGTGGTGTAAATCATCAGGTTTTGCAGAGCTCAATTTCACATGCAGAAGAGGAAAACCGTTGTTTGTTTGAGAGTAATAGTTGTAAGTGGAGTCCACATCACTGTATGAGAACGTTGATCGAAGAGGTGGAGTCCACATCGTTGGATCATGAATTTAGTGGAGATGTACAACTCACTGTGAAGAAGATTTGAAGCTCGTTTGGGATCTGGTTTATTTCTTAGAATTTGTTGCTGCTGCATAATTTTGTTTTTATTTCTTTCAACGGCCTATGCAGAACATTGTCCAAAGAATACAGGCATCGATAATGTGTGGGGCATTATTTGGTGTGGAAATTGTCATATAAGTTATAAGTTCAATATGTATTAGTATTATTTTTTGGTTTGTAAAATTTTGTAATGCAGAACCAAAATTATAGAATAGGCTAGCATAATTTCAAATTGATGGTTCTACACAGCGTGAGAACAAATAATTAATTTAATTATGTCTAAGTTTGATATATGCTGATGTGACCCGTCGTGCTTCGGGAGCATTAGTTACAAGTTATTTTTATGAGGTCAAGTTGTGAAAATGACTATTGAAGACATTCAATATATAGATCATTCTCCTATATAACTGTTGAAATTTGCTCTTCGGGGGAATTCAACAGATGGACGTGTATCCATAGGATGGTTCAATATCAAGATTGTCCTTTGGGAAGTCGAGAAGCATCGATTGTACAAAGAACGTCAAAGATGGTCGTAAGCATTTTTATCTGTGTTGTATGAAGTGGTAGCTCGAAGATGATGGGAGAGAAAGAGCGTGTCTATGAAGTTCAGACATGGGTGTAAGTGCGTATGAGGACCAGTCAGACAAAGACATATGAAAATTTTTGTAATCATGATTTCAGTATTGTAAGTTTTTTGAATGTAAGCATTAAAAGGTGGTGTTAGAGATAATGCTCACATTAATGTTGTGTGCTATGTTTGGGGATTGGCTTGAGGTTTTGTAGGAGACTGTTGAGATATTCTCTCAACCTAAATCTCCAAGATTAGAATTAGTTGGACCTCACTCTAAATATATATTCATGTAATGTATCTGTGTGGGTGAGTAATACAATTAAAATTTGTGTGATTTCTTTGTGGAATGGTTGCTCTCAATATTTTCAATTAGATATTCCCGAAAAATTCAGGTAAAAGAGGGCCACGAATTTGATGGGGAATGAACTGTAAAAACTTCAGAGGGCCATAACTTGAGTTCCAAGAGACAAAATCAATCCCATGAGAGACTGTTGGAAAGATAATATAGAGAAGAACATGTTTTTACAACTAATATTGACAGGGTTATGATATAAATGTCTAAAAATTTTGAAAGAAAAGGGGGCACAAATTCTTTTGGAGATGGACTGTGGATTGTTCCACAACTCATATCTCGAGATCTCAGTGATAAAATTAGGCATGAGATGGCCCATTTAAAAGACGAAGTAGAGAAGAAGAAGTTGGAAGAATCTTATTAACTATATTGACACCAAAAACACTCAAGAAAATTTTAGGAACAAAAAAAGATACAACCGAGTGGATTCAATGATATTTCCAATAAATATCACTCATGAACAACCTACAAAGCGATATTGACTACTCGAGAGTCTTTTTAAATTCTGTTTATAATGCTTGTATATTCATTAACGAAAATGTATAGGAAATTTGAGTCATTTAATGAAATAAAATAGTTAAGTTGAAGAGACGTAATTGTTGGTTGTTACAAAATGTGAAAGGTCTTCCTTCTTTTATAAAATGAAGACCATTAAATTTAATGGAGGGATTTTTCCCATTGTTACATAGATGATACTAATATATAATGGAATAAATAGAAGAAGGAAATTTGGAAACCATGAATGGTGTTCACATGCATATGGGTGTATTCTACATGTGTAATTTGATTTTATCATTTCTTTGATAACATCTCATATGAACTATTTTTGAGTGTGTTGTTTAAGTTATCTGACGTTTATGGTTACTAATGAATACAATGGTAATGTTACAAGTTCAACTTGCAACTATTTGTGATTTAATCTACACCTTTATTGTTTTAACATGTGATTGATTGACATGAACTATTTATGCGATTAATGACATTGTTTTATGTATGTCCATTTTGTATATTTTCTTCTGCACATGATAGATTAGAAGTAGTTAGATTAGTTATTTTTATTTTGTTTCATATTAGATTTATAATTGATTGGAATTATTTGGGGGAGAATTTCTTGTCTTCCCCTCTTTTTCTTTTAATTCTTATTGGCAACCAGGCCCACATACTAGTCAAAACTTTCCATCCCAAACAAGAGTGAGTCTAATTGGGACTCGTCATCGGGCATTTTCCCTTACCTGCTTGACAGGCCATTTGGACCTGTCAAAATAAGCATATTGATGTACAATACCATTTTTGAATAGACATGGTGGAAATCAAGAAGGTGTTGTTGGAGAAGGTAGTCACTTTGGAAAATATGTCTAACTCTTTGACCAAATATATGAGTGTTGTGAAGTTATATTGGTGTAGAGAGGCAATGTACATTGTTTCTGTTGATTAATTGGATTGGTTTTCATTGATGTCAACCCTTGAGAAAGTCTAGTAGTGAATTCTGGTAGCACAAAGGTTTGGGTAATGGACCCAAGTTTGTTTGATGTATAATGATATGAATTTTGATATATTTGCAGTTAATACTATTCTAGATGGATAGTACATGTCATGTCATTTACGGTGGTATGTGGAACGTCACATAACTCCTCACGGTTTGAGATTTATGGCCTTACGAATTTGGAGGATCCTCATATGTTGGCTTGAAGCCCCAAAAGGTCAAATAAGTCAAAGTGCTTGCAAAGAAGAAATTATTTAAATAATAAAGTGAAGTAACAAAGTCAAAAAGGATTATTTAAATAATAAAGTGAACTAACAAAATAAAAAATGATTATTTAAATAATAAAGTGAATTGACAAAGTCAAAGAGGATTATTTAAATAATAAAGTGAAGTGACAAAGTCAAAGAAGATTATTTAAATAATAAAGTGAAGTGACAAAGTCAAAGAGGATTATT
>JASDQU010102521.1:63002-156931 GCA_032191745.1 Picea mariana
GACTCAGGGGCATCTAAGCCGTCAAAATCACCCGGGGATCGCACCCGGCTTGAGCCACACCAACCCTTAACATGGTTGGATTTTTTGTCCCCGCAGGTTTCGAACCGGTGACTTTAACATCACGGAGTGGCTTAACAACACACTCCGTCACCGACTGTCCTACACCTCGGGGACGACATTATCTTAAATAAGGTTAACTTAATTTAGGTATATTTATGCTTATTTGTAATGGCTTCTAGATGTTATGATAGTTTACTCTTACTGATATTGTTATTTTGATGGATCAAATCTTACTACTACATAAAAAGTTAAATTAGTGTATGATAATAATTGGGTGGGCTGTGGTCTAGTGGCAATTTGAAGATTCCCTTAGTTGGAATGGTTTTAAGCTAAGTTGGATATGAACCTCAATTGATCTTATATTGCTTTTTGAAAGATGGGAACATGAAGAATCATGTATCTTTGATTTAAATGGATATACCATTTTCTCAATTTGGAACAAAAAGTTGTTGGCCATTGTATCTTTTCTGTTTTTTTTACTGAAAATTTGTTTGCAGTAAATATTGTACAAGGTTAAAATCTACATTTGGCTTCAGGGGGATGCCTTTGTGGTCAAGGGTTTGGCTCAGGACTGTGATAAGCCTTGTTACAATGGGAGATCTGTGGTATTGATTTTTCAAGTCAAAAGAAATGGCGAGCAATTCAAAAATGGAGATCGAGAAGTTTAATGGGAAAAGTTTTGAGTTGTGGAAGCTCAAGATGGAAGATTTGTTGGTGGACAGAGATCAGTGGATTGCGGTAGATCCAGGTACTGCACCTACATGAACTTCAACAAATGACTAGAAAAAGTTAGATCGAAAGGCGAAGAGCACAATCTGACTATGTCTCTCAGATTCAATATTATTGAATGTGTCAGAGGAAGCTACAACCAATGATTTATGGGATAAGTTGGGGAAGTTGTATCAGTCTAAGTCCCTAGTGAATAAACTATTCTTGAGAAAGAAGTTGTATAACATGAGGATGAGAGATGGAGACTCGGTGGCAGAGCATTTGAATGCCTTCAATACTGTGGTAAGTCAGTTAGTATCTGTTGAGATTAAAATTTCAGATGAAGATAAATGTATCAGTTTACTGTGTTCTTTACCAGACTCATGGGATAGTCTGGTTGTGGCCATAGGTAGTAATACAAATGCCTTGAAGTTTGATGAAGTGGTCTCATCCTTGTTGTCGGAGGAGATGAGATGGAAGAATATGGAAGGATAGAGCATAGACGCATTATTTGCAAGAGGATGTTCCCAGGAAAGAAATAGATCTAATCTCTCAAGTGGGAGATCTAAGTCTAAGGGTAGATCTAAATCTCCCAGAAAGTTTGTAAATGTAGAGATGTGGAAAAGAAGGGCACTACAAGAAGCAGTGTAGATCCAAAATTGAGAAAAAGTAGGGATCTGAAGAATCTCCTTCTACAGAAGAAAAGACCTCCAAGGGAGAAGGAGGGGATGTGTACTTGGCTTCATCAAGCACACATGTAGATCATGAGGCATGGTTGGTTGAATCTGGTGCATCCTTTCATATGACTCCCCACGGGGTGTGGTTCTGCGAATATGAAAGGTATGATGGAGGTAATGTTTTCTTAGGTGATGATTCGATAACCAAAATCTTAGGACGAGGAAAAATCAAGTTGAGGCTCATAGAAGGAAGAATTAGAACACTGTCTGGTGTTCTGCACATCCTAGGTTTGGCCAAAAATTTGATTTTTGTAAGAAAAATGGATGATGTAGGGGTAAAAAAATATTTGAAAAGGAAACCTGTAGGATGGTTCGAGGAGTAATGGTGTTGTTGAAGGGAGTTCGGTTTGGAACTCTGTATAGGATGCAAGGAAGCACTATTAGTGATGAGTGTAATAGTTCCATTGTTCTTGATATTGGAGTTGAAGAAGAAATAACTTCTACAGTCTCTGGAGTAAAGGTTATGTTGTGGCATCAAAGACTGGGGCATATCGGAGAGAAGGGTCTTTGAATACTACACGGTAAAGGTATGGTTGAAGGTATGTATAACTACTCTCTGAATTTTGATTTCTGTGAACATTGTGTATACGAGAAGCAGAATCGGTTAAGATTCCCTTTTAGTGCAACGAGGGCAGAAGGAATTTTACAGCTAGTTCTTAGTGATGTTTTTGGACTTGTATCAGTCCCATCATTGGAAAAATATGTGTACTATGTCTCATTTATAGATGAGTTCTGGAGAAATAATTGGATATATTTCCTCAGGAAGAAATCTGAAGTCTTTGACAGGTTTAAAGAGTTTAAGGCTCTTGTTGAGAATCAAGCAGAGAAAATAATTAAGGTGTTGAGGACAGATAATGGCGGAGATTTCCGCGGGAATGAATTTGAATAATTCTGTAAGAAGTGCGATATAGCAAGGCAGAAGACTACTCCATATACATCTCAATAGAATGGAGTTGGTGAAAGGATGAACATGACATTGATGGAAAAAGCAAGGTGCATGCTCAATTGTGTCGGGTTAGGACAAATATTCTGGGTAGACACAGTGGGTATTGCATGTTACCTGGTCAACATATCACCCTCATCAGCGCTAGATGACAAGACTCCACAAGAGGTATGGACTGGTAATAAACCTTCTCTCACACATCTCAAGGTATTTGGTTGTAATGCATATGTTCACGTTCCAAAGGAAAACAAGAGTAAGCTAGATAAGAAGGCTAAAAAGTGTATCTTTATTGGATATAAAGATGGTCTCAAAGGTTATAAGCTTTGGAACCCATAAACTAAGAAGGTAGTGTATAGCCGAGATGTGGTATTTAGAGAAATGAAGGATGTTGTTAAACATGAAATCCTACCAAGTAAGGAAGAACCAAAGGAAATAGAGTTTGATTTAAAGGATGATGAGTCAGACTCTACAGAAGAACATGAATCAAAAGAAGAAGATCCTCATACTCCAGTATTGAGGAGATTGGTTTGAGAAAGAAGGCTAACAGAAAGTTATAATCCATCTGATTTTCGTTCAAATTTTGCTTTGTCTATTACTGATGATGATCCTAGAACTGTCAGGGAGTCAGTTGATTAAGAGGATGGAAATCTCTAGAAAAAGGCCATCGATGAAGAAATGACAACCTTGGATAAGAATGAGGCTTGGGATTTAGTGAAGTTTCTGACTGGAAGAAAGCCCATTGGCAACAAATGGGTATTTAAAAGGAAGCTGAATGCAGAAGGAAAAGTGGATAAACACAAAGCTCGATTAGTAGCAAAGGGTTATTCCCAGGTTGAGGGAATTGATTTTGGTGAGATATTTTCTCTTGTTTCGAAGTTAACCTCTATAAGATTTATGTTATCTGTTGCTGCTACATTTTATTTTGAAGTAGAACAGATGGATGTGAAGACAACATTCCTACATGGGGATTTGGAAGAAGAAATCTATATGAAGCAACCAAAAGGATTTGCTGTGAAGGGAAAGAAGGAGTTGGTACGGAAGTTGAAAAAGTCCCTGTATGGTTTAAAAAAATCACCAAGGATGTGGTATCAAAAATTTTATACTCATATGTCGGGACTTGGCTTCACAAGAAGCAAAGAGGATCACTGTGTGTATTTTAAATTAATTGGTGATCATTTGATTTATTTGGTCTTATATGTGGATGACATGTTGCTGATAGGAAACAACAAGGAGATTATCCAAGATGTGAAAACTCAGTTGTCCTCTAAATTTGACATGAAGGATCTTGGTGCTTCAAATTTCATTTTGGGCATTGAAATTAAAAGAGATCGAAAAAAGAGGAAACTTTGTTTAAATCAGAGAAAATATGTCGAGACAATATTGTAGAGGTTTAATATGCAGGAACGTAAACCGATCAAAGTTCCTATTCCTGTTGGTGTAAAGTTATTGTGGATTAGTGTCCCAAGACATAGGAAGAGGAGGAGGACATGTCTCGTGTTCCATATGCGAGTGCAGTTGACAGTTTGATGTATGCAATGGTCTGTATTAGATCGGACATTGCACATGTAGTGGGAGTTTTGAGCAGGTATATGTCAAAACCAGGGAAGGAGCATTGGACATCAGTGAAAAGGATTTTCAGGTATTTGCATGGCACTATTAGCTATGGATTGTGCTACCAAGGAAGACCATGATTGGACAGTGTGTTGGATATACATGTCTTTGTAAATGTAGACTGGGATGGAGATTTGGATTGTAGGAGATCTACAAGTGGGTATGTGTTTAACCTGTTTTGAGGAGCAATAAGTTGGATGAGAAAAAGATAGGCTGTAGTGGCACTTTCAACTACAGAAGCTGAATACATGGAAACCACTCATGCAAGTAAGGAAGCAGTATGGTTACAAAGATTGTGTTCAGGTATTGGGTTGGTACAACAAGCTGTAAGGATAGATTGTGACAGTCAAAGTGCAATTTTTCTGGAAAAGAACCCGGCTTATCATTCAAAGACAAAGATATTGATATTCAATATCACTTTGTGAGAGACATGGTTGAAGAAAAGAAAGTATTGCTGATGAAGGTGGACACTTTGAAGAATGTTGCAGATTCATTAACAAAATCTGTGAGCACTGAGAAGTTCTCTTGGTGTAGAGGATCCATGGGCATTGTTTTCCTGGATTGTTGATTGTGTAACCCTGTAACCCATTGTATGCAAAGAAAACAACAAGTGGAAGAATGTTGGGTATGTGTTATATTCTTTGCACGAGTAGTGCCTCAGGAAACGTGTCACATTTTTGGGCGGTTTTTCGGCACATGGTTTTGTTCTGATGGTTTTCTATTTCCAGTTAAGGAAATAAGGTTGTTGACTAATTCAGGTCATTGGGTTAGGGTTTTGGATGCTGTTGGCTCATATATGTATATTGTATTGTAAACAATGTAACACTGTAAATGAATATAGAATATGTTGGTTTTCCCGATTTGGGTTTCCAGGGGAAAAATCTCTGTATAATGTTTGTATTTTCCATTGTATCTTTTCTATTCTTTTATTGGAAATATGTTTGCAATAAATATTGTACAAGGTTAAAATCTACACTTCTTCTATGCATTAATGATATTTCTATAATTGCAAAAACAATTGAATATATTCACAAGCAACTCAAAGATCTCCAATAGTTCTACAAAAAATATGAGCTTACCATTAACATTAATTAAATCTAAGAAAATAATTTGTCCTTCTGATTTTTTCTGGTGATAATGTAGTGATAACATCCTTGAAGAGGTGCAATCTTACAAATACTTAGACATTGATTTCAATTACTATTTGAACCATAATGTTAAGAAAAAATCATTGGTGGTTGGAAATGTTAATATTGTCTTGAAAACCAATGTTTTATGATGGGATTGGAATAAGAAAAAAACATTTTCTTTACAGCTATGAAGTTTAGGCTTGCAACATCTTTTTTGATATTTGGAATAAAATTGGGAAAATCTAATATTGCTTCATAACCTATAATTTTCAAATTAAATGTAATGTGTTTTACCCCACTCTTTTGATTGAAGCTAGATGCACTTCCATGAAGTCCAAAGCCATGATTCCTATTTAGATTATAAGCTCAAATTTCTCAAATTGAGTAAAGATAGGCTCCATATTGTTGAGTATAGTATGGGTAGTAACCACCACAAACTTAAAATAGGTTGGGTTAAAGATTAAAATAGGTTGGGCTTGTCTTAACTATTGGAACATAAAAAAATACAAACAAATTAATAATATAGATAATATTAAATCTTACATCCCAATAAAATTTAAAGATAAGACCTCGAATGACAATGAAATAAATAATTAGAGGAAACTAAAATGTTATGAAGCTTTTATAAATACTAATTGAGCTTATCAAACTTTTTCCCCAACATTTTCGGCTTAAAAAATAAAATGAATATCATCAAAATTAAGTCCAATATTCATCACCTCCATAGTGAAAATGGACATTGGACTAACCCAAAATCACCTTGGAATGAGAGAGGTTGTAAATTATGTGAACCAAGGTTGATGATGAGTATAATTTACTTTTAACTTGTCATACCCTTAATAAATATATAAATATAAGTCTATTTTCCCGCTGGTAAAGTCTAGACCCCTCTGGATTTGAACATGTGATCTCTTAGGAGGAAACAAATGTCCTTAATCATTAAGCCCACTGAGGTCTAATGCATAACTCTACCAAATTTCACAAATTCTTCTTCAGGTCCTCTTCCTTATGAAAACCATTATTATCTTAGTACTTTAATTTCCACCATATTCAAACATAGAGCTTAATGGTTAAGAACACATGTTTTATTCTTGAAAGTCACATGTTTAAATCCAGAGGGGAATCCATATCCTAAGGGAGTCTCTTGTCCCACAAACAAGGAGTTCTCATAAACCAATTTAGTGTCTAACTTTAGGATGACCTTAAAAATAGATTATTATTATTATTATTTATTTGATTTATTTATTCATTATTAATATTTTTTTAACATCACCAAACATATCTTTTTAATAAAATGTAATCCATTCAAAATAAATTAATTCTAAATATAAAATAAATTCTATAAAAAATACATTTTTAATATAATAATTTCTAAATATAAAATAAATTCTATAAAATTACATTTTTAATATAATAATTTTTTGACTTCCAACAAAGTTTCAAGAGGATTGAAGGATACTTTTTAGTGGAAAGATTAAATATTTTTTTTTTAATCGCCATTTCAATATTTTAGATAATATTGTTAATGTTGTTAATGTGTTACATAATAATAATAATGTTGTTAATGTGTTACACAATAATTTTGTTAATGTGTTACATGTCCTTTTTAATGAAAGACATTAATTTTTAATAGTTTTATAAATTAATTTGAGTGGATAACTGTGACTAATTTTTATTTTAAATATATTTTTATAAAAGATGAGGGTGATATGTAAAGTTAAGTTTCAAGATTTTTTTTAAATTTGTAAATATTTGTTATTTTTAAACAAATAATTAATTTGAAGATTATCAATTGGATTTATTTGGAGATGATTGATTGCTATTCTCTTTACTTAGGTTCAATCTTTCCAAGTGACATGTTGATGAATATATTGTTATAATGGTTTTGAGTTATATTATTTTTTTTTAAATAAAAAAGGTGTAGTACCTGCTATATTATATTATCTCAAAACTTTGACAAAGTAAACAGCTTCATAGCTACAGTCACCAAAAAATGCTGCCGGTAACCGGAAACCAGCATTATTGGAAAACATCTAGCAGTTATACAGTAATACATTAAGAAAAGAGACATCTGTCCTGCCCGTAGGAAACCAGGACAGATGCCAGTGGTCCAGATAAACCTATAGCAATTACACATAAAGACAAAAAACCTGGAAAACAAGGCAGCCTAGTCACCCGGTGACGTGTCGCTCCCACCAGTTCCCGTCGAAATGGCAAAAGTCTGTATGCACAGGGGGCACTTACGCTGAGCTGGGGCCCCAGAGAGCGCGTCGAGGAGCAAATCTATACGCTGGCCCATGATGAGAGCCCTGTGTTCCAAGTCCGCAATGTGGCTACGGAGCTCGAACACCAAGGCCAGGTGTTCATCGCTGAGGAGGGGACCATGCGTTCCGCCACCCAGGACACTAGGAGGAGCAGTCTTCCAATCCACAGCTTCGCCAATGCCAACCGCTAGCTTCCTCTGAACCGTTACCGTCTCTACTTTCACCATCTTCTCAGCATCTATGACTTGCAGGTCACCCATCCATGGAATTTCTTCCACCACGCAGCCAGGAAGGTCGTCGTCCTTAGTCGGGGCACTCTTGTTGTCCTGCCTGCTGAGCGTCTCCATGGCGCTTGGCTTCTCATTACACGGCAGGTCCCCCCTTGACAGGTCCTCCTCCACAGCACAACCTGAAAACAAATCCGTTGGCTCGTTCTCCTTCTCAGTCCTGCTGCAGCCAGCTCCTTGTTCGACAATGGTGTTGAGCATCGCCCTCCTCTCAACCCGTGCCTTCTTCCTGAGGATGGAAGAGGCCATAGCCAAGCCCCGTTCAAGCTCCTCCTCTCGGCGCCTCTGCGCTTTGTGCGCTTCCCAGGCAGAACCCCGACGAGGTTTTCCTCGTCTCCTAACCATTATACCTAAGCAAATGCTAGTCAAATGCAGAGCTGGGTTAGAAGAGAACCAACTCGAGAGCGGCTGCGAGTGCTGAGCGCAGGCAAGCCAACTCTGTTGAGACCCACAGAGAAGCCACCAGCCTTGGAAAATCTCCCAAGAATGCAGATAGAAGGCGGTAAGTAACCCTGTCGTTGCCGCACCAGGAGCCTTCCTCCGTTGCTCGGGCTCAAAATAAAAACCATAATCAAATTGCCTAATCCTCCGTCCATCCATAATAGCTATGAATTCTTGTGCGCCTGGGGGGTTAATTGTCGCGCGAGGGAGGAGTACCTCCTTCGCCTGTCCTCTGCTATGGCTGTCCATCAGCGTTAAATGTCGCGCGAGGGTGGCGGTCATCAGCTATTAAACCAACGCTGAGTGCGAGTCTGGGTGGCACTTCTTCTCTGTCGCGTGTCACCCCATCCGGGGCGGTTTTGAGCTATATTATTGATCGACCTTATGCCTTGAATATTCTAAAGTTTATCTTGGATACTATCATCAAAATAAAGATAAATATTGGATAATTTTCTTCAATAAATATAACCTGGAAACAAACTAATTTAAAAGTCATAAATATTTAACAATATATATATGCCATCTTTACTTTTTAATTTTTATAATAAGGTTTTGAAATTTTGTATAAATAAGTGTTAGTAGTATTATAAAGGTATTTCAATTATCACAAGTAAAGTGAATTAATAAAATGCTTGAATTATGTTAGAAAAAATTAGTGTTTGAATTTTATGAAAAACAAAAAACAAAAAACAAAAATTAATATTTAGACAAAATTCATGTTTCGATTTTATGAAAAACAGTTTAGAAAATAAAAAATATAAATTATAACCTGGAAACAAACTAATTTAAAAGTCATAAATATTTAACAATATATATATATGCCATCTTTACTTTTTAATTTTTATAATAAGGTTTTGAAATTTTGTATAAATAAGTGTTAGTAATATTATAAAGGTATTTCAATTATCATAAGTAAAGTGAATTAATAAAATGCTTGAATTTTGTTAGAAAAAAATTAGTGTTTGAATTTTATGAAAAACATTTTAGAAAAACAAAAAACAAAAAACAAAAATTAATATTTAAACAAAATTCATGTTTCGATTTTATGAAAAACAGTTTAGAAAATAAAAAATATAAATTATACTGCATTAATATTAAATAAGGTTTATAATTTTACAATTAATATTATTTAACATTAGAACATATAAATAAATAAAAATTATATTGTATTAATGTTACATAAGGTTTAAAATTTCAAAATTAATATTATTTAACATTACAACATATATAAAAAAATAAAAAGTTATAAATTACTTTTTAAGATATAATATTTAACAAAATTCTTAAATATAACAGAAAAAATTTATATTGTATTAATGTTACATAATGTTTAAAATTTAAAATTAATATTATTTAACATTAAAATAAGAAAAAATTATATTGTATTCATGTTACATAAGGTTTAAAATTTCAAAATTAATATTATTTAACATTAGAACACATATAAAGAAATAAGAAATTATAAATTACTTCTTAAGATATAATATTTAACAAAATTCTTAGATATGACATAGAATTATCCTTATGTGTTTTTGTTAAGCCCTCAAAAACTCCTAAGTTTTGGAAAAACTTGGCCTTATCTTTTAAGTATGATTTTTTCTTTTGGACAACATATTGACCTTGGTTACTCATTATTTTAATGCATTGATTCTATCTTTTGGATGATGAAGTTAGATGGGTTTTCATATTTTATTCGTTTGGTTTTCACTTAGTTTCTTTTCTTGATATTTGTTCTTCATTGAGTTTTGGTGTCTTTCCTTCCTCAAATTTTCCTTCTTATTTTTCTTTGTTCAGAGTTTCTTGGTTCCTAATTTCTAGATCAAGTTTGAAAGTGAAAATCGAGTCCATTTTTCGCTTTCATTACTTTGTCCATCTTCGAATTTGGAAATTAGGCATGATTTTCAAATTGAGCCCTCTTTCACCTCTTCTTCTCTTTGAACTATTTTTTTATTTTTGTTCGAAACTTTCTTTTTCCAGGATTCCTTGATCCACCCAATTTTTTAATTAGCCCTGATTTCCAAATCACAACCTTCTTCAACCAACTTTAGTGTGGATAGGTCTTGATCTTGAAATTGTCCCTCCTTAATCTCCTCAAACTCTTCAATTTCTCTCCCCTTCCATTCGAGCTCTTTTAACTTTTGTTTGTTTGTATGTCTCTTCCTTCCTTTCAAACATTTTTTTCTGTTTTCAAATTCTACCAAGTCAAAACCTTTTATATAACCCAATTTCTCAATCAACTCCGACATCCAAATTGGACTTCCTTTTCATTTTTTCATTGTTGCCTTACCCCAATTATTTCCAAATCAGGCCCTCTTGTCACCATTTGAACCATACAAAATTTCAACCTTATTCGATGTGTTTTTATTCTGTTTATATTCTTTTCGAACTTTATATGTTACCTTCAAAAGCCACATTTCATCGATCAGTCCAAAACCTAAAAATTAAGACCTCTAGTCACTAAAGAGCTTTAATCATGGTCCAATTTAGTGATCCGACCCAACTTCAAAATTGGGCCTTCCTTTTACTAATGTTAGTGAGACTGTGTCTCAATTTCTCAATTGGTCTTGATTTTGAAATCAACCTCCTTTCTCTCGAATTTTTGTTTGCATGTGTAAAACATTTTAAAAGTTTTCATCACAACCTTCAAATTTTGATTCCACTTTTAAACTCTTAAACTCTTCAAAAGTCTGAAACCTTTTCAAAATTCAATTGTGATCAATATCAACTTCAAAAATTAAACCTCCCCCACACAAATCCATGACTTGATTTTATGATCACACTCCACTTCAAAATTAGGCTTTCCCAAATCCATGCCTTGATTATATGATCACACTCCACTTCAAAATTAGGCCTTCCCAAATCCATGCCTTGATTATATGATCACACTCCACTTCAAAATTAGGCCTTCCCTTGCCTAAAAGTAGTAATGAGGGGTCCTAGTTTCTTTTAATTGACCCTAATTCACCAAACATGCTCCTTTGCTTTTTGGGTCTTCGCACGTGTGACATTTTTCTAAAAGTTTGAATGGAATCCTTAATGTATACATGTCTCCTATGCTTTAATGCGCTTTTAAAGCACGTTCCATCTCATCTCAATTTGATGGTGCCACAAATTGAATAACCGCCCTTTCAAACTTATGAATAAATACATCTCATCTCAATTTGATGTTGCCAGAAATTGAATAACCGCCCTTTCAAACTTATGAATAAATGCAAACATGCCCATGGTATTTTTTATTCAAAAGTTCAAAGTTGAATGCAAAGATCATTTGTTTGAATAGTCTATGCATTGAAGCAATGATTGGATTCCCCTGGTAACGCTTGAATTTTTCAAATGAAATCATGGATGATACAACCTAGGAAATGATGCCTTTCTATCTATTTCACTAACCGAGTACTTGGTTCATAAACCCTCTTGTTCAATTAGCATTTTTTCATTTTAAATGAGCTTAGGTTGTTTTTTCATTGTTTTAGCCAGTGGTGATATCTATGTGCAATCGAATCTTCCGTAGTTCGAATTTAGTTAGTGATTTCATAAAACATAGATAGATTTACTATTCCACCCTTGAAAAGATAAAGTTCTTAAGTGAGCTATTTGTATGAGTCTTGATTACTTTGGTGTTTACCTAAAAAAATTATTGATAACTTCGGGTTTGAATGGTAAATCCCAACTAAATTAAAATCTCTTCTACAATGGCATGCAACTTAGTTCAAGATCAAGATCACCATCCTTAGAAATAGTTTCCATTTCGAACCACTAGAATGTAGCTATTAATGCATTTTAATTTGATTTTTTAGCTAGACCCTGCATGTTTGGTTTTTGTGTTGCATTAACCTACACGAATTTCCATATGAATACTATTAAGGGTAAGATGGAAAAAAGAAAGGTGAACATGAGAGATCAATCACAAGCTAGTCAAAGGATCAAATTGATATTGTATAGGTTACTAAGGAGACAATGTCAACAAGCAAACATAATCCCATAGTTGTAGAATCATCAACTAGAAAGGAAAATAATTTGGCTAGAGGAAAGCAACTAATCATGGAATCCCAAGCTAATTAAGATGCTAAATTTTCCCACTTATGTAGACACCTCATACACTACTAGGTTTGATGGAGCTCACACATACAATGAACTATTTCATCTAATTGAAGATGGGAAAGGGATAAGGAATGACGAGGACTTGGTTGAAAACGAAGCATAAGATATTTCTATAGCACAAAGTTTAAAAGAAACCTCCATACACAATGCAACGACCAAATCTCTAGTGATGCCTTGTGAAGAAGTGATCAGGTACCTAATACAACATATAAAGGTCAACACAAAGATAATTTTGAATGATCAAGGAAGGTTTGTTGGATCATTTGCATCAACTAATTTTGAATCCTTCTACAAATTTCCAAAGGTTGAAATCCATTTCACCAATGAGTGGTTGAAAGTGTTTATGCATGAGTATAACTGCTCTAACATCCTAGCTAATTGGTATGAGGAAGGGAGGACTTTCAAAGATTTAAGAAGCAAATATTTTCCCATCATTCACCTTAGGTTAAGATACACATGGGGAAACCAATTGGTCAACATAATCTATGGTGAAGAAGATTCAACTCACGTGAAGATAGGCCAATGGTGTGTGAAATCACTAAATGAGACAAAATTTTCAATTGAGTTGCTATCTTTTCTAAATCACTTGTAGAATCCATTGGAAAATATCTATTGGATGCTTTCTCAGGAACCCTACAATTTGACATGTCTACTTATCTATTAGACATGGTTTTTTCTTCTAACATATTCATGGGGTTAGGTTGGTCATGGTCCCCAAAGAAAACACATGTTTATGTATATTTCAAAGATTTATAAAATGACATGTATATATTTCAATTTTCATTTATCTGTGATGGATTCCTAGCACCATTATATGAACTCATTTTTGTAAACCTTGCCCAAGAATATCTCCAAAATCTGTATAAGTGTTGAAAAACATTGGAGATAGGTACTTGGATGAACACTCTACCAATATTAGGATTTATGGTGTCACACAAGCTCCTCATATGCTTCTAGCCTATGTGCCAAATAGGTTGATCATTCAAGAAATCAAGTATCAAATAACTCCATAGATGATTTTAGGGGCTAAATTTCACAAATGGGCTAATTTTCCATGTTTTTTTCCAAAAAAAAGATTTTCCAATTTCCATTTTTTTCTAAAAGCAATTCGCCCAAACTCCATAGAATAAAATTATTTTACCTTAAAAATCTCCAAAATTTTATAGAAACTATATTAAATCCTTAAAAATTTGAATATTTTTACAAAACTATCACCAAACATTTTACATTTTGCATATTAAGGACTAGTAATATTAGCCCAAGTTTCTACATTTTAATATAAATTTCCATACTTAAAATCATCCCTAAATAACTCTACATGTTTTTAATTCCTACCTAATCAAACACCAAAAGAATATGTGCCCAACCTATCCATGGTATATAGGCATGTATGGGTTAACATATTTGAATTGGGCTGGGATGGAAGGAGAAGGAATTGAGGTATATCATTTCAAGTTGGGAAGAACTAAAATGCATGATCCCTTGGGGATTGTTGCAAAACATAGATCGGAGGCGAGGATATATTTTCCTTACCAACAACAAGAGAATGAGGTTGAAAACCCTCGTATGAGAGCATTAACTTATGAAGAGGTTTTTAATAATTTGAAAGTTATTACCAAGGAGAAAGAAAGAAGAAGGAAGGAAACAATTGCAAGGGATACTACTGAGAGGAAACATCTTCAAGAAAAATAAAAAGGAAGATTGGAGGCATTGGATAAGGCCAAAATAAAAGAAGCATAGAGAAAAGATGCCAAAAAAGAAGAATTGACAAAGAAAAAAAAGGAATCAGATGTTAGATCTAGAACTAAATTGGAAACAAGGAAAGAAGAAGAAAATGGGAAATCCAAAGCTAAGGAAAAACCTAAGGAGAAGAGGAGAATTGAAGAAGAAGTGAAGAAGAAAAATAAATATAATGTTCTAATAGAAGGTACCATACAAGATGGAAATGAGCTAGCATAGCAGCCCAATATCGATGAAGGAAACATAGGGCAACACAATTATTCACATGGAAGAAGTCTTCATCACTCAAACCTTTTCCATTAATTTTGGTCCAGGATTGGTCACAATAGGTGATGGTCCTATTCCAATTCTAGTAGATGAATTTTTTGATTTGGATTTTTTTCATTCAACAGACAAAGGAAGCAAGTAATAAAGAAAAAAACATAGAATAAGAAAAATCAACTTGGATTATGAAGTGATACTCGCTACTAAAACTATGGTGATGGACATAAGAAATATGAGTTTAGCTTCCTCTATTTTTTCCATATTATCCATTGTGCAATTCATTGTACATAAAGCTATGGATGTGGAAAAGAGGATGAGGGAATATGAAATAAAAATCACCTTGCTGGAAAATCAAGTCAATTACTACAAATCTAACAAGTATTAGACTTCAAATTTTATTAACTATGATTTCAAACTATAAGATGAATTGAATAGTTTCCAAATAGAGTTATATGACAAAGCCCAACATGTGTAGGCCCATGGTCAATATATTGTTGGTGTCATGACTCATATCCAAGCATGGGAGCTTTCTTGTCGTCAAGCTAAATCACAATTTGATAAAGCAATAGACTGGAAATATGTAGGTTCTAAACCTTTACAGTATAACATGCACTTACAAATTCTTTATAAATCGGAAAGAAAACAATAACATTCACACATAGTACTCATAAATTTACTCTGGAAACCCTTAACCAGGTAACCTAACAAATGTTTAGAGTTTCCTCTCTAACTCTAATTGTATTAACTTCACCATTACAATACAATATATAGGCGACATCCAAAACCCTAATCCATTGAATTGGATTAGATTTCTTGACCGGAATTACATTACAATGGGATGAAAAACCATTGGCCGAAAAACAATAAAAAACATGCAAAAAGTGAACCAAAAACAACCCAAAATTTGTTCTCCTTAAATAAGGGGGTCCAAAAGCCTCGCCCTTGCTCCCATTCTAGTGTATAGTACATGGGATAATCATGCAGACAATATAACACATACCCAACATTCTCCCACTTGTTTTTTTCTTTGCATACAAGGGACCCCAGGATTACATGATCAACAATTCGAGGCAACAATGCCCATTATTTCTCTACATGAAGAAAAATTCTCAGTTCTCAAAGACTTTTTCAATGAATCTGCAACATTATTCAAATTTTCCACCTTCACTAGTAACCTTCTTGTGTTCAACCATGTCTCTCACAAAGTGATACTGAACATCAATATTCTTTGTCTTAGAATGATAAGTTGGGTTCTTTTCTAGAAAGATTGCACTATGACTATAACAATATAACCTTACAAATTGTTGTACAAACCCAATACTTGAACACAATTTTTGTAACCATACAAATTCCTTACTTGCATGAGTGGTTTCCATGTATTCATCTTTTGTAGTTTAGAGATCAACTAAATATTGTCTCTTGCTCATCCAACTGATTGCTCCTCCAAATAGGTTAAACACATAACCACTTATAGACCTTCTATGGCCTCGATCTCTAGTCTAGTATGCATCAACAAATCCATGTATGCCCAACACTCTATCTGCTCCAGGTATTCCTTGGTACTGAATTTCATAATATGTAGTTCAACACAAATACTTGAAAACCCTCTTTACAACTTCCCAATTCTCCTTCCCTAGTTTTGACATATAACTTCTCAAAACTCGCAGTGCATGTGCAATGTCTAGTCTAGTACAAACCATTACATACATCCAAGCTTCCAACAACACCAACATATGGAACAAGGGACATGTCCTCTTCCTCTTCCTGTGTCTTGGGACATTGATTTGCAGATAAATTTACACTTACATGAATAGGGACCTTCATCAATTTACATTCCTTCATATTAAACCTCTGCAATATTGTATCAACATATTTTCTCTAATTCAATCATTATAGTTTCATGTTTTGCCAATATCTTTTAATTTCCTTGCCCAAAACAAAATTTGCATCGCCATGATCTTTCATATCAAATTTAGAGGAAAACTAGGTTTTTACCTCCTTGATGATTTCCTGGTTGTTTTCATTCAAAAACATATCATCAACATAAAACACCACATAAATAAAATGATCTCCAACTAATTTGAAATACACATAGTGATCGACTTTTTTCCTTGTGAAACCAAGTCCCAAAATATAAGTATCAAACTTTTGATACCATAGGGACTTTTTCAGCTTGCAAACCATCTCTTTCTTACCCTTCACTGCAAAACCTTCTAGTTCTTTCATGTAGATTTCTTCTTCAAGATCTATGTGTAGGAATGTTGTATTTATGTCCATCTGTTCTAATTCAAGTTCAAAAGAAACAACAAGAAAGAAAATAAATCTAATTAAAGTCAATTTAGCAATAGGAGAAAAAATGCCACCAAAATCAATTCTCTCTACCTGGGAATATTCCTTTGCTACTAGGCGATATTTATACTTCTTCACTTTACCTTTTGCATTCAAATTCTTCTTAAACATCCATTTGCTACCAATGATATTTCTTCCATATGGAAAATCAACTAGATCACAAGCCTCATTTTTATCCAAGTAAGCCATTTATTCAACCATGGATTTCTTCTAGAGTATACTATCCTTTGAATCCACTACCTCCCTAATAGTTTTGGGATCATCATCAATAATAGACAAAGAAAAACTAGAACATAAATCAAGTGGATTATACCTTTCTAGTTGTCTTATTTCCTGAATCGATCTTCTCAATACTGGAGTATGAGGTTTTTCTTCTTTTGTTGAGTCAAATTATTCACCCTCCAACTCAAACTCTATTGTCTCTTGTTCTTTTTATTTTGGCGGGACTTCCTATTTAGGAACATATTTAACCTCTCTAAAGAAAACATCTCAATTGTATACATCCTTCTTAGTTTTCAGATTCCAAATTTTATATCCTTTTACACAATCTTTATAACCAATAAAGATACACTTTTCAACATTATTATCCATCTTAATCCTATTTTCCTTTGGAACATGTACATAAGCATCACAAACAAACACTCTAATATGTTCAAGAGATGGTTTCTTACCAGTTCATGTGTCATGTATACTTTTTCCACCAATGCTGATGAGGGTGATCTATTTACTAGGTAACATGCAATACCCACTGCCTCTGCCCATAATGCATTTCCTAACCTGACATCACTGAGCACGCTCCTTGATTTTTCCATCAACATCCTATTCATCCTTTCTGCAACCCCATTTTGTTGAGGTGTGTATTGAGTAGTCTTCTTCCTTTCTATACCGCACGTCTTACAAAATTCCTCAAATTCATTCCCATAGAATTATCCACTATTATTTGTCCTAAATACATTTATTTTATTCTCTATCTGATTCTCCACAAGAGCATATACCAAATACCTCAAATTTATTTCGGAGGAAATAAATCCATGCATTCCTTGAGAAATCATCAATGAACGAAACATAATACATAGATTTACCTAATGATGGAATAGTCACAGGTCCAAACACATTACTATGTACTAAATATAAGATCCCATTTTCTCTTGTTGCACCAGATGAGAATCTTACATGATTCTATTTACCATATATGCAATGTACACATAAATACAAATACACTATGAAATCATACAAACCTTCAACCATAAATTTACTGTGTAGTGATCGAAGGCCCTTCTCTCCAATATGTCCCAATCTTTGAAGCCACATCATTATATTTTATCTAGAGACCATAAGGGATTTTTATTCTTCACCCTCAAGAACAACATAACTGTTACACCCATTACTAATTGTGCTTCCCAACAACTTATATAGATTTCCATTATGAACTCCCCTCATCAAAACCATTTCTCCTCGAACGATTTCATAGGTTTCCTTTTCGAAAATAGTATGTACACCCGCATCACTCATCTTACTTACATATATCAAGTTTCTAGCTAGATATAGAATGTGAAAAAACCTATGGAGTGTTATAATCCTTCCATCCTTGAGCTGCAATTTGATTTTTTCGTGCCCAATAATTTAGGCTATCAAGTCATCTCCTAGGAAAATGTCACATCCATTATACTTTTCATATTCACAAAACCACTCCCTGTGGGGAGTTATATGAAAAGAAGCACTTGAATTGATTAGCCATACATCATTATCTACATGTGTTCTTGAAGAAGCCAAGTACACATCCCCTCCTTCTCTAGAGGAGTCTTTCCCTTATGTGGAAGGAACATCATTAGATCCCTTCCCTCTCTCAACACTTTTTGATTTGCAATCCTTCCTGAAATTACCAACTTTACCACATTTCCAACATCTCTTTAAGGATTTTCCTAGAGATTTAGATCTACCTCTAGAGTTAGATCTCCCACTCAAGGAATTATTTTTATTTCCATCCATGGCATGTCCTCTTACAGATAAGGCATCCTTGCTATGGCTATCCATGGTTTTCCTCCTCATTTATTCTGATAACAAGGATGAAATCACATCATCAAACTTTAATGTGGTCACATAACTACCAATGCTACAACCATACTATCCCAATAATATAGAAATGAACATAGTAAACTAATGCACTTATCTTCATATGAAATTTTAATATCCACAAACAACAAATGACTTACCACATTATTGAAGGAATTTATATGCACCATCATCAAGTCTCCATCATTCATCCTTAGGAGGTGCAACTTCTTCCATAGGAAAATTTTGTGTACCAGGGACTTTGACTAATACAAATACCCTAAATTATCCCATAACACATTAGTTGTAGCTTCTCGCAAGACATTGAGTAATAGTGAATCTGAAATATACATCTGGATTGTGCTCTTTTCCTTCCTATCCAACTTCTTCCAATATTTTGTTGACATACATGTAGGTGCGGTACCTGGATCCACAACGACCCACTAATTTTTGTCTATCAAAAGATACTCCATCTCCAACTTCCAAAGCTCAGATCTTTTCCCAATAAATTTCTTGATCTCTATTTTTGAACTACTCGCCATTTTTTTCGTTGCAAGAATCACTACTACAGAGCTCCAACTGAAACTAGGTTTATCATAAACCCAAGATAAATGAACCCTTAACAACAAAGGCACCCCCCTAAAGTCAATAACTTCTCTAATACCAAATATAGGTTTTAAACCTTTACAATATAACCATGCACCTATTTATTATTTATTAAACATAATTAAAACAATAGCATTCACACATAATACTAAAAGATTCAACCTAGAAACCCTTAACCGAGAAAACCAACAAATGTTTAGAGATGCACCTCGAACTCTCATTGTATTAAATTCACCATTAAAATAAAATATATAAGATCTTGCACCATCCAAAACCCTAATCCATTGATCCATATTAGATTCCTTGACTAGAATTATATTATAATGGGATGAAAAACCATTGGCCAAAAAACACCAAAAAACAACCCAAAATTGTTTCTCGACAAATATGACCCTAAACCCCCAGACAGGAGGGTACAAAATCCCCCCCCTTGCTCCCATTGTAGAGTATAGTACATAAGAAAATCATGCAAAGAATATAACACATACCCACCAAAATCCTCCTAGGAGGAAGTCCCCACAAAAATTCATGTTTTCAACGCTGAAGCATTTGAAGAAATAATTTTTGGCTTGAGATACTAAAAGTAGGAAGCCCAAAATTCTCTCAAGGGAGTAACACATGATGTAATAGACATTTCTCTATTATGGAAGGTTATAGAGAATATGGAAAATAATTACCATTTATCATATTTTGGGCCAAAAGACAATTTATTTCCATAGGGGCAAGTATCTAAGGACCTAGAATATCAAACTAACTCAAACAAAAAATATATCAGCTCTCTATTTGAAATTAATGAATCCACCACCCAAAAGTTTGTTGAATCTCCTACTAGAGACATGATATTAATAAAACATATGATGCATAATATGCAGAAGTTTGAAAAAATAACGAGGCATAGTATTGCATCCTATAAGGTCCCTTTAAAATAACATAATTTTTCCCAAACATATGAATTGAATCAAACATTTGAGGCATGAACTACATATGTAAAGAGATGGAGAAAAGAAAGGGATGAAGCTTCCTCAATCCATGTAGGATTTTCTTTTAGAGGAGGATATTTGAATAAAAAAGAAGGCTTGACTCCCCAATTAGGAGAAAATGCAATTTGCTTGAGGAACCCCGTAGACAAGAAGGTGAAATGAATAGGCAACTAGATGTATCAAGGTGATTAATTTCCTCCACCTTATTATTTTATATAAGTAATATGAAATTGATTGTAGAGTGTATTTTTTCTTGTACACTTTTGTACACTATTCTATGAACTATTAATGAGGAGAGGCCATTATTGGCCACTTTTTGGAGACTTGTTCTGGTGTATGTGTGGTGTGGGACTATTCCCTCCTTATTTATGTTGGAATGGATATAAGACTATTAATTTTGTTGTAGACTATTCTCATGAAAATGATGATTGCTTCCTACTGTTGAGTTTCAATAAATTGTTAGTGGAGAATTTGAAATTGTTACTAGTTCTTAATTTAGGATAACATGTTTTGATGACTAGTGATTTCATTATTTTAACCATTATTTCACAATAAATTATTTTATGTTCTAATGGTTAGAATGGCTTTTTATTTCATGTTCATTTCTTTTTCTCAAATTGATATAGATTATATTGAGAATGAAATGAGATACAAACAAAAATATAGCAGAGAATACAAAAATATAGTGGAACACAACTTCTAGTAATGAATAAAATAACAAAGTACTGTAGAACACAAACTGGCTAGAATGGTGGTATCTTATCTATGAAGAGAAACAGATGTCGACTCTGCTCATTTGCAAAAACATGATTATAAAGAGGCAAAAAATGGCCTTTGATAATGAAGCCTAAATAAAAAGAGGCAAAATCCCTAAACATCAAAACCCTAACCCTAGAAGATGAAACACCAAAAGTATTGCACGCCCTAAGGTGGTTTGTTGATACATCAACTTCCCAGGGGCACAACCTTTCCATACAATATCCTTTTGAGGTGCACGATAGATCGTAGGAAAGAAATATCATAGGATTAATTTTTTTTTCTGGGGCCATGGAATGCCATTGAAACCCTTGGCCCCTCGAATGTCCAAAAAAAATTGTTTAGGGACTAAGAACATCCCTGGAAGCTTGGGACCCAAAAAAATCGTAGAAAAACTACCAATAAGATAGAGAACCGTTGAGTTAGTGGAAGAGGTGGGAAACCACTATGTAACACCCCATTTTCAAACCCATGATCATATGTAATTAATCATTTCTATTGATTTCCATGCCATGGCATATAAAAATTGTAAATGTATTATTGTTTAATTGGAGAATGCTAAGAAACTGGCTGATGGGTGAAGCCTTAAAGTACTGGCCATGATACCTCGAGAGGGAATAGTGAGGGGGTAGAAAGGGGATTAATGTGCAAGAGATCCCAAACCACCTTGATGAATGATGTGGAGGAAAATAGGCATAATTTCCTCTAGCTTGTAGCTAAGGAAAAATCAGTTAATGAGAAGGGGGTTGGTAGTTGAACAACCAACCACCCCTAATGAAGACATGTACATGGAGCTATATGGACAGAGTACCTCCACCTAATTTCTTGGATTGGAACAATTTCTTCTGACAAAAGAAAAAATGCAAGTGTGCGTGCAAGGGAAGACATGAGAGGATGCAAGAGAGTTTAGCAATTTAGATGAGAGGAGTGGAGAGTTCTAGTCTCAGGAAGGAATGATCTAAGACGAATGGGGGCTGGTGAGAGAAGCAACATAAATAAGCAAAGGAAAATGATTGTGCAGACATGGGGAGGCAGTGGACGGTAACATGAATACACAGAAAGAGTTCCAGTGCATAGCTTGAGAGAAAAACGAATTAGGAAGCATGCCTAGGACATGAATGGTCACACTGGAGCAGAGAAGACTCGAACTCCAGACTGGAGAAAAAGAGGGTCACAGGCTTGGTGCTTACTATAAGGAAACTGGCACTGGAAGGGGAGGGTGTTGAGGGACAATGTAGCTATGAAATGACTCACTTGTGTAGAGGAAATCCAATTGGGAAGGCATTTGATAAACCCCATGGAGGTCTTGAGATCAGCGTGAAAGAGGAGAAACTTGTGTTATTTCCAGTGGAGTGAATGAGAGTAACCTTCCTGATATATTTCATGACCATGTTGATTCAATTGTAAGAGTCTCTAGTGGTATCATGGTCTGGAATGGGGGTGGCATGCTGCCGAAGTGACTGAGTAGCAGAGCCTATGGCTGGGTGGAAAAACACTCACCCACAATTAGTTTGGATGACTACACCTCATAAACAAACAAGTATTCTTATTCCCTATGTATAGAGTAAAATGAATGGCTGGTGCATGAATTTGTAAATCATGAGTGTGTATTCCAGTCAATGGACTGAACGGTTATTTTATTGCAATCCTTTGTGCAAATGTAATTATGGAACTATATGGAATTGTACATGTCTTGTAATTTTGAACATAAGTTGTAGTTTGTTCAAAAAAGATAAAAATACTCCATGTTTATGTAATTGATAGAACTACATTATGGACTAGAATCTGTAAGGAGACTAAAAGACTGTATGTTTATTCCTCCTGTGATGAATGATAATTGAAGAATATTTTCCTGGATCTGTAGTTTAAAGCTATGATATCTATGATTCATTTCCCTGGTTAATTAATCCATGAGGACATACATAAAGAGGAATTCCTAACAAAAATAACTTAACTCAGAAAAATAAGTAAGGGATGTTGGGGATTTTCTCCTGCGTGTTTTAGATTTCCCTTACATGTATTTGACCTCTCTGAAACTGAGTTATTTAAAATCCATGTCATGCAAAGCATAAAATCTCCTTGAGAATTGAGGTTTAGGTTTGTGCTCGACCTTATGAAGTAGGCCCTTTTACTCCAAGTGCAAAACTGATACCGGGAGAAATAAATGCAAGGGATCGTTCATATCCTTATTTAACCCCGAAAGAAACAAAAATTGTCGATCCGTAGAGGGCAGGATGATCTCCATTGTTCGGTCTTCATTAAACACCATGGCCAAGTGTGTAACCAGCCTCAATAAGTCATTGGATATCGATGGCGTGATTCCCTGGTGGGATGGTGCATAGTTCTGCGGTTGGGTTCCATGACTTTATTACCTTACCTTTACCAGTTGAAATCCTGGTGTAAACCGACATGAAAAAATCATTGTTGGATCAACGGAGAGGCTGGATGACAATCACCTGATTTCCAAGAGAGACCGAGAGATCGAGATGCGTATGCAAATGTGGAAAAAACATCCTCAGTGCCCTGGTGGCATGGTTGGGCAAAGTTCCCACACATGGCTATGTTTCCCTTTCCTTAGTGAATTTTATGAGATGAAGAGGTTATTTCACGTGAGAGTGACTAGGATGTCTGCATGACAACCAGTGTGTCCCAAAGGGAGACATGTGACAATTGTTGGTTATACAGGGTGAGAGTAGCCCCGATTGGGCATGGATGACCTTGATTTGGCTCCCATAATTCTCAACCATTGGATCTGAGCGATGAGAAACCTCAACCATTGATTTCGTAATTAAGTTTAGGAGGGGTTTTAACTCCCCAGGGTACTAGAGTACCAAACCGCCGAAATATTTTCTTTCCAAGTCTAATTTCCCCAGTGGCATAGTGGAGTAAAGTTCTAGCACCTGGTTTAGACCTTTTTTCTTGCAATGGAGAGAGAGAGAGAGAGAGAGAGAGAGAGAGAGAGAGAGAGAGAGATTTCATGGTGATTTTTTGTGTTAGGGTGGCAGCCAAAATTCCACAAAGGATAACATGTGTTGATGTTAGGTTGGTGCAGGGCAACATACTGGAGATGAAGACACTAGAGTGTTACCAGAGTGTTAAATTCCTAGGCGCCTGGTGGGTCGATGGCCTGGTGAGCCTAGTGGGCCAGTGGGCCAGTGAGCTCGGTGGCTCAATGCTCTGGTGGGACATGGTTCTAGAAAGGGTTCCATCCTTCCCTTGTTAACCTACAAGCAAAGGAGGACATGTGTCGATGACATCGGATGACATAATCAATCCAATGAGAAGTGAACAAGTGCCAACATCCATTTTAATGAGTCCTTGAGTTTTGTGATGATGTGTATTGACATGTTAGTCTACATGTCACGTGATGGTTGGTGCCACGTATCAAGGTAACTCAAAGTTTTGGAGCAGTGATCCCTATTGAGTTATGAGTGCCACATGTCTAGACAAGTAGCAAGTCATGATGGGGCCATGTGTCTTAGATTCTAGCTAGGCCACCGGATTGGGAATTTGAGATGTAAGTGCATAAAATGTCCCCGATGGGCTAGTGCCCCGGTATCCATGTGTCAATCCAAGTGGAAAGAGATGACATGGCCACGTGTCAGAGGTTCCAACTAGGCCCCTAAATTGGGATCTTGGGGTATGCAAAGAATAAGTTTATTTGGTGGGTTGACAATCTTAGTGGGCTAATCCATGGGCATATTGGACACTAGAGGAACATTAAGTAGTGTTAAGTGTGGTGGGTCGGTGAGCCTGGTGGCTCGGTATACTGGAGTAGAGTATCGAGAGCGGGAAAGTTGAGGGACCGGTGAGACGAGGGTCCACGGTGGTTAGTGCCATGCCAAGAACCACATCTGCGCTAGATGTTTCCACGTGGAATTATATAGGTGATGTGGAGCCACATGGTGGTGTGGGTGTTTTGGCCAATGAAGGCCTAAAAACTTTAGAAGGCCATAAATTTTGATCCAAAGCTCATTTTTGAGCATGGTTACAATCATTAGAAATATCTCGATGAGAAGATCTGGAATATCAAACCATAATTGGAATTTAGAGCCGCTAAAGAAAGTTGGTTTTGAGAAAAGAAAGAGAAAATTTTGAGACCCAACCAACCTAAGGAAGGGTTAGGGGTTGAGTGTGTTACACAATGATATCCACTTGGATCAATTGTTCCCCCTTAGGAAACAATGGTATCAATTGCATCAATTTCCCTCATTAGATGAGGAAACTTCTGTTGAATTTGGCTCTTGGTGAGTCACTTGCATTGGTGAAGAAGCTACCCTTCTTTGATGACTCCATAGAGCTGTATGTTCTATTGGTGGGTTCCTTTCATTTATGTATCCATTATTCGATCAACTGTAGCTTTCTCAAGATAGTCAGGGTTGATTTATGTAAGGGCCAAGTTCTCAACTACTTCTAAGGTGTCGAATAGAGGTGAAAAATATGGGTGAAGGAGCTCCACATTAAAGACTAGATGCAAGCCAAGGAATGGGGGAATACTTAATTCAAAATGATTCTCACCTACAACTTTGGTGAAGGTGTAAGGACCATATCGAAGTGGGTAAAGCTTGCAATGGGGTCATGCAAGGCGTTCTTTCTACAAATGTAACTAGACCTTATCACCAACCTGAAACTTGTGTGGAACCTGGTGTTAGTCATGTCACTGCTTGTAATTGGCATTTTCTTTCTACAAGATTTCATGGACTTGTTGGTGTAAGGACCATGGACTTTGATATGGTGTAAGGAACATGGACTTCGATATGGTGTAAGGACAATGGACTTCGATATGGTGTATGGACTTGTTGGTGTAAGGACCATTGATTTCGATATGGTGTAAGGACCATATCGAAGTGGGTAAAGCTTGCAATGGGGTCATGCAAGGCGTTCTTTCTACAAATGTAACTAGACCTTATCATCAACTTGAAACTTGTGTGGAACCCAGTGTTAGTCATGTCACTGTCTGTAATTGGCATTTTCTTTCTACAAGATTTCCTTATCATCTTCAGTTTGAGTATGGGTGGATTCTTCCTATGTGGATGCAATGGGTAGAGCTACATCAATTAGGGCCAATATTTGGAACCCCAAGCACACTTGAAAAGGGATATGGCCAATAGAGCTATGAAGGTATCAGTTGTAGCTATGATGAACATAAGGAAGACTCTCATCCCATGTGCAGGGATGTTTGGAGATGTACATTCTTAGGATATGCACAATCATCCTATTGAGTACATCCATCTGTCCATCTATTTGGGGTTGGAAGGCAGTTGATTTGGTGAATTTGGTGTCCATGAATAATCACAGACTGGACCAGAATGTACTCAAGAACATACTATCATGATCTAAAATAATAGTATGTGGTAGCCCGAAATAAAACCAAACATGCTCAAAGAATATCTTAGAAGTGGCCTCAACTATGATAGTCTTCTTACAGGGCGTCATAACTACCATCTTCGAGAATCGATATCAATGACTACGAAGACACAATCATTACCATTCTTCATTGAAGGTAGAACATACATGTAATCCATGGATATGGAATCCCAAGGCTTATCGAGAGTAGAAAAATGGGTGTATAGCCCATGTTTCTTAATGGTGGGTTTGGTGTTGGTGCAGGTAGTGCATGATATGATATACTTGTTGACATCTTGCCGAAGCTTCGAACAATACAAATACTTTTGCAATACTTCCACTATTTTTTCCACACCAAAGTTTTTTTCCACCCCTACTGTAATGATATTCCCAAATCAGCTTCGCATTCTCACTTGAAGGAACACATAGATGGCCTAGATGGCATAGTAGTCCATCATGGAGATGAAATTATGCAACTAGGGTGCCTACATCTAGTGTTTAATACATAAAATCTAAGTCAGGATCACTATCATATAACGAGGACCACCTTGAGGTCTCATGCCTGCAAGAGTCGAGCATAATGGTTAGTGCTACAACTGGAGGTCAAATGAGGTACTCGAAAACTAGATTGGTGTTTCCCTTCTTGTAATTGATGTTCAAGTGGAATTGTTGCATGTGTGTGGACCACTTCTCGTGGTGATAATTCTATAAATTACCTTGTGTTTGTGTGAACTACATTGTCTTGTGATCAATGTGGATTATTGTTTCCTTTCCCAGAATGTAATGCTTCCACTATTAGCATGCTTTCTTAATGGAGTGAATCTACTTGTAATAGGTAGGATACCTACAAACAACATCAGATAATGTTTCACTATGATAGGTAACTAGATGTTCTTGCTGAGTGAGAGTGTCACCAATAGCATAGTCCAAGGCATCTGTCTTGATATTGAATGACTATGGTAGATATGGTAAGGTGAGGACATGTGTGAAACATAGGCGGTGTTTTAGATCCTAGAATTCTTTATGTTGTGATTTAGAACATGAAAACTTGGCTTTATCTCCCCCCTTGGTCACTTGAATTAAGAGGAAAGCTATATGAGAGAACCCCAACAAGATCATGTGGTAAACATTGGTGACGCCCAAGAATCCATTGAGCTCTGTTAGACTCATCGAGGCCAGCCAATTGTGAATGAATTGGATCTTGGTTGGGTCCACATGCACCCCGTGTTCATCCATGATGTATCCAGAGTATTCAATTCTCTGCATGTCGAATGAACATTTCTCTAGGTTGGATTATAAATTTTTTTGTTGCAGGGTGCTGAGGACCTATTGAATGTGTTTCAAGTTCTCTACCCAGGTCCATTTGAAAATGAGGATGTCATCCAAATAGATCACCATGAAATAGCTTGTTAATGGTCACACAATATCATCCATCATCTTCATGAATTTCAATGGAGCATTAGTAAAGACAAAAGGCATGACCAACCACTCAAAGAGGCATTCTTTAGATTTTAAGGTCGTCTCCCATACATTAGTTGATTCTGTCAGAACTTGGTGATAGAATGACTTCAGATTGACCTTGTTGAAGAACTTAACACCCTTGTGTTCATCGAGAATATTGTCAATCTATGGGATCATGTATCAATTCTTGATAGTGATTTTATTCAGGGCTCTATAATCAATACAGAGCTACCATGTTCCATCCTTCGTCTGCACCAACACAATTGGGCTCCCAAAAGGTGAGGATATTGGTCGAATGTGTCCCTTGTGGATGATCTCATGAATTCGATGTTTTATTTCCTCATTCTCCAAAATGGAGCATGTGTATATTGGACCATTGGGAAAGGGAGCACCATGTCTCAAATCAATGGGATGTTTGACTTGAAAGTGCATAGGCACCCCTATAGGTGAAGTGAAGAGGTCTCTATATTCCTCTACAAGATTTTCCACCTATTTCTATTGTGTAGATAAACCTTGTGTTGAAGTTGTGGTGCTTGCAATGTCCTTTCATTTCCATTTTTTACTAAACCATGAAGATGACAAATTTTGTAGTTAAAGACCAATGAAATCACAACATTCAGAACTACATCAGGTACCCGATAGGGATGATCCCCTAGAGTGATAATGACACTATGGGGTCAGGAATCATAAACAACATGATGTTTCCACATATAAGGTTGTCCTAAAATAACATCATAAACTTTAATTCAGGAAACATCACATAGTACCTCATATTTTAAGGGCTTGATGCCATAGGACAGACAACACTGTTGGCTAACATGAAGGTCTTATCCATAAAGAAACCAACCAATGGTGTATGTTTGGGAGTGTGGAATCATTGGAATCTTCAATATCTTGATGACCTCAACCAAGATTAGGTTCTTCTTGCTTTCGTTGTCAATAATGAAATGCAGTGAGGTTCCTTTCACACACATATGTGAATGGAAGAGGTGCTCCCCTTCCTCAAGCTTCTCTGACTTGTCTGGTTGGATATTTGCGGTCATGATGGTAGCACTATGTTCTACATCGATGATCCAATTTCCCTTATCCTACTCCAAATCAAAGTCCGAGTCAAGGTCCAACTCTTTTTCTTTAAGCTCAACCAACAATGACTTTTTGAGTGACATTCATTAGTGTTGTTCCAGGGGATTTTTGGGAACTCACACCACTTTCCAGTGTCCTTATTCATCTTTCCATTACCCTTATTTTCTTGCGGCTTGGAATATATCTCTTGAGGTTGGCATTCCTTTCTCTATCTATTGTTCTCCGAGTTAGGACCACCTTTGACATGCTTCTATTATTGAATATTTGCAGACCTGAACTCCCACGTATTTCACTTCTTAAATTTCTGCTCGATTTTGATAGCATATCGATAAGAAACTCCCAGTGAGGAGATGTCCAAGAAATCCATATTTGTTTGGATGTAAATATGTAGTACTCTACGGTACTTTAGAAATAGATGCCACTCAGAATCTCTAAATCCCAACTTTGAGCACAAGGTATAGAAGATGTTAGTGTACTCTATCATCGTCTGGTCTCTTTCCTATTGTAGAGTCGTCCATCTCGTGTACTAGTCATCATAGTTTTTGATAGGGTAGAACTCCTCCTCAAGGGAATTAAGAAAGGCCGCCAAAGTGGATCATGTATTTAATTCTATAGATGCATCTTTGTTATGTATTTCCTAGTAACATTCCCACCAATCTTTGACATGGGGGAGGGATTTAAGGAGAGCGAAGGTGATCGATCTTTTTCAGTGTTAATTTTTTCTTGAAAAGAGTAATACACTTATAATGGATTCAACCATTCCTCCAAAGCATATGCATCTATCTAGACTTCAAATAAGGGGATATCAAAGTTAACTTGCGTTAAAGGGTGTCACACCTCCCAAATGGTCTCTTATTGAAGGTACCTCGCCTGACATCGATAGTCGTTGAATGATTTGGGTGAATTCGTCTATCATCACATTCCATTATTGTGCGATGGATTCATTGCGAAACTTTTTGAAAGGATCTATTTCTTCATCATCTCTCTTTTCTTTCACCATGGGAGGTTGCTTGGTTCGGCGAGAGCGGTCATCCCTAAGTGAAACTAGCTCGAGACCCAACTCTCTATACTCCAACCTCGTCGAGGACATGCACTGAGAAATAACAAGGATAAGACAGATCTGATACCATTGATCCAGATTATATTGAGAACAAAATGAGATACAAACAAAAAAATAGTTCAGAAAATAGAAATACAATGAAACCCAACTTCTATTAAATGAATAAAATAGTAGAATACTATAGAACACAAACTGAATAGAATGTTGGTAGCTTATCTCTAAAGAGAAAGATATTTCAGCTACGCTAATTCTCAAAAATATGATTACAAAGAGGCCAAAAATGGAATTTTATCATGAAGCCTAAAAAAAGAGAGGCAAAAACCATAAACATCAAAACCTTAACCTTAGAAGATGAAATTCCAAAAGTATTATGGGCCCTGATGTGGTTAGTTGATATGTCATCTTTGCAGGGGCAGAAATTTTGTATATGATCTTCATTTGGGGCACACACTAGCTCATTGAAAAGAACTATTCAAGCATTACAACTTTTGTCTAGGGATATGGTATGCCATGAGAACCCTTGGCCCCTCGAATGTAAAAAAAACACTGTTTAGGGCCTCAAAATATCCCTGGAAGTTTGAGACCTGTAAAATCATAGAAAAACTTCTAAGAAGATAGAGAAACATTGATTTAGTGGAAGAGGTGGGAAGCCACTGATATCCACCTAGATAATTCCTCCCACCTTAGGAAGGAATGGTCTCCATTACATCAAGTTCCCTCATCAGATGGGGAAAATTCCACTGAATTTGTCTCTTGGTGAAGAATATGATGACCTAGTAGATCTATATGTTTTGTTGGCGAGTTCCTTTCATATGTGTATCCATGATTCAATCAACTGTAGCCTGCTCAAGTTATTCAGGGTTGAGTTTTGTAGGGCCAAGTTCTCATCTACCTCCTAGGTTTCCAACGGAGGTGGAAAATATCTGCAAAGGAGCTCCATAATAAAGATTGGATGTAGGGCAAGGAATGGGGGAATACTTAATTCAAAATAATTCTCACCCACATCCTTGGTGATGGTGTAAGGCCCATTTTGAAGTGGGTGAATATTGTAATGGGGTCTTACAAGGCACTCTTCCTACAAGTGTAACTAGACCTTATCACCAACCTGAATCTTGTGTGGAACCCTATGTTGGTCATATCATTGCTTTTACATGGCATTGGATTTCTGTAAGATGTCATGGAATTGTTGGTGGATGTGTTAAATCCTTTCAAAAAATATAGCTTCCTTATTAACTTCAATATGAGTATGGGTGGATTATTTCTATGTGGATGCAATGTCTATATCTATGTCAATTGGGACCAATGGTTGGAACCCCAAGCACACCTGAAAAAGGTTGTGGCCAGTAGTGCTATGAAGGGCTCGGTTGTAGCTATGATGAACATAAGGAATAATCTGACCCCATGTGCATGGATGTTTGGAGTTGTACATTCTCAATATATGCACAATCATTATGTTGATTACCTCCATTTTCCCATCGATTTTGGGATGGAAGGTGATTGATTTGGTGAGATTGGTGTCCATCAATGACCACAAACTAGACCATAATGTAGTTAAGAACGTGCTATCATGATATCAAATAATAGTCTGAGGTATCTTGAAATGAACCCAAACACACTAGAACAAGAACTTAGCAGTGGCCTCAACTGTGATACTCTTCTTGTAGGGTGTCAAAACTGCAATCTAAGAGAATTGATTAACGACCACAAAGACACAGTCATTACCATGCTTGGTTGAAGGTATACCTGACATGTAATCCATGGAGATGGACTCCCAAGGATTATCAAGAGTAGGCATATGGGGTGTATAGCCCTTGTTTATTAATGGACAATTTGGATATAGCGCAAGCAGTGCATGATCTTATTGAAATATTATCGAAGCTTTGACTAATAAAAATAATTTTGTAGTATTGACACTAGTTTTTCTACACCAAAGTTTACTACCACCCAACTGTAATGAGCTTCCCAAATCAGCTTCGCATGCTTGCTTGAAGGAACATAGATATGGCCCAGATGGCATAACAGTCCATCATGGAGATGAAATTTTACAACTGGAGTGCCTTCACCTAGTGTTCTATATGCGGTAGTGAATTCAATATCACTATCATATAACTGGGACCACCTTGAGGTATTATGCATGCACGAGTTTATCATTGTGGTTAGTGATGGAACTAGAGGTCAACTACGACAGTCAAAAACATGATTGATGCTACCCTTCTTGTACTTGATGTTGAAGTGGAATTGTTGCAAGTATTTGGACCACTTCTGGTGGTGTTTATTATGAAACTTCCCTTGCATATTCATGAAATGCAGAGGCTTGTGATCAATGTGGATATTATTTCCTATCCCAAAATGTAATGCTTCCATTGTTGGCATGATTCCACAATGGAGTACGTCTCCTTGTCATAGGTGGGATAACTACGAACAATATCAGATAGTGTTTCACTATGATAGGTTACCAGATGTCCTTGTTGAGTGAGGACAATACCAATAACATAGTTTGAGGAATTTGTCTCGATCTCAAATGACTGTTATAGATCCTATGAGGTGAGGATAAGTGAAAAATAGAGGTAATGTTTCATTTCATGGAATGCTTTCTATTGTGATTCATACTAGAAAAACTTGGCTTTACCCCCCCGGTCACTTGAATTAAGGGCCAAGCTATATGAGAGAACCCCAACATGAACCTATGGTAGAAGTTGGTGAGGCCTAGGAAGTTGCAGATCTCTGTTAGAGTCATCAGGCCTGACCAATCATGAATGAATTGCATCTTGGACGGGTCCACATGCATCCCATGTTCATCCATGATCTATCTTAAGTATTGGATTCTTTTCATGCTGAATGAGAATTTATCCAAGTTGGCGTATAACTTGTGTTGCCACATGGTTCTTAGGACCTGTTGAATGTGTTGCAAGTGCTTTCCCTAGGTCTATCTGAAACAATTTTTTTTGTGAAAACCACAATATATCATCCATCATCCTCATTAACAGGTGAGAAAAATGAAATGACTACAGATTATTAACATGTGCTTAACACAAAATAACAGAGATACAGTAAAACTGGTTTTCTATTCAATAAGGAAATAATTTGAAACTGTAAAATGCAGCGGAAAACAAGCTTGTTGGAATGGTGGTGGCTTATCTATGAGAAGATATGTGACAATTGTGCTCATTCGCAAGAAGATGATTAAAATGAGGCTCTGAAGGCCTTTTTACAATAAACAAGAATGTCAAAAACCCTAGACATCCAAAAACCTAACCCTAGGAGATGAAGCGCCAAAAGTCATGTGGGCCCCGTTTGGGTAAGTTAGTACATCAACTTCCCAGGGTCGTAACTTTTTCATACGATCTTCGTTTTAGGCACATGATATCCCATTGGAAAGGTATCGTCGAGGAGATTCATTTTTGGGGCAACGTCAAAGGAAATCAATTGTTACTCCCCATTTTTCCAAAAAACTTCGTTTAGGGGATCAAAATAGCTCCAGAAGTTTCAGGACCCGAAAAACTGCTAAAAATAGTAAAATACCAAAATTGTAAGAATTTTTTTTTGACCCGGTTGGAAAAGGTGGGTGGCCACCAATATCCACCTGGATCAATCCTCCCTCCTTAGGAAGCAATGGTCTCCATTGTGTTGAGTTCCCCCATCAGATGAGAAAATTTCTGCTGAATTTGGCCTCGGGTGAGCCACTTGCCTTGGTGCAGGAGCTGCCCTGCTTTGACGACTCAATAAAGCTGGATCCTTTGTTATCAAGTGCCCTTGATCTATGTGTCCACAATCTTATCAATGGATGCCTGTTGTATGCAGTCGGGGTTGAGATATGTTGTTGTCAGCTGTTCTGCTACTTCTGAGGTGTCTAATAATGGTGGGAAATAAGGGCGAAGGAGATCCACGTTGAACAATGGGTGCAGGCCAAGAAAAGGAGGAATGTTGAGCTCAAAATCATTATCCCCCATGGCCTTGGTGATGGTGTAAAACCCATAACGGAGTGGGCGAAGCTTCTGATGGGGTCCTTTAAGGCGTTCTTTCTACAAGTGCAACCAAACTTTGTCGCCCACCTGAAACTTATGTGGCACCTGATGTTGATCATGGCGCTGCTTGTACTTGTCATTGGACTACTATAGGATATCCTGAACTTGTTGGTGGATGTGCTGGATCCACTCAATGAACTGGGTGGCTTTGTCAGCTTCATTTGGAGCAGGATATGAGTCGGTTGAGTTGATTGCAAGGGGAAGTGCAACATCTATGCGACCCAATGGTTGGAATCCCAACCCCACCTGAAAGGGGTTGTGGTCAGTTGAGATATGTAGGGGTCGGTTGTAGCTATGCTGGACATAAGGAAGGCTCGTATCCCATGTGCGAGGGTGCTTGGAATTATACATGTGAAGGATATGCACAATCATTCAATTTACGACCTTAGTTTGGCCATTTGTCTGGGGGTGAAAGGTCGTGGATTTGGTGAGCTTGGTGTCCAATAGTGACCAGAGACTCGACTAGAATGTGTTGAGAAATCGACTGTCCCGATCTGAGACAATGGTTTTTGGGATTCCAAAATGTACCCAGATTCGTTCAAAGAAGACCTTGGCAGTGGCCTCTGCTGTGATGCTCTTCTTGCAGGCAACCAGAATCGCCATCTTAGAAAAGCGATCGACAACCACAAAAACACAGTCATTTCCCCGCTTAGTGGATAGAAGGCCCAACATGGAGTCCATTGAGATGGTTTCCCATGGCTTGTCAGGAGTAGGAAGAGGGGTGTATAGGCCTTGTTTCTTAGTGGTCGGGTTGGCAATAATGCAGGTAGTGTAGGACTAGATATACTTGTTGACCTCATGTCGAAGTTTCGGCGAGTAGAAATGTTTCTGTAGCATCGCCACTGTCTTTTCGATGCCGAAGTGTCTTGCCACCCGACTATAGTGGGCTTCCCATATCATCTTCACTCACTCATTTGATGGAACACAAGTATGGACCAGATGACACAACAACCCATCCTGAATATTGAAATTATCGACAACTGTGTTTGCACCCAAAATTTGGTAGGTGGTGGCGAAGTCTGGGTCTGTCTCATAGAGGTGGGGCCATCCAGAGGTCTCATGGCCACAAGAGTCTAGAACCATGGTGAGTGCCACGACTGACGGTCTGCTGAGGTAATCAGTGACACAGTTGGTGCTTCCTATTTTATACTTGATGTTGAGGTGGAATTGCTGCAAGTATGTGGGCCACTTTTGATGGAGGTCATTCTACAATTTTCCTTGTGTCTGCATGAATTGCAGTGGATTATGATCAGTGTGGATGACTGTCTCCTTCCCAAGAATGTAATGTCTCCACTGGCAACATGCTTGCACAATGGAGTACATTTCTTTGTCATAAGTAGGGTACTTACAGAAAACATATGATAGTGTCTCACTATGATAGGTCATGAGGTGGCCATGCTGAGTGAGAACGACGCCCACAACATAGTCTGAAGCATATGTTCGATCTCAAAGGGTTGTTGCAGGTATGATAGTGAAAGTACTGGGGCTGAGCACAAACACTGCTTCAAATCATTGAATTCTTGTTGTTGGGACCGACCCCATGCAAATTTCACCTTACCACCACCCCTGGTTATTTGGTTGAGGGCCCGTGCAATATGGGAGAATCCCAACATGAACCTGCGATAGAAATTGGCAAGACCCAAGAATCTTTGAAGCTTAGTGAGTGTGGTTGGGGTTGGCCAGTCACGGATGACTTGGATCTTGGTTGGATCTAGATGTACGCTATGCTGACCAACGATGTAGCCCAGGTAATGGACCCTGTCCATGCCGAAGGAGAATTTTTCCAAGTTGGCCTATAGCTTGTGCTTCCGCAGGGTGTGCAGAACCTGTTGAATATGCTGCAAGTGTTCAACCCAAGTCTTGCTGTAAATGAGAATGTCATCCAGATACACCACTACAAAATTATTGGTGAATGGTCACAGGGTATTGTCCATCATCCTCATGAAAGTGGATGGAGAATTTGTCAAACCAAAGGGCATGACCAACCATTCAAAAAGGCCTTCCTTTGAATTGAAAGTGGTATTCCATACATCTGTCTGTTCTATTAAGACCTTCTGGTAGCCAAACTTCAGATCAATCTTAATGAAGTATTTGGCCCCCGTGAGTTGATCAAGGAGGTCGTCGATTCGGGGAATCAGGTATCGGTTTATGACTATGATTTTATTGAAATCTTGGTAATCAATGCAGAGTCACCAGGTTCCATCTTTCTTCTGTACCATCATGATTGGGCTCCTGTAAGGTGATGATCTGGGACATATGTGCCCCTTGTGGAACAGTTCTTGGATCTGTCGCTTCATCTCCTCATTCTCTAATAGAGAGTGGCGATAGACTGACCCATTGGGCAGTGGTGCATTGGGGTCAGATCATGATCCAGGTGGATATCGGTGGCCACCCACCTTTTCCAACTGGCTCAAAACAATTTTCTGACTATTTTGGCAACTTACTATTTTTAGAAGTTTTAAACTTCCGGGGCCATTTTGAGGGCCTAAATGAAGTTTTTTCGGGATAAATATTCTCAATGATAGTTGAAGGCATGATTGAGCCCTCAAAATGAATCTCCTCAATGATACCGTTCCAACGGACTATCATATGCCTAAAATGAAGATTGTATGCAAAAGTTACGACCCCGAGAAGTTGATGTACTAACTTACCCAAATGAGGCCCACATGACTTTCAACTCTTCATCTCCTAGGGTTAGGTTTTTGGATGTCTATGGTTTTTGTCATTCCTTTTTATTGTAAAAATTCCTTAAGAGCCTCATTGTAATCATCTTCTTGCGAATGAGAGTAGCCGTCACATCTCTTCTTAGAGATAAGTTGCCACCATTCTAGCGAGTATTTCACTTTGTATTTTTACAGTCTCTGTACATTTGTTTCATTAATAGAAATCGTGTATTACTGTATATCTGTGTTTATGGTTGCATCTTTGATACATTTCAGTTATATTATTTGATATCTGCGATATCTCTATGCATTTATTTATTATATCTCCGCTCTCATTTTGTGCCAAAAATAATACAGATCAGATCGACGGGGTGCTTGACCTGGCAATGCAGAGGTACCCCGATAGGTGAGGAGAGGATATCTGAGTATTCTTCCATGACCTTATCTACTTTCTTCTGCTGTGTAGAGAGGTCATCCACAGAGACCCTAGATGTGGCTATGATCTTTCGATCATTCTGAGAGCGAATCACGAAGAAAACAAAATTCCCCATCTGAGAGATGACCTTCCTGCATTGCTTAACAGAGATCAAGAAAATAACACTAGGTGGGACTGCTTCGAGTATCCTGTGCAATTTCTTGTTCAAAGTAATAATAACACTACGAGGCCTAGAATCATATACAAAATGACGTTTTGATAAACAGGGTTGGCCCAAAAGAACATCACAAAATTCAAGAGGAGAAACATCACACAATACCTTGTCTTTGAAGGGCTTGATGTCATGCGATAGTCGACACTGTTGGCTAACGTTAAGATCACTTCCTTGGTGGAGCCATCCAATGGTGTAGGGTTGTGGGTGCAGCATTGTCAGTAGCGCTAGCCGCTTGATGACCTCTGTTGAGATGAGGTTTTTTTGGCTACCGCTATCAACGATGAAGTGTAGCAAGGTGCCTTTTACCCACATCTGTGAATGGAAGAGGCACTCTCCTTCTTCTGGCTCATTTGGTTCACCAGGCTGGAGCTTAGTGGTAGAAACAATGGCATTGGGTTCCGCATCAATGATTTGTCTTCCCCTTTCTAGTTCTGACTCAGATTCAGAACCCACATCTGATTCAGAGGCTTTCACTTCAGCCATCAACGACTACTTTGAGCAGCAGCCAACAATGTTATGCCAAGGGCTCTTATGGAAGTCGCACCACTTCCCGATGTCTTTCTTTGTCTTTCTAATGTCCTTATTTTCTTGCAACTTGGAATGGTTGTCCAGATACTGTCCATATTTGCTTTGTCCTTTGTTCTGTGGTTTGGGTCCGCCCTTTCCTAGCTTTTGTTGTGAGGGGTTCCCAGGCCCAAATTGCCGCGTCTTTTGTTTGAGCTTCTGCTCGATTTTGACGGCATATCGGTAGGCCGGGCCCAAGGATGAGATGTCCAGAAATTCCATTTCAATTTGGATGTATCTATGAAGAGCACCATGGTACTTGAGCACCAGATGTCACTCTAAATCTTTGATACCCAGCTTGGTCCGTAAGGTATGGAAGATATTTGTGAAATCTCGCACTGCTTGGTCTCTTTCTTGCCGCAATGTGGTCCATTTGGTATACAAGTCATCATAAATTCCGAAAGGGTAGTATTGTTCCTTAATAACATCCATTAAGGATTCCCAAGTGGCCGTGACTATAAATAATGAGGGTTCCTCTATCTCCTTTTGCTCACAGAAAGTTTCCCAACAATCTTTGACATGGGGAATGGCTTTGAGGAGCGCAAAAGTAATATTTTCTCTATTCGAAAAGTTATGGAAAGAAAAATACCCTCCTAGTACATTCAACCACTTGTCTACAACATCCGCGTCTATCTGACCTTCAAATATAGGAATATTGAAGTTTATTTGTACCTTGAAGGGGGTGGCGCCTCCACTCAAATAAGATGTGTTGCATGTTGGTAGCTGCCAAATGATTTGCGTGAAACTATCCATCATCTCGTTCCTTTGTTGCGTGAGGGATTCCTCAAGCAACATTTTGAAAGGATCTCCTCTCCCATCATCTTTATTTTCTCCTGCCATGAGAGGTCATTTGGGCGTGCGAGAGATTTTTTCCTCAAGAGAAACAAGCTCGAGACCCAACTCTTTGTACTCCGACCTTGTTGGGGACATGCATTAAGACGACAAGGAGTAGACTACTTTGATACCACTGAATCGGATTTTATGAGAATAATTAAATGACTACAGATTATTAATAGGTGCTTAACACAAAATAACAGAGATACAGTAAAACTAGTTTTCTATTCAATAAGGAAATAAGTTGAAACTTTGAAATGCAGCGGAAAACAAGCTTACTGGAATGGTGGCGGCTTATCTCTGAGAAGAGATGCGAGGACTGCACTCATTCGCAAGAAGATGATTACAATGAGGCTCTGAAGGCATTTTTACAATAAACAGGAATGCCAAAAACCCTAGACATCCAAAAACCTAACCCTAGAAGATGAAGCGCCAAAAGTCATGTGGGCTCCGTTTGGGTAAGTTAGTACATCAACTTCCCGGGGTTGTAACTTTTGCATACGATCTCTGTTTTAGGCGCATGATAGCCCGTTGGAAAGGTATCATTGAGGAGATTCATTTTGGGGGCAACCTCAAAGAAACATTAATGTTTCTCCCTGTTTTCCCAAAAAGCGTCATTTAGGGCCTCAAAACGGTGTCGAAAGTTTTAGGACCCGAAAAACTGCTAAAAATAGTAAATTACCAAAATTGCCAGAAAACTGTTTTTAGCTAGTTGGAAAATATGGGTGGCCACCGATATCCACCTGGATCAGTCTGAAACAAAAATTTTTGTGAAAAACCACAAGATATCATCCATCATCCTCATGAATGTCATTGGAGCATCAATCAAGTTAAAATGCATGACCAACCACTCAAACATGCCTTCTTTATATTTGAAGGCTATCTTCCATACATCAGTTGATTCTATCAGAACTTTGTGATATCCCAACTTCATATCAACATTGTTGAATAAATCGACACCCTTGAGGTGTTTAAGAATATTTTCAATTCATGGGATCATGTATTGGTTCTTGAAAATAATTTTATTTAGGGATATATAATCAATACAGAGCCACCGCGTTCCATCCTTCTTCTGCACCAACACAATTGGGCTCCCACAAGGTGAGGATCTTGGTTGAATGTGGACCTTGTAGATGATATCATGAATTTGACACTTTATTTCCTCATTCTCCAAAAGGCAACATATGTTTACTAGACCATTAGGAAAGGGAGCACCAGGTATCAAATCAATGGGATGTTTGACCTGATAATGCATAGGCACCCTTACAAGTGAAGTGAAGAGGTATTTGTATTCCTCTACAATATTTCTCACCTATTTAGTCTCTGTAGAGAGACCCCATGTTGAATTTGTCATGGTCACAGTGACATTTAATTCCCCTTCTGACTGAACCATGAAGAGGAAAAAAATTGCAGTATGTGAAATTAATTTTTGGCACTGTTTTTGTAAGATCAATGAAATCACAGTAGTCAAAAATACCTCGGGCACCTAGTAGGGCTGATCCCTTAGAGTGATAATGACACTAGGGGGCCAAGACTTATAAACAACATGAAATTTCTACATATAAGGTTGTCCTGAAAGAACACCAAAAACTTCGAGTGGGGAAACATCGCATAGTACCTCATCTTTCAAGGGCTTGATGTCAAAAGACATGTGAAACTATTGGTTGACGTGAAGGTCTCGTCCCTGACTCAACCAAACAATGGTGTATAGATTCAATAACTTGATGACCTTGACTGAGATCAAATTCTTCTGGATCCCGCTATCAACAATGAAATGTAGTGGGGTTCCCTTCACCCACATATATGAATGGAAGAAGCACTCTCCTTCCTTAGAATCCTTTGATCGTCTAGTTGGATCTTTGTGGTTTTGATGGTAGCAATAGGTTCTAGATCATTGATTTGATTTCCCTTATCCTACTCCAAATCAAAGTATGGGTTGGGGTCCATCAATTCTTCTTTAAGCTCGACCAACAATGGTTGTTTTGAGCAACATTCATCAGTGTTGTGCCAAGGGATTTTGTGGAACTCACACTACTCTCCAATGTCGTTCTTCATCTCCTTATTACCCTTCTTTTCATGCAGCTTGGAATACATCTATTGAGGTTGGATTTCCTTTATCTGTCCCTTGTTTTGTGAGTTAGGAATACCTTTGACATGTTTCTATTTATTGAATATTTGCAAACCTGAACTGCCACTTATTTCACTACTTAAATTTCTCTTGATTTTGACATCATATAGATAAGAAACTCCCAGTGAGGATATGCCCAATAAATCCATATTTGTTTGTATTTACATATGTAGGCCACTATGATTCTTCAGAACCAGGTGCTTCTCAGAGTCCATGACACCTAACTTTGAGTGTAAAGTATGGAAGATGTTAGTGTACTTCAACACTATCTAGTCTCTTTCTTTATGCAGAGTCATCCATCTCTTGTGTTAGTAATCATAGGTCCTGAAAAAATAGAAATCTTCCTTGAGGGCATCAACAAAGTCTGCCCAAGTGGGTCTTGTCCCAAATTCCATAGAATAATCTTCATTATGTCTCTCCTAGTAACATTCCCACCAATATTTGACATGGGAGAGGGATTTAAGGAGAGTGGAGGTGATATTTTTCAGTGCCGGAAATTTTTTGAATAGAGTAATATCCTTTTAATAGATTCAACCATTTCTCCAAAATATCTACATATATCCAACCTTAAAATAAGGGGATATCAAATTTAACTTGTACCTTGAAGGGTACCACACCTTTGAAATGGTCTCTTCTTAGAGGTGTCTTGCTTGTTGTCGAAACATATAGGTGAAGTTGTCCATCATCTCATTCTATTATCGCATGAGGGCTTTGTTGAAAAACATTTTGAAAGGATCTCCTACTCTGTCATCTCTCTTTTCTTCCTCCATGGGAGGTATCTTGGGCCGGTGAGAGAGGTCATCCCCAAGTGAAAATAGATCGATACAAAACTCTCTATACCTTGACCTCGTTGGGGACATGCCTTGAGAAATAACAAGGATTAGACTGCTCTAATACCACTGATCCATATTATATAGAGAATAAAGTGAGATACAAAAAAAAATAAAGTAGAGAACATATAAATACAATGAAACCAAAACTCTATCAATGAATAAAATATTAGAATGTTGTAGAACACAAACTATCTAGAATGGTGGTAACTTATCTCTAAAGAGAAAGAGATGTCGACTACACTCGTTCGAAAAAATATGATTATAAAGAGGCCAAAAAGGGCCTTTTATTATGAAGCCTAAAAAACAAAGTGGAAAAAAACCTAAACATCAAAACCATAACCCTAGAATATGAAACACCAAAAGTATCGTGGGCCCTAGGGTGGTTAGTTGATATGTCAACTTCCCGGGGGAGAAACGTTTGCATACGATATCAATTTGCAATGCAAGATAGCTCGTTGGAAAGAAATATTTGATTATTACAAATTTTGGCTGGGGACGGGGTATGCCATGGCAACCCTTTCCCCCCTGAATGTTCAAACAACACAATTTAGGGCATCAAAATGACTCAGGAAGTTTGGGACCCAAAAAAACATAGAAAAACTGCCAAGAAGATAGACAACCATTGAGTCCGTGGAAGAGGTGGGAGACCATCGATATCCAATTGGATCAGTCCTCCCCCATTGGGAAGCAATGATCTCCATTTCGTCAAGTTTCCTCATTAGCTGAGGACAACTTTACTGAATTTGGCTCCTAGTGAGCCACTTTCCTTGGTGAAGAATCATCCATATTTCTATGACCTGGTAGAGATGTATGTTCTTTTGGCGGGTTCCTTTCATTTGTGTGTTCATGATTAGATAAAATGTACCCTACTTAAGGTAGTCAAGGTTGATTTCTATAAGGGCCAAGTTCTCATCTACCTCTGAGGTGTCCAATAGAGGTAGAAAATATGGGCGAAGGAGCTCCACATTAAAGACTAGATGTAGACCAAGGAATGGGGAAATACTTAATTCAAAAGAATTCTCACCTATAGCATTGGGGATGGTGTAATTCCCATATCAAAGTGGGAAAATATTGAGATGGGGTCATCTAAGGTGCTCTTTCTGCAAATGTAACTAGACCTTATCACCAACCTGAAACTTGTGTATAACGCAATGTTGGTCATGTTGTTGCTTGTAATTGGCATTAGTTTTCTACAAGATGTCATGGAATTGTTCATAGATGTGCTAGATACTTTCAACAAATTTGGATGCCTTATTAGCCCCAGTTTCAGTATGGGAAGATTCTTCCTACATGGATGAAATGAGTAGAGCTACATCAATTGGGGAAAATGGATGGAACCCCAAGCACACCTAAAAAGGGTTGTGTCTAGTAGATATATGAAGGGATTGATTGTAGATGCAATGAACATAAGGAATACTCTTATCCCACGTTGAAGGATGTTTGAAGTTGTACATTCTTAGCATATGCATAATCATCTTTTTGAATACCTCCATCTATCCATAAATTTGGGTGTGTAAGGCAATTGATTTGGTGCGATTAGTGCCCATCAATGAGCACATACTGGAGCAAAATGTACTCAAGAACCTGCTATCATGATCTAAAATAATAGTTTGCGGTATCTTGAAATGAACCCAAACACCCTTGAAGAGGAGCTCAACAATGGCATCGACTATGATATTCTTCTTCCAGGGTGTCAAAATTACCATCTTAGATAATAGACACAGTCGTTCCCATGCTTGGTTGAAGGTAGACCAGAGATCAAGAGAGATTGGGCAGTTAGAAAGCTTTGGTTAAACCAGAGAAAGTATATTGAAACAGTCTTAAAGTGTTTCAACATGCATGATTGTAAACTAGTCAAGGTGCCACTTCCCGTGGGAGAAAAACTAATTGTTGAATAGTGTCCAAAGACGCAGGAAGAAATAGAGGACATGCCACATGTTCCCTATGAAAGTGTTGTTGGTAGTCTGATGTATGGGATGGTATGTACTCGGCTAGATATTGCTCATCCAGTGGAAGTATTGAGAAGATACATGCCGACACCTGGAAAATAACACTGTACTACTTCCAAGAGAGTGTTCAGGTATTTGTGTGGCACAAAAAAATATTCTATATGTTACCAAGGGAAACCTAAAACTGACAGGGAAGTAAATGCACATGGATTTTTTGACACTGACTGGATTGGAGATCTGGATCAATGAAGGTCGGCCAATGGATATGTGTTCAAGATGTTCGGTGGAGGAATCCACTGGATAAACTTGAATAAATAGAAACCACTCATGGAAGCAAAGAAGAAGTATAGTTGCATACAATATGTTTAGGGATCAAGTTTGAGCAAAAATATATGAAGATAAATTGCAACGCTCAAAGAAAAATATTCCTGGAAAATAACCCATCTTACCATTCCAGGATGAAATTGTTGTGGCCACAACAAACCCCCTTTAATTTTCTTTTATAACCAAAAGGAAAGGGTCCCCCTACTAAAGTTTGAACTCTAATTCCTAATCATCTACTACTATGAACCTAATGATTATTCTTTACCTATCTTGAGAGAATTGGGGGTTTGGATATTTATTGATGATTGTCTTTGATGGAGGTTTGTTAATCATTTTGATCTTATACTTTCAAATGTTCTTCATAATGATTTTTGACTTATGATGCTTCATTGATATTTGTATGATGAAATTGACAAGTTATATTTGTGACCTTTTGTAAATATCAAAGTATTTGATGATCCTATATGACTGCAGAGTTTGATGTTCTATTTTATGCCTTGAATAAGTTTACTTTTGAGGACTTTTTGAATGGATGACTTAAATGAAAAACATATATGCATTCTACATCCTCTTGCTAGCATATTGTTCCTAATGTATTCATATTTATGCTGAAGCTCTCGTATGTTGATCACATTCTTCAATTTCAAACTCATAACTAGAATTAAAAGATCATTAATTCTTTCTATGAGTTTGATATTAGATACACGTATATTTTGCGTCATTTATTTACAACAACAAATTGTTTATGAAAGGACAAGATCATGGATGATTGTCTTTGAAAAACTTCTTTTTATTTCTTCAATTTGAAAATCATATTGTCTCTTTATTTCTATATTTATGACATACTAGCAAGTATCGTCTTCCTTGCATAACATATTTTATTCTTTCTATGGTTGCAGGAGCAGGGTTGTAGAGTCACTACCTTACATGACCACTTTAGCCTTCAAATGCATGTGGGAATCCCTTGAGCTTGTTCCTGTTAGCCACGATTCTCTCTAATTAAGATTTGGTTCCTTATTGACCCCAACATTCAGAATTGAGCTCGTCTTTCATGAACCCCAACCAAATTTGCTTTTATCACCATTGCATTATTTTCTATTTTCACTTCCTTTCCAGGGCTTGAATCCCATTGTATTTTACTATTTTTTCCAAGAACTTGATCTGTGGTTGGAACTTTGACCCTTATTCAGAACCTTCACCCTCATCAATAACCTTGACCATTGGACTTATCTTATCAGGCCCTTCCCCATCGGGAGATGTTTTACCATTTTCTCACAATTTTCCTTGAGACCTGAAGCTTGCAAGGATATTTGATCCACCTATTCAGAATCTCCTCATCGTGAAGTCAGACTACCTTTTTACTCATCATATTTCTTGAAATCCAAAACCCTATGAGTCATTGGGATGATCATCATCAGATATTCAAGATATTGGGAATTGTTCCTGTGGTTGACGTGTTCCACATGCTTTCTCGAACATTGGATTCCGAATTTAACCAACATTCCTCTATTAAGTTTAACTTCTATCAGTTTCTTCCATCGGGTTGGCCTTTTGTGATTTCCATGTCAACATGTCAGGTTGAATTCAAGCTTTGATCCATCTTATGGGCCACTCTTTATGGTGTTGACGTGATGCTAATGTGTCAAGTTCTGTGTCATCCCTTTTTCCATTGCCTGCTCACCATTTGTTTTATCTAGATTCAAACGATCTCAATCTCGATCTCGATATGATGTATCTACCTGAATCAACATCTGAGTATTCATAATATGCATGATATGTTTTGTTTCAATTTTTTTTTATCTCTAGGTGCAGAACCCTGATCTAGGTGTGAAACCCTGACCGATGATGGAACCTTGACCCATGTGGAACCAAGCCTAATTTTTCCTATTTTGTGTATATGATTTGTATAGTTTATTTTGTTTTTAATTTTCATCATTTTATTCCTTTATTTATTCATTTAATTCATGGTTTTCCAAATCTACCCATGGTTTTTCCAAACATACCCATGGTATTTCCAAACATACCCATGGTACTAAAATTCCCATTTATTCCAAGAATTACATGGGGAAATTAATTTTACCGTGGAAATCATTTTTACATGGGGAAATTACTATTACTTGGGGAAATTATTTTTACCTGGGGGAATTACTTTTTGGAAAAAAGTGTGTAAGAATTTATGAAACATTATGTTTCAAGTGGACACTCCACCCATCATCAATGATAAATAAAGTTGTAATGGTAATGAAGAGAGTGTTGGTGCTAATGATTTATATGAGAGCTTCTTTTTATATCTAATTATTTCCCAATGGTCATATCTTATATATTATCTCATTAATTCTCACATTAATTATTTCAATAATCCTCTTATTTAACCAATTACTAATTTATAGATATTTTAATCCATTTTATATTTAATTATTCCCCAATGGTCATTTATAACGGTCATTGAATTAAATTATTAATTATTTACGATGATTGACCATTGCTTTTCCTCCTATAAATCATTAGCACCAACACTGTCTTCATTACCATTATAACTTTATTTGTCCTTGATCATGATGGGTGGAGTGTCCACTCAAACTATCAGACGTTTCATAAACTCTCGCACAATTTTTTTCCAGAAAGTTTAAGCCACTATTATGACTAACTGTGGAAACCTACACACTCAGAAATTACTTTTTACACTAAGGATTGAATTTCCCTAATGTGTATTTTCCCTAAATCCCTAATGTGTATTTTATTATTTCTTTGGGATTTTTCTATTTTATTTTATTTTATTACTATTACTTTTGTTTATTTTAATTTTATGGCTTCACCTCCTCAGGAATTTACCTATTGGGGAATTACCATTATGAAATCCCCCCATGATTTCCGAAACCTACCTTCCCGAACACTTCAGATTCAAGCTTAATATTTCAATATTAATTTGGGATTTCACCATTCAAGCTTCATATATTCGGAATTAACCCATCATAAATCACCTTAGGTACATTTTCCCTATTTTTACGAAACCCTCATCCTATTGAATCATTATTATATTATGTTACATTATTTGGACATATGCTTTTTAGACTTATGTATTTCATAAATCTAACCTTTTCGAGAAAATATGCCCTTCATTTTTCCTGAAACCCCTCTTCCCGAACCCTTTTGGATATTTTGGCTATGGTAATATTTTATTATATTTCAGATCGAGATTATACCTATCGGGACATGCTCTTCATTTTTCCTGAAACCCATCTTCCCGAACCCTTTCAAAGATTTTGACTATGGTAACATTTTATTATATTTCGGGAACACATGCTTTTCATTTTTCCCAAAACCCCTCTTCCTGAACCCTTTCAGAGATTTTGGCTATGGTAATATTTTGTTATACTTCAAATCGGGATTATACCTATTGGGACATGCTCATAGATGATTTTAGGGGCTAAATTTTTCCAATGGGTTAATTTTCCATGGTTTTTCCCCAAAAAATATTCGCCAATTTCCATTTTTTCTAAACACGATTCGCCCAAATTCCATAGAATAAAATTATTTTACATTAAAAATCTTCAAAATTTTATAGAAACTATATAAAATCCTTAGAAGTTTGAATATTTTTACAAAACTATCACCAAACATTTTACATTTTGCATATTAAGGACTAGTAAGATTAGCCCATGTTTCTTCATTTTAGTATAAATTTCCATCCTTAAAATTATCCCGAGCTTCATTTTTTCTCGAAACCCCTCTTCTCGAACCCTTTCAAAGATTTTGTCTATGGTAATATTTTATTACATCTCTACCTATTTTCCGAACATGAGTCTCATTATTTTATTATATTTTGGGGATTTGATTTTAGGTTTATTTTATTATTTTCCTATTTTATTTCAATTTTTCAATTTTTTCTATTTTACTCCAGTTTACAGGCCAAAATATCTACACATGCCCAAGGCTCTATGCCTCCTCTAGTTCCACACACAAGCTAAGTGTGGGGGAGGGGATATATACCATTAATACTCACTCCCTACGATGCATGTTGAATAATTATTTAGTCTACAAGATCTACAGTCTAGATCAACCTCGTGAGAAAATCAATAGTTTTTGAGCATCGACCTTAGGAAGCCATAAATCATAATACAAGAATCAAAACAAGGAAAGGGTGGGCTCATTGGAAATATATCGAAGAAGAGAATATGTTGGAAGAGGAATTCAAGCCATATCAGTGGTAGAGATGTTACAGATAATGCTTACATTAATGTTGTGTTCTAAGTTTGGGGATTGGCTTGAGGTTTTGTAGGAGACTGTTGAGGTATTCTCTTAACCTAAATCTCCAAGATTAGAATTAGTTGGACCTCACTCCAACTATATATACATGTAATGTATATGTGTGGGTGAGTAAGACAATTACAGTTTGTGTGATTTCTTTGTGCAACATATGCTCTCCATATTTTCAATTTTGTATCAGAGGTGGTTATGGCTTAGACTCCTTCATGGGAGGGCCAGGAATATGTGAGAGATTGGGAGCTAATCCTTTGTACATATTTAGCGTAGGGAGTGTTGAATTTCTGAATTTTCTGTAGAAGTCTGAGAATAGATTTATTTTGTGAGTGTGTTTTGTTGTGTGTCTTGTGAGGAGTGTTGACCTATGATTTGATGTGCCATTCCATTTGCTAGCCACTAAGTGGATATAAGTATTCATCAAGTCGCTGCCAGCAGAGAGAGAAAAGTTCGTTACCCACGAGATTCATCGCTGTTGTGCATGCTAAATCTCAAGTATTTTAATGTATAATTGACAAGAGCAGGATGCCATACATTAACAACAGAAAATATTTGGAATTGGCCAAATTGGAATTCAATAATGTGCGGTCTAAAAGGAGATTTTTGAGCTTCGAAGGTGGTGTAAATCATCAGGTTTTGCAGAGCTCAATTTCACATGCAGAAGAGGAAAACCGTTGTTTGTTTGAGAGTAATAGTTGTAAGTGGAGTCCACATCACTGTATGAGAACGTTGATCGAAGAGGTGGAGTCCACATCGTTGGATCATGAATTTAGTGGAGATGTACAACTCACTGTGAAGAAGATTTGAAGCTCGTTTGGGATCTGGTTTATTTCTTAGAATTTGTTGCTGCTGCATAATTTTGTTTTTATTTCTTTCAACGGCCTATGCAGAACATTGTCCAAAGAATACAGGCATCGATAATGTGTGGGGCATTATTTGGTGTGGAAATTGTCATATAAGTTATAAGTTCAATATGTATTAGTATTATTTTTTGGTTTGTAAAATTTTGTAATGCAGAACCAAAATTATAGAATAGGCTAGCATAATTTCAAATTGATGGTTCTACACAGCGTGAGAACAAATAATTAATTTAATTATGTCTAAGTTTGATATATGCTGATGTGACCCGTCGTGCTTCGGGAGCATTAGTTACAAGTTATTTTTATGAGGTCAAGTTGTGAAAATGACTATTGAAGACATTCAATATATAGATCATTCTCCTATATAACTGTTGAAATTTGCTCTTCGGGGGAATTCAACAGATGGACGTGTATCCATAGGATGGTTCAATATCAAGATTGTCCTTTGGGAAGTCGAGAAGCATCGATTGTACAAAGAACGTCAAAGATGGTCGTAAGCATTTTTATCTGTGTTGTATGAAGTGGTAGCTCGAAGATGATGGGAGAGAAAGAGCGTGTCTATGAAGTTCAGACATGGGTGTAAGTGCGTATGAGGACCAGTCAGACAAAGACATATGAAAATTTTTGTAATCATGATTTCAGTATTGTAAGTTTTTTGAATGTAAGCATTAAAAGGTGGTGTTAGAGATAATGCTCACATTAATGTTGTGTGCTATGTTTGGGGATTGGCTTGAGGTTTTGTAGGAGACTGTTGAGATATTCTCTCAACCTAAATCTCCAAGATTAGAATTAGTTGGACCTCACTCTAAATATATATTCATGTAATGTATCTGTGTGGGTGAGTAATACAATTAAAATTTGTGTGATTTCTTTGTGGAATGGTTGCTCTCAATATTTTCAATTAGATATTCCCGAAAAATTCAGGTAAAAGAGGGCCACGAATTTGATGGGGAATGAACTGTAAAAACTTCAGAGGGCCATAACTTGAGTTCCAAGAGACAAAATCAATCCCATGAGAGACTGTTGGAAAGATAATATAGAGAAGAACATGTTTTTACAACTAATATTGACAGGGTTATGATATAAATGTCTAAAAATTTTGAAAGAAAAGGGGGCACAAATTCTTTTGGAGATGGACTGTGGATTGTTCCACAACTCATATCTCGAGATCTCAGTGATAAAATTAGGCATGAGATGGCCCATTTAAAAGACGAAGTAGAGAAGAAGAAGTTGGAAGAATCTTATTAACTATATTGACACCAAAAACACTCAAGAAAATTTTAGGAACAAAAAAAGATACAACCGAGTGGATTCAATGATATTTCCAATAAATATCACTCATGAACAACCTACAAAGCGATATTGACTACTCGAGAGTCTTTTTAAATTCTGTTTATAATGCTTGTATATTCATTAACGAAAATGTATAGGAAATTTGAGTCATTTAATGAAATAAAATAGTTAAGTTGAAGAGACGTAATTGTTGGTTGTTACAAAATGTGAAAGGTCTTCCTTCTTTTATAAAATGAAGACCATTAAATTTAATGGAGGGATTTTTCCCATTGTTACATAGATGATACTAATATATAATGGAATAAATAGAAGAAGGAAATTTGGAAACCATGAATGGTGTTCACATGCATATGGGTGTATTCTACATGTGTAATTTGATTTTATCATTTCTTTGATAACATCTCATATGAACTATTTTTGAGTGTGTTGTTTAAGTTATCTGACGTTTATGGTTACTAATGAATACAATGGTAATGTTACAAGTTCAACTTGCAACTATTTGTGATTTAATCTACACCTTTATTGTTTTAACATGTGATTGATTGACATGAACTATTTATGCGATTAATGACATTGTTTTATGTATGTCCATTTTGTATATTTTCTTCTGCACATGATAGATTAGAAGTAGTTAGATTAGTTATTTTTATTTTGTTTCATATTAGATTTATAATTGATTGGAATTATTTGGGGGAGAATTTCTTGTCTTCCCCTCTTTTTCTTTTAATTCTTATTGGCAACCAGGCCCACATACTAGTCAAAACTTTCCATCCCAAACAAGAGTGAGTCTAATTGGGACTCGTCATCGGGCATTTTCCCTTACCTGCTTGACAGGCCATTTGGACCTGTCAAAATAAGCATATTGATGTACAATACCATTTTTGAATAGACATGGTGGAAATCAAGAAGGTGTTGTTGGAGAAGGTAGTCACTTTGGAAAATATGTCTAACTCTTTGACCAAATATATGAGTGTTGTGAAGTTATATTGGTGTAGAGAGGCAATGTACATTGTTTCTGTTGATTAATTGGATTGGTTTTCATTGATGTCAACCCTTGAGAAAGTCTAGTAGTGAATTCTGGTAGCACAAAGGTTTGGGTAATGGACCCAAGTTTGTTTGATGTATAATGATATGAATTTTGATATATTTGCAGTTAATACTATTCTAGATGGATAGTACATGTCATGTCATTTACGGTGGTATGTGGAACGTCACATAACTCCTCACGGTTTGAGATTTATGGCCTTACGAATTTGGAGGATCCTCATATGTTGGCTTGAAGCCCCAAAAGGTCAAATAAGTCAAAGTGCTTGCAAAGAAGAAATTATTTAAATAATAAAGTGAAGTAACAAAGTCAAAAAGGATTATTTAAATAATAAAGTGAACTAACAAAATAAAAAATGATTATTTAAATAATAAAGTGAATTGACAAAGTCAAAGAGGATTATTTAAATAATAAAGTGAAGTGACAAAGTCAAAGAAGATTATTTAAATAATAAAGTGAAGTGACAAAGTCAAAGAGGATTATTTAAATAATAAAGTGAAGTGACAAAGTCAAGGAGGATTATTTAAATAATAAAGTAAATGGAGAACTTTCTAATTATGGAAAGTGGTTAGAAGTGGGTTAGCCCTAAAATAAAGAAATTGGGTTAATATGGTTAAAAGGTAACCCCTTGAGGAAGCTACATGAAAATATAAATAAGAGGCAAGACTCTCTCATTTTAATCACACTTGAGCATATTGAATATCTATAGCTGACTAAGGTAACCAAAGGATATCTAAGACGAATTTCAGAGGGAAGGTGAATTAAAGAAGGCCGAAATTCAAGGGAGGATAAATTCTTTTGATGATGCTTTATAAGGTATGTTATTTACAGGTCATCTCACCATTTTCACAATAATTTTTTTTCTAGAATGACTCAGACCGTGAAATTGGGAGGCCATTGAGTAAACATATCCAAGTACCTGTGGTGTGAATTTCATCTTTTGGGTCATTGTATTTTTGGAGTTACACTCCGTGGAAAATAGGGTTTGTGGCTAGTCCTAAAACTAGTCTAAAACAAATGTTTCGGGTAAAAACGTCATAAATTCTTCATAACATATCCAAATTTAGTAAGACCAAATGTGTTAGTTGTAGTACAGTCTCTAGTATTATATGTAAAATTTCCAGATACATACAACAAATATTCCATGCAGGGCACACTCTACAAGTTCGCTCTCTAGAATAATTCAGAATTCAACAAGGTATGCCATTTTTGATATAAATCATTTTCTGAGAGGTTCCAAGTAGTGAAACATGGAGGAATTGCATAAAATACACTGAAGAAAATTGTGTACTATTTTTAGATCTTTATTCATTACAAGTACATAGTTATGATTATTTCAAGTTAGGGTTGTTGACTAATCCAAAACTAGTCATGTGAGACTAAAGTAAAGTTTGATGAAAATGCTAGTCTCTTGTTGTTAAAGTTAAGGAATGTTTGTAGGTTGAGGTATAGGTTTGTGCATGGTTGATGCACTTGTTTATGGTACAAGTTGATTACATGTTGTCTGGTACAGGTTGGTGCATGGTTGATGCACTTGTTTATGGTACAGGTTGATTGCAAGTTGAGGTACATGTTGATGCATGGTTGATACATGGTTTAGGTTATTGGTACAATTTGTTGTAACATACCCAGCCACCCATAGGTCGGGGTACACTACCTTCAATCCCGCCCTTGGACTTCTTTCTCTTTTCTATACCTTTTTAAAATTTACGAATGCATAAAAGGAAAGACTTTAATGACATGCACAACAGTGGTCATCAAGCATGCATAGTATAAAGATTCAATTAAACGATAATTAAATATACAGTGGAAATACATTCATATACATGCAAATGATACCATAATAGAGAGAACTTATATTTATGAAAGATGACACCAACTGGCTGCAGACCAAGGACGTTCCACCCAATCGTAGACACTATTGTTCCAAATCTCAACAGTAGCGTCACCCCTGAGCCAGGGATATGAATCCAAAAGGACGGTTCTAGAGTGTTACTTAGCTTCCCAAACCATTCATCACCCAAGATCTCATAGGCTTCCCATCTCTCACAGCAATCCAAGTACCCATCTCTCTTCTACCTAGCTTGCACCACCCGAGAGAATGAACCTCCACCCTTCTCTGCCACGTAGTCCCTCAGGCACTCCTTCTCCTTATTCGGGCTCCAACGCAACTGGTCCAGAATCTCAATGCTGGAACTCTCAGGACTCGCAGTTGTGAGCAACGCTAGACACAGGCCAATACATCTCAAACATGCAGGCCTCAAGTCATGACTAGATCACACCAGTGACCACTACAACCCACCATACTGTGGCCAATTATTCAGCAGTTTGGTTCCCCTTTCCCAAGCCAAGACGCGGATGAGGATGGATCAATGAATGGGTAAGTGGGTGCATGAAAGTGTGTGAGGGAAATGAATGAACATGCAGGAAAATCAATGAACAAGCCATCAGTCGAACCCCCCCATCAGACCAAAGGCGGGGTTAAGTAACTTCGTGGAGAATCAAGAACCTCCTGGCCTTCCCCAAGAAGCTCACGTAATCGATCCCCTCCCTTAGGAAAAAAGGGTAATTAACATAGGAATAAACACTTAGCCCCTCAAGCCCCCTCTCTTGTGGAATCATAACCCCCTATAACTCTAGTCCTTGTCTATCTAACAACCAACCATGTATTTATTACTAATAATGATAGAAAACATTACATGTCTTGGGCACACTGGCCTTTTAATAATTGTTTGAGCACCCTGGCCTCTCAACATTGTAACAATACATTATTTAAAATGGGGGTTCAAAACCTGGGGTGTTACATCCCCTCCCCCTTATTTTGGCACTATCCTCGATGCATATACAAAATAGAGATCAAAATATCAAATTTATTCAAAAAGTTGTGGGTATTCTGCCTGCATGGCATATTCATGCTCCCAGGTAGCATCTTCAGGACCGTAGTAGGTCCACTGAACTTTTACTAGCTCTATAACTTGATTCCATAGAATTTTGACTTTTCTATCCAATACCCGCACTAGTTGAACCTAAAAATCTCCCTTCGTCTCTACCTGAATTAGATGCCAATCAATAACATGGTTAGGGTCATGTACATATCTATTTAGTAAAGATATATGAATACATTATGCACATTCATGGAAGCAGACAATGAAATCATGTATGCAACTGGCCCTATTCTGTCCAATATTTCAAATGGACCACAGAATTTGGTTGCCAGCTTTGTACAACTACCCAATTTCAAAGATCTTTTCTTGGGCTTCACTTTAAAAAGTACATGCTCCCATACTTAAAATTATCTAGATGTCATGTTCTTGTCTTCATAAAATTTATGTCTATCCCGAGCTGCCTTTAAATCCTGCTTGATCTTAACCACCTGTTCTTCCATGTCCTTGAGCAACTCTGGCCCAAGTACCACTCTATCTGCTGGGTTGTCCCAGCTTACTGAAGTATCGCATTTCCTACCATACAAGGATTCAAATGGGTTCATTCTTAATGAATCTTGATACCCATTATTATATGCAAACTCAACCAAGTGTAAGTAATCTTCCCACTTATATGGCTTATCCATCACATACATTCTCAGCATATCTTCAATTATTCGATTGACTCTCTCTATTTGCCCATGTGTTTGGGGATGATATGCCATGATAAAGTTTGGATTTGTGCCAAATAATTTAAACAATCCCCTCCAGAAATCGGAGGTAAACTTCGTATCTCTGTCTGAGACGATTGTCCTAGGTATCCCATGCAACCTAGTGATTTCCTTCATGAAAATTTCTGCAATATTAGTTGTTGTATGCGTTGTCTTCATAGGCACAAAATGAGCAGCCTTTGTTATTTTTTCAACCACCACCATGATTTAATCATGTTGCTTATTCATTTTGGGTAATCTTGTGATGAAATCCATGGTGATCACTTCCCATTTCTTCTCTGGGATTGGCAATGGATGAAACAAACCCGCTAGGTGCTTATGCTCAGCCTTCACCTTCTACATTCCATACATCGAGCGATGTAATCAACAACATCCTTCTTCATTCCCGGCCAAAATAACTGGCTTCTTACTGTTGTAATTGTTTTCTGGTAACCGGGATGCCCAGCATAAGGAACATCATGCATTTTCTTCAGTACCAAATTCCTCAGTTCTCCAAAGCTAGGAACATAGATTCTATTTTTATGCATCAGTAATCTATCTCCCCTTATCTCATACTCCTTTATTTTATGATGTACATTTCCTCGCTGTAAGTTTTCCTTTACCTGTAGGTAATGTTGATCTGTAACAAGACCATCTAAAATTCTACTCTTCAAGTCTGTCTGATGCATACTGACAGCAGTAGCATGCATGAGATGCACTCTTCTACTAAGCGCATCAACAACTTTATTCTCCTTTCCTTTGATATGCTTGATATCGAAGTCATATTCACTTAAAAATTCCAGCCATCTTGTTTTCCTGGCATTCAAGGTCAGTTGTTCAAAAATATACTTCAGGCCAATGTGTTCTATCCTTAATTCAAATTTCTTCCCCATGAGATAATGCCTCCACATCCTCAAGGCGTGAACAATGACAACAAGTTCCAAGTCATGCACGACATAGTTCCTCTCATGTTCCTTAAGATTTCTGGACTCATATCCAATGACATGTCCATTTTGTGTGAGGACTCCCCTAATTCCTTCCTTACATGCATCTATACATACCACAAAACTTTCATTTGGGTTAGCAATATTTAACACAAGTGCACTAGTAAGTAGTTCCTTCAATAGATTAAAATTATTTTCACACTTGAGTGTCCATTCAAATTTAGTTCCCTTCTTTTGCAAAGAAGTGATGGGATGAACAATCTTAGAGAACCCTAATATGAACCTTCTATAGTAGCCAACTAATCCCATAAAATATCTGACGTTTGACACATTTCTAGGTGTTGGCCATCCTCTAATGGCTTCGATATTCTCTGGATCTACTGGTATGCCTTGCTCTGAAATAATGTGTCTCAAGTAATGGATCTTCTTTTGATAACAAGAACACTTACTCAACTTGGTATAAAACTGATGTTCTCTCAGTACTTGCAATACCAGTCTTAAATGATGTTCATGCTCCTCTTTAGACTTAGAATAGATAAGTATGTCATCCAGAAATATTATGACAAACTTTTCCAAATAATTTCTGAATACGTCGTTCATTAAGCACATGAAGACAACTGGTGCATTGGTCATTCCAAATGGCACCACTACAAATTCATAATGCCAATACCTGGTCCTAAAGGTTGTCTTATGAATGTCTTCTTCCTTGAATCTTACCTGATGGTATCCTTCCCTCAAGTCAATCTTTGAGAATATTTTTTCTCCTCTTAGCTGATCAAAGAGGTCATCAATTTAGGGTAGAGGATACTTGTTCTTTATAGTGTACTTGTTTAGCTGTCAAAAGTCAATACACAACCTCAAGGTTCCATCCTTCTTTTTGACAAAAAGTACTCGTTCTCCCCAAGGTGAAACACTTGGATGTATGCACCCTTTCTTCAACAATTCCTCCAACTTCATTTGTAATTATTTAACTTTGGTGTGCTCATTATGTAAGGTGTTTTTGACACCAGGGCAGCTCCTGCCACTAAATCAATTGAGAAATCTATCTCCCTTCTTGGTGGCAATCCGGGTATTTCTTGGGATACATCTTCAAATTCCTGTAGTACCGAGAAATCTTCGAGGCTTGGCCATTTTGTATTATCTGGATCTTCTACATGAGCTACATACAATTGGCATCCTTTCCTAAAACATCTTTTTAGCTGTAAGGCTGAAATCTCCCTTATAGAGATGGGTCTTGGAACTCCTTTCATAGTGCTCTATTTTCCATTTCCATTAAGACATGTAAATGTCTTGTTATGACAATCTAGGACAACATGATGCTTTTCCAACCAATCCATTCCAATCAAAATATCATAAGACCCCAATGGTATGGTATTTAGATCAATACTAGTATTCACACCATTAAGACTTATGGAACAACTTTTGACCATGTCATGGATTCTTCTTTTGGTTCGAGTGGCTAACTGAACCAAACTTGCTTTTCCAAGTTTACTTTTCTCCAAATGTAATCTACCCACTATCTTAGGATCAATGTAACAATGAATTGCTCCTGAATCAATCAAAATAGAAATAGGTTGATTTATGATCTTACCTTCCACCTCGATCATATAGGATCGGTACTCTGCTTGTCGATCATTTAAAGCTGCATAGATTCTTCCCATATCTTCGACTATTGTAGCTTCTTGGAAGTTGTGCACAATACCTTCACTCTATCTTTTCTGTGTGGGAAATCCTTGTACATGTGATCTTCCTTGCATCCCCAACATTGGATTGGTGGTCTTCCCCTTTTTCCCAAGGAATCTTCCTTCTTGAAATCTCCCTTAGCATATTGATCTTGATGATTTCTATTAGGCTCATTCCTATTGAAGGAAGGTTTGAATCCTTTCCTCCTCTAATCAAACTTCACTTTTTTCTTGTCCTTCCATAATTTATGCAGATATTCTCTTCCTTGGCCTTGCTCATATAGGTATTTATCCTTCCTGATGGCCTTCATCAAGGTCTTGGGTTCATCATACTTGATCTTTTCCTTATAAAAGGCTGGCATTCCACTTAGAAATTTTTGTATTTCCACTTTCGCATCACCAATGAACCTGACATACTTTAACAATCCCAAGAACTTCTTATCATACTCTTCCATAGTTATGCTTCCCAGCCTGAGTTTAAAGAAATCCTACATTTTCTTGTCATAGAAATGCTCTGAGAGGTACTCCTTCTGGAAGTACTTCTTGAAATGCTTCCAAGTGATCCTACTCTCATTAATGTGCTCCACTTGCTTCAGTTGGTCCCACCACATTGCAGCTTTCTTGTGTAAATGGTAAGTGGCAATCCTGGCTTCCAAGTTGGACGAATAGTTATGCAACTGAAAATATCTCCTGAGCCCAAGCAACCATGCTTCGACATCATCTTCCCTTTCTCTTTCACCCTCAAAGGAAGGTGGCTTGAGCTTCCTCAACTCTCCTTGCAAACTATCTACCTCTTGTTTCCTTCTTTGGTGTCTGATATGAGACACCTCTGGACTGCTTACGGGATCATCCAATGCATACAAATTTCTTTCTGAGTAAGGAGGCGAGTGGTGTCCATGAGCTCTGCTAGAACTTATGGAGTAACCAACTCTTCCATGATCATCCCTTCTTTCATGGCACCTACCTTCTTCCTCTTGTCTTGAGTTTGATCCCTTCTTCATTTGTCTCTACAACTGATTTAAGCTCTACAACACTCAAGCATTTATCTGACTTTGCTCTCTCATCAGTCTCTCCTTGTCTACTTTGTAGCTCTGCACTTCCATATCCAAGATTCTTACCATTTCTATTAACGTTTCTTGTTCTCCTTTTCCCTTGCGTCCATTGGACTCTGTCTCTGCATTACCAACTCTAGTATTCTGGCCTTCACCCTCCTTATCATGACTAGAGGATCCCTCGCCTTCTTCCATTTCCTCAATACACATCCTGAGTTGATGTGTTTAAACCCCTTAATTCTGCAAAATGTGCAAGCGACCATTTTGTTAGAATTATGCATATGATAAACTAAATTGCCAAACCATGCTACAGGTCTCTTTCTTTTTTTTGTTCATGGATATCATATCCCCATTCTCGAAAAATAACAGTGTCTTGTTTTCCTTGGCTGACACAGAATTTCATCCTGCGCAGGTGCTTCCTTCAAACCACCTTCCCAGGTGACCACGACTAGAAACCGCGGCTAAATCCTTCCTTAGAACTTTTTTGTCTTGAAGACCACCAATTTGGCCCTTATCCCTCCTTCCCTCAGCTCTCAATCTGCATATGACCACGACCATGACCCTACGCTTAGCTAAAAAAGTGATTGTCTAGAGCTTTGGGACTTCAGAACTTTCAGCCAGGACCGGATCAACGATCCTTGTCCTCTTTCACGATCAACGATCGAGTCCTCTTTGGGACTCCATGCTTCGGGAGTCTCAACTTTCCTCGCTTGCCTCCTACCGAAACGCTTTTACCCGGAGTTCATGATCTACCGACGAGTTTCCTCCCATAGATCAACTGCTGTGAATCACTTCGGCTCTTCAGGTTTTAGAAGTTTCAAAATTTCCTCCTGCACGTTCTCCTAGAGTGCTTTCACCCAAAGTCAACGATCCTTCGACGTGTGTCTTCTGGAATCAACGGTCGATATGTACTTGACTTCGGGCCTTCAAGAGTTTTTGACCCAATGCAACCTGTCACATTCTTCCCCACTAGAGTGCCCAGTCTCTAGACTGCATGATCTGAAATCACGTGGTGAAATGCTGGAAGCGGACACGTGGCCCAATCGGGTGGGTGACACGTGTCATGTTATAACTAACATTTCGATACTCCATATGATCAAAAATTATTGACACATGGCACACATCCCATGTGTCCACATCATCCCTGGTGACGTCCGCAAGCCACGACACTTCGATAATTTTGAGGTCCACATCACCTCCTAGTGACATCATCGTGCCCCACCCCTTCGGCTCTTCGAGCTTCGGGACTTCGGGAGTTTCCACACTAGCACACTTCCAATTCTCCCGAACTCTGATTTCCCGAATTGGCCAAACTACTACCATGTGTCTCCCTTATCGGACAACCCATATTAACCCCAGAATTTGGGACTTCAGAATTTGTCGCTGCAAGGATCAACGACTCCAATTCCTTTGAGCCTTCAGACTTCGGAAAACTCAAACTTAAACGTTTTTCCGAAATGCTTTTATCCGAAGCTCGTGATCTACTGACGCATGTTTCCCACAGATCGATGGCTATGATTTCTTTGAGTCTTTGTACTTCAGAGAACTCAAATCTCAACCTTCGCTTTTCCCTGAAGTGCACGGATTTCTACCACATTTCCTCCTGGATCAGACGACTGATATTCACTTCAGCTTTTCGGGCTTCAAAAATATCAATTCTCAACTTCTCCTCGCTCACTCTTTTCCCAGAGTGCTTTCACCTAGAGCACATGATCGGTTGACGCATGTCCTCCTATGGATCGACGGTCCCCAGCTACTTCGGCTCTTTGGAGGTTTGTCACTTGATTACAAACATGTCACATCGTTGCATGCCTTTTAATTTGTGGAGGCACGCATCGACGGTTTGGAGTAACCCGCTTTTCGCCCCACAATTCTCCTGATGCTGACACGTAACCCCTTGGTGAAACCGTGGTTTGGATTGTGGGATCGCCTTGGGAAATTATCTCCCGTGCAACTTGGTTCCCCGCAATGCCTCTTGTCTGTTGATCTCTCTCTCCCATGGGATCTGACTATTCTGACCTTAACCCTTGCTTCCTTTACATCAGACGACCCCTGTTCACCTGTCCTCCAATCCAATGATCCTAGATCTCTCCTGATCCTATAGTGACGATCGCTCCTGAATTCGAAGGGGATGGTCACGATCCTTCAAACCCTTACAAAGGATCTATGACGTTCTACCTCTTGCATAGTTTCTGCAACACCATTCCTTCTGATATTTTCAACTCCATGGTCAGATTTTGATATGTAACCACGAGACTCTAACCAATAGACCTGGCCCATACCGACCTGATGTTTCAAGTAGAAGTTGTAATACCAAATTGTAACATACCGAGCCACCCACAGTCCGAGGTACACTACCTTCAAGCCCGCCCTTGGAATTCTTTCTCTTATCTATACCTTTTTAAAATTTAAGGATGCATAAAAGGAAAGAATTTAACGACATGCACAACAATAGTCAACAAGCATGCACAATCTAAAGATCCAATTAAACAATAATTAAATATACAGCAGAAATACATTCATATACATGCAAATGATACCATAACAAATAGCACTTATCTTTATGAAAGATGGCACCAACTGGTTGCAAACCAAGGATGTTCCACCCAACCATTGACAATACTATTCCAAATCTCAACAACAGCATCACCCCCGAGCCAGGGCTATGAATCCACAAGGACAGTTCCAGAGTGTTACTTGGCTTCCCAAACCAGTCAACACCCAAGCTCTCACAGGCTTCCCAACTCTCATAGCAATCCAAGTACCCAACTCTCTTCTACCCAGCTTGCACAACCCAAGAGAATGAACCTCCACCCTTCTTTGCTACACAGTCCCTCAGGCATTCCTTCTCCTTATTAGGGCTCCAATGCAACTGGTCCAAAATCTCAATGTTGGAACTCTCAGGACTCACAGTTGTGAGAAACGTTGGACACAGGCCAACGCATCTCAGACATGCAGGCCTCATGTCATGGCTTGATCACACCAGCGACCACTACAGCCCACCATATCGTGGCCAATTCTTCAGCAATTCGGTTCCTCTTTCCCAAGCCAAGATGTGGATGAGGATGGATCAATGAATGGGTAAGTGGGTGCATGAAATTCCGTGAGGGAAATGAATGAACGTGCAGAAAAATCAACGAACAATCCATCGGTCGAACCCCTCCATTAGACTAGAGGCGGGTTTAATTAACTTCGTGGGGAATCAAGAACCTCTTGACCTTCCCCAAGAATCTCACGTAACCGATCCCCTCCCTTAGGAAAAAAGGGTAATTAACATAGGAATAAACACTTAGCCCCTCAAGCCCCCTCTCTTATGGAATCATAGCCCCCTATAACTCTAGTCCTTGTCTGTATAGCAGTCAACCACGTATTTATTATTAATAATGATAGAAAACATTACATGTCTTGGGCACACTAGCCTTTTAATAATTGTTTGGGCACCCTGGCCTCTCAACATTGTAACAATACATTATTTAAAATGGGGGTTCAAAAATTGGGGTGTTACAGTTTGTGCAGGTTTATTGGTATAGGTTTACAACAATATATCTCATAGTGATAGTGTGACAATGGTTCCATCATTCTATTTATACGTCAGGGCGGTTAGACGGGGCAAGGATGGGTGGTTGTATCCACCTTCCGGTTGTAGCCAGAGAACATAGGGGGTTGTAGCCTCCTTCTCGTTGTAGCCAGAGAATTGGGTAGTTGGAGCTTCCCTCGGGTTGTATCCTGAGAAACTAGGGGGTTGGAGCCTCCTTCCAGTTTCAGCTGGAAAAAAAAGTAAGTTGGTGCTTCCAATGAAAGTAATTCTTCAAGACATATAATAAAAAACATTCTGTGGTTTTCTCCCGCTTTGGATTTCTATGTAAAAACACTGGTGTATTGTGTATGTGTATGATTGTTCATTTGTTCATTATTTATTTACTCTGCAAATATTGGATGATAATGTTACATCGATATAACACTTGCATTATATGGTTAAAAACAATTAGATTTATCTATTACTGATTCACCCCCCCTCTCAGTAATCCAACAAATGGAATCATAGCAGGTTCCTTTAGAAATCAGTTTAACCACTGAAAGGTAGATCATGGAGAGCAACAACATGTCTAAAATGGAATACCACAGTTTGATGGACATAAGTATTCCTTTTGGAGCATAAGGATAAATACATATATACATGCACATGGATTTGAAATTTGAAAATCAATTGCAGATGGATACACAACACCAGTAGTTCCGTCGAAAAATGACAAAGCTATGAAACTCGATCAGAATAATTCCAAATCCAAAAATTCACTTTTGAATGGTCTTGGAGAATCAATATTCACCAAAGTTGCACATTGTAAATCCAATAAAGAGATTTGGGACAAACTTTGAAATATTTATGAAGGAGATTCAAAAGTCAAAGCAACAAAGCTTCATACTTACAGACGTTAGTTCGAACAACTAAAGATGAAGGAACATGAGAACATTGCAGCTTACTTTTTACGAGTCGATGAAAGTAAATGCAATCTTGGGATTGGGAGAAGAAATCAAAGAATCTGTAATTGTTCAAAAGGTACTAAGATCTCTTCCTATGAGATTTGACCCTAAGATGTCAGCACTAGAAGAAAGAGTAGATCTAAACGCAATAAGCATGGACGAACTACATGGAATCTTCACAGCATATGAAATGAGAACTGAACAGGAAAATCCAGATATAAAAGAAGCAGCCTTCAAAGCATCCAAAAGGTCAAAGAAAAAGGGAAAGCAAAAATAAAAAGAACATAGCAAAAACAATGACATCTCGGAAGATGATGAAGAAGTGGCCAACTTTGTCAGAAGATTGAACAAGGGAACCAACGACAGGTATAGAGGTAAGCTTCCTTCATTTTGTTTTAATTGTGATGGTATTATTCATTTTTCTAACAAATGTCCTCATAATAAAAAGAGAAATGATGAAGGTTACTCAAATAGAAAACAAACATATAAATGAAAAAGAACCACAAAAAATGTTTTCAAGAAAATCTTATGCACCAAAGAAGACATCTCATCATCATATGAAGATGAAGTCAGTGACGGTGAGATAGAAAGAGTTCTATTCATGGAAGTAGAAGAATATAATAAATAAGAATCCAAAGAAGAATATTGAGAGGCCGAAAAAGAATATGAAGAGAAGAAGTTGACTACCAAGAAGAATTGTTGTGTGCCATAGAAGTTATCATAAGAGAAAAGAAGAAAAACAAGAAACTACAAGATGAACCAGACATGAAATAATACACTCGGGAACTAGAACAAATGATCACAAATTTGAATTGTCAAATTGAAGATGATAAAAGAATTGAAGAATAACTCAAATAACAACTAGAAGAAAAAGGAAGAATCATTGGAAATTTGGAAGTAGAGATTGTCACATTAAGAAAGGATCTTCAAAAGAAAAATATGCAAAACAACTCAAAAGTTTTGAATGACATTATCAGCAGTCAAAAACCTCATCATGACAAGTCTGGACTTGGATACAATCAGACAGAAAAGGGATCAAGATCCAAAACAACAGAGCAATAAACATATCCAAAAAGCTATGCAGAAACAATCAAAGGGGATAGGAGGATATACAAGGAAGATTACAAGGACACTCCTCCACCATGAAGATTCAGATTTCATAATCAACAACCGACAGATTGGCCTCAGGAAGAAGACGAATTCATAAGAGTACCTCATTTCAGAATATCTTCAACTCCCAGGTATCAAACTATATTTTTTGGTTTATGCTATGCATGTAATAATTTTGGACATAAAGCTGTGAATTGCAGAGCTAACAACAGGAACATAAACAATTTTGAAAGTCATACACAAAAGGGTTATCCAAGAAGGCCTAGTGAAACACAGAGAAGAAGTTACAACATGTTTGAATCTTTGAGCACTGAAGTGGAATGATACAAATGTAACAACTTTGGACAAATGGCCAAAGATTTCAGAATGTCAGTCCCTCCTAGAGAACTACAACAGAACACCAACAGTCAAAGAAAGGAACCTCAGAAAAGGACATGGATAAGAAAGCAGAATCAATATAGCAATGAAGAATGCACACTCGCTCTACAAGTTAATCAAAATAAACGTGGTTGGTATGTTGACAATAGATGTTCAAAACACATGACAGGTGATAGAGATAGGTTTCTTACATTAAGAAAGGAAAGAGATGGATCAATCTCCTTCAGAAATGATGATTCAACTAAAATCATTGGAAAAGACACAGTCAAAATTGGGAACAAGAATACCAAGGCATAAAATGTTATACTAGTAGAAGATATGAAACATAATCTTCTAAGTGTGATTCAAATGTGTGACCAAGGTCATAAAGTTACTTTCAATTCACAAAAGTGCGAGATAAGAAAAAAAGGTTCAGGAAAATTGATTGCAATAGCTGCGAGAACTTCAAGCAACATATATATATTAAGTGAAATTGGAAATTAAAAGTGGTTCCTAGGAAAGGGAGATGAAAGTTGGCTATGGAACAGAAGAATGGGTCACATACATTTTGATAACCTTGTCAAAGTCAGCAAAAGGGAAGCAGTTAGAGAAATTCCCCAGATAACGAAACCAACCAACACTTTATGCAATCATTGTCAACAAGGAAAGAAAACAAAGACCAGGTTTAAATCAAAAGAATATTCAATGACAAGACCACTAGAAAATTTGCATACTGATCTAGTTGGACAAACTACAACAAAGGGTTTAAAAGGTGAGAAATACTTTATGTTATTAGTTGATGATTATACAAGAATGGTTGCAGTTTTCTTTCTCAGGAATAAGTCATAAGCTTTTGAAAACTTCAAGGTCTACAAGGAAATGGTTGAAAATGAAATGGATTAAAAAATCAAATGCTTGAGATCTGATAATGGAGGAGAGTTCAATTCAAAGGAATTTATGGACTATTGCAGTAGGCATGGAATAAAAAAGCAATTCTCTATTGCTAGGACACCTCAACATAATGGAGTTGTTGAAAGAAAGAACATGACAGTACAGGAAATGGCTCGAACAATGCTAATGGATTCCAAATTGAAAGATATATTTTGGACATAGGTAGTGCATATAATAGTTCACATTCAAAGCAGAGTAATGCTCAGAAACAACACTGACAAAACTCCCTACAAGCTATGGAAAGGAAGACCAACAAATGTGAAGCACTTTAGTGTTTTTGGAAGCAAATACTACACCAAAAGAGAAGATAGCAGAATGGGAAAGTTTGACTCTCGTGTGGACAAAGGAGTACTTGTTGGTTACTCAAGTACAAGGAAAACATACAAGTCTTACAACCTGAGATTGAACAAATTTGTGGAAAGCATCAATGTAACAATTGATAAAACAGGTAGACAAAAATTAAAGGAAGAAGAAAATTAATCAATGGAACAACTTTACGAAGAAGAATCATACGATGAAAAAGAAGTAGAAGGGGAAGATGAACAGGATCTGACAGAAGCAGAAGAGAAAGTTCAACAAGTTCCTCCGAAGACACCTAGCAGACAAGTACAAAAGAATCATCCTTCAGATCAGATTATCGGAAACAAAGATGCAGGAGTTGAGACTAGAAGAAGAATATGTTCACCACAACAAATGCACCTTGCACTCTCATCTGCGATTCAACTAACCTGTTTTGAAGAGGCCAACAAGGATGAATTTTGGAATAAGGCCATGGATGAAGAATTAGATCAAATAGAGAAAAATGACACTTGGGAATTGGTTCCAAGACCAAAGTATAAGAATGTGATCGACATAAAGTGGGTATACAGTAATAAATTGAATGAATATGGACAGGTTACAAAGAACAAAGCTAGATTGGTATGTAAAGGATATGCATAGGTTGAAGGAATCGAATTTGAAGAGACATTTTCCCCAGTTGCCAGAATGGAAGAAATCCAATTGCTTTTAGCTTATGCATGCTCCAAAAATATTAAAATGTATCAGATGGACGTAAAATCAACTTTTCTGAATGGAGAACTTGAAGAAGAAGTCTACATTGAACAACCAGAAGGATTTCAGTTGCCATAGAACACAGATTATGTGTGTAAATTAAAGAAGGCCTTGTATGGTCTAAAACAGGCTCCTAGAGCATGGTACTCTAGACTGGATAAATATTTACAGCATGTACGGTTCAGAAAAGGAAGTGCAAACAACAACCTCTACATCAAGGTAACTCAAGATAGTATTTTATTAATTGAAGTTTATGTTGATGATATTATTTTTGGAAGTATTGATGACAGGTTAAGCCATAAATTTGCAAAGGACATGCATAATGAATTTTAAATGTCATGACTTGGAGAACTATCCTTCTTTCTGGGTCTTCAGATGTGTCAAAGAAACCAAGGAATTTTTATTTCTCAAACCAAGTATATCATAGAAATGCTAAAGAGGTTCGGAATGGAAGATTACAAACTAGTTATCACTCCCATGCAAACCAGTTGCAAGTTGAGCAAAGATGATGATTCAAAGTCTACATATCAAAGGCAATACATGTCAATGATTGGTATCCTACTATATGTGACAACATCCAGACCAGATGTAATGCAGGAAGTTGGACAGGTGGAACGATTTCAAGAAGCACCAAATGAATCACATGTATTGGCAGTGAAGAGGATTTTGAGATATCTCAAAGGAACAAAAGAGTTTGGATTATGGTATCCAAAAGGAAATGATCTATCACTTATTTCCTACACGGATGCAGATTGGGCAGGTTGCATTAATGACCAACAAAGCACCAGTGGAGCAATGTTCTACTTGGGTGAGTGTTTAGTATCATGTCTAAGAAAGAAACAGTCATCAGTATCTTTATCTACAGTCGAGGTAGAGTATATTGTAGCAACAACATGTTGTACACATGTTATATGGATGAAACAAACTCTGACAGATATACAGGTTGAGTATGATGAGCCCATTCCAATCTATTGTGATAATACAAGCGCCATTAGTATCTCAAAGAACCCGATGATGAAGTCCAAGACAAAGCACATTCCAATCAAGTATCACTTTCTACGGGAACATGTTGTAGAAAAGAACATCAAAGTTGAATATGTGGGCACAAAAGAACAAGTGGCAACCATATTTACAAAACCACTTCCATGGGAAGCCTTTGAGTATCTTCGCTAGAGACTCGTAGTTATTTCTACTCCAAAATGAATGCTTTTGAATGCTTATATTATATGTCTTAGATGTACACGAGGAAGCACCATAAAGAGGACAGTTTAGGTTGGAAGATCAGACGAGTCAGTAAGGGGGAGCTGACCCGAATGAAAAGACACCCTTGCCATTGATGACAAAGGGGGAAAGATTTATTAAATGCAGAGAAAAGAGGCATGGTTCCAGAGGGAACGTTGGTCACAGAGATGCACACATGGTTCCATGGGGAGCATGAGTGATATGATTTCAGTATTGCATCAGAGTGTTGGTATCAATGCCAAAAGTCCGGTAGTGAATTATGGTAGCACAAAGGTTTGGGTAATGGACCCAAGTTTATTTGATGTATAATGGTATGAGTTTGGATATATTTGTAGGTAAGACTATTCTAGATGGATAGTACATGTCATGCCATTTCTGGTGGTATGTGGAACTACACATAACTCCTCATGGTTTGAGAGTTATGGCCTTATGAATTTGGAGGACCCTCATATGTTGGCTTGAAGCCCCATAAGGTCAAAGAAGTCAGTGTTTGCAAAAAAGAAATTATTTAAATAATAAAGTGAAGTGACAAAGTAAAAAATAATTATTTAAATAATAAAGTGAAGTGACAAAGTCAAAGATGATTATTTAAATAATAAAGTGAAGTGACAAAGTCAAAGAGTATTATTTAAATAATAAAGTGAAGTGACAAAGTCAAGGAGGATTACTTAAATAATAAAGTAAATGGAGAAATTTGTAATTATGGAAAGTGGTTAGAAGTGGTTTAGCCCTAAAATAAGGAAATTGGGTTAAGATGGTTAAAAGGTAACCCCTTGAGGAAGCTACATGAAGGTATAAATAAGAGGCAAGGCTCTCTCATTTTAATCACACTTGAGCATATTGAATATCTACATGTAACAGAGGTAACCAAAGGATATCTAAGCCAAATTTCAGAGGGAAGGTGAAGTAAATAAGATTGAAATTCAAAGGAGGATAAATTCTTTTGATGATGCTTTCTAAGGTATGTTATTTACAGGTCATCTCACCATTTTTGCTATAAATTTTTTTCTAGAATGATTCAGAACGTGAAATTGGGAGGCCATTGAGGAAACATATACAAGTATTTTTGGTACGAATTTTATCTTGTGGGTCATTGTATTTTTGGAGTTACACTCCATGGAAAATAGGGTTTGTGGCTAGTCTTGAAACTAGTCTAAAACAGGTGTTTCGGGTAAAGACATCATAACTTCTTCATTACAGGTCCAAATTCAATAAGAACAAATGTGTTGGTTATAGTACAGTCTTTGGTATTATGTGTAAAATTTTCAGATCGACACTACAAATATTCCATTCAGGGCATGTTCTACAAGTTTGCTCTCTAGAATAAGCCAAAATTCAACAAGGTATGCCATTTTTTCTATAACTCCTTTTCTGAGACGTTCCAAGTAGTGACACCGGGAGAAATTGCATAAAACACACCAAAGAACATTGTGTACTATTTTCATATCTTTATTCATTACAGGTACATAGTTATGATTATTTCAAGTTAGGGTTGTTGACTAATCCAAAACTAGTCATGTGAGACTAAAGTAAAGTTTGATGAAAATGCTAGTATCTTGTTGTTAAAGTTGAGGAAGGTTTGCAGGTTGAGGTACAGGTTGGTTCATGGTTGATGCACTTGTTTATGGTACAAGTTGATTACAGGTTGTTTGGTATGGGTTGGTGCATGGTTGATGCACTTGTTTATGGTACAGGTTGATTACAGGTTGAGGTACAGGTTGGTGCATGGTTGATACATGGTTCAGGTTATTGGTACATGTTGTTTGGTATAGGTTTACATCAGTATATCTCACAGTGATAGTGTGATAGTGGTTCCATAATTCTACTTATACATCAGGGAGGTTGGACGGGGAAAGGATAGGCGGTTGTATCCACCTTTCGGTTGTAGCCAGAGAACATAGGGGGTTGTAGCCTCCTTCTAGTTGTAGCCAGAGAATTGGGGAGTTGGAGCTTCCCTCAGGTTGTAGACTGAGAAACTAGGGGTTTGGAGCCTCCTTCCAATTACAGTTGGAAAACAAAGGAAATTGGTGCTTCCAATGAATGTAATTCTTCAAGACATATAAGAAAAAACATTCTGTGGTTTTCTCCCGCTTTGTGTTTCCACGTAAAAACACTGGTGTACTGTGTATGTTTATGATTGTTCATTTGTTCATTGTTTATTTACTCTACAAATATTAGATGATAATGCTACATTGATATAACACTTGCATTATATGGTTAAAAAGGATTAGATTGCTCTATTACTGATTCACCCCCCCCTCTCAGTAATCCAACAGTTTACCTAGGTCATTGAACAAATGTTCATGTTCTCCCATATAGAAAAAGAATACAACAAGTGGGAGAATGTTTTGTTGTTATATTCTTTGCAGTGAAAGAATAGTCATCTGACTGTCTAGTCTAGGTGGATCGACTGGATGATAAGTTAACCAACAAGCTAATTCAAGTTGATGTTTAAGTTGAGGTCAAGGTGATTAACTGGGAATTCATAGGTCGAAATGATCAGTTGGGAAGTTGAATTAAAAGTGATCGAAGGGAAGTTGAAAGGTTAGCAAATAGGAGGTCAAGTGGTAGCTAGATGAATATTGACAGGAGGTTGACCAAGAAGTCGACTGGTAAACCCACTGGAAGTTGACTCTAACAGGATCTCAAGATCCTTCGTGTTGTATCCAATCATATATGTGGATATGTAACCATTTTTTGGTGCCATGATTTAGGGGTTTGCATATTGTAAAGCCTATAAATAAGACGTGTTGTAATATTGTGAAAGCTAGTATTTAGAAGAGGTTGTTGCTCATGTAGATGCAAGCCTATTTGGATGCAGGGTTGTTCTTGTGTAAATCAATAGAGTATGATGGTGATTGTGTCTTAGTTGTAGACCAATATCAATCATGTAACACTTTATTCAATTAATGAATAAGACAACAAGAGAGAAATATTCTCAAGGAACGTCGGTTTCCGTGGTTAAAGATTTTGAGGGTAGAATATTTGTGTGCTAAGTGTGATTGTCATTTATTTTTTTCTTATATATATCTTCTCTTTCCTATTTGGTTTATTGTAAGGGTTAGTTTTTCCAACACTTTCCACCCCACTTTAGGAAAATATTACACACAAATAAATATGTAAATAACGAGAACCCTTATTTGGGATTTCATGACATCGTTGCTAATTATTTGTCTCTCACCTTTGTTTACTTTGAATTTCCTCGATTTACTTCCTATTTTCTTAAGAAAATACAACAAAAATACCTTGCCTAAGTATAATATGTATATCAATGTGATGTTTTTATTATATTGAATCTGCACAATCAAGATACCAGAAAAAACCAAAACAACAAGGTTCTCTAGAAACAAAAAAAAAAATAAAGTATTAGTTGGGGCGAGCTAAACTAATATCACCATATTTCATAAGAATATTCCATACTAAAAAAGTGCACATTATTAGAGTAACTTGTAGAACCCTAATTCCCTTAAAAGTCTCCAACAAAAGAATAATTGTATCCATTAGAAAGATTTGGTGATAGAATTAGTGCGCAAACTCTTAGTTTCTAACCTTCTCAACCTATTATTATTGAACACCATATTAGTTACATGATTTAGACTTCAACTTTGGTCCAAATGTAATCTAATCTTCTCTTCTCATCTCAGCACTAGTGATCATTGTTCATCAATATTTTCTTGATTAAGACTATGATAAACCTTGCTCTACAACCTTACAATAGTCAACTTGTTAAACATGTATGCAGAGGAAATTTATGAAGTGTTTTTATTGGATTAAATTAATAAGTGGAGAAATGTGCTTGCTTTCAAGTGGAAATTCTCTTTCAAATCTGAGAGGAATTTTTTTGGAAGTCATAGTTTCACCTAATTGATGGAAAATTCAACCATGGAACTTTACCCTAGGGATTTTGGTACACTTTAATACTAGTTGTATTTCTTGATTTGGAAAATATGAATAGATCAAATATGAACTTTACCTTGTTGGGAAAAAATGAACTCACTGAAAAGGTTAAATTTATACACTTTTTAATTTGCCCCTTTTATATTACCCAAAGAACTACTTATCAATGCTTGCTAATGCTTCACAATGTTGTGAATATAGCAACAATTTTGAAAGCATAATCAGAACCTAAGGGAATCTATGGGAATATTTATAGATTTTGTAAGAAACACACGAAAATTGCCATCTTTTTAAGGGAAAAATTTTTGGAAAAAAAAATTCTTAAATTTTTAAGTGATTTAATAAAATGGCATGCCAATTTTTCATTAAAAAAATTAAACGTGGAAGAAATAGGAATTCTTATAGGATTAACATAACTATGTGTAAGTTAACCAAGTTACTATAAATGTGTGCACTCTCTTTGTCTCCTCCTTTATATTGTTCTTAGGATTTTTCAATCATGGATCCATATCCTGGAGGGGGTTCCCCCCCCCTCCCCACCCCCACCCACTCCTCTATACCCTAAAGGCATTCTACACTAGGGAAGGCCCCAAAATCATAGCCTTTACATTTTATGAAACATCTCGACAACGTCCCAGAGGTTCCTTTACTTGCTTCCTCATTAAGGCACATGGAATTACCCCTTGTCAAATCCAACCTAATTTGCTAGTTCACTGGAATTTGGCCATCTCCCATATCTATGGAAAACATGGTTCAGAGAAAACAATAAGTCTTGATCAATTTGAATATCACCCATTACTTCTATGGAAGGGGCTTGTATTTCTCTCTATTTGAAACTAGATAATATAGGTATCTCATCTTTAGAAATGACCCTTATTTCTTCAATATTCAAGCAATGTATTTAAATTGATGGACTCCATATTTCAATTTAGAACATGATGTCCCTTTAGTTGTTCCGGTATGGGTTCTCCTCCGAAACTTTCCTCTACATTGTTGGAATGAAGATATAATGCATAACATCAAAGATGCCTTGGATTGCTACATAGATAAGTCAAAACCAAAGGATGGAATGTTTTCATGCACAATATTATGTGTGGAAGTTGATCTCAGAAAGTGACTCTCGAAAATAGTCCTCCTAAACTTGGATAATTGGAAGCATGTTCAACACTTAGATTACAAGAATATACATTCAAATGTAAGACAAACCATGAATATGGGAATTTTGCAAAGGATTGCAAAAAAAAATGTTCAATCATCTCAACCAAATCCAAATAAACAATATCAATATAAAACTGTAAATAATAAAATGAATCCTTAGCATCTAGCCTCCTCTTTCCAATCCAAATCAATTCCTTCATGTCCATTTCCCTCATCCCCTTATATCTATAAGCATGTAGTGTCCCATCTGCATGCAATTGATATCCCTCCTAGTTAATTTATAGAACATGCACACAAATATCCAAGCCACACCAAGGGAAGAGTCTCAACTTCTCAATCTAACAAGTATGAAATTCTATCATAGGAATAATTGATTCCTTTTTTTGAAACATTGGTGGTCTCAAACCATGCCCTTTGTTTATCATTTCCATTGACCATGCATGTTTTGTATGAGATCCAAGAAATCATGCCCCCTTCAACCAATGAGGATACTATATTAGATTGGTTATAAGACATAGATAACATTCTAGAAAAGTAGCAATCCTCCACATGCATTCTTATCAAGAAAAATTCACATCAACAATTAGAAGGATAAGACAAAGAGGAAGAAGAAATGGAAGAAAATTTGCCAAAGAAATTTGTTAGGAATCCAACAAAAGTAAAAAGAGGAGAAACACCTAACAGAGAAAAGATATTGGGAATTCAAACCACTATAGAAAAAACTCTAGTGGTTGGATCTAGAAATACCAAAAATCCTAGAGTCTATGCTCTGTCTCAAGACAATAGCCAAAAACCCTTAGTTAAATAATGAATATAGTCTCCTGGAATTGTAGAGGACCAGGTAGTCAATATAAAGAAGAGAAATTGAGAAATTTAATCAAATATGAAATACCTACTATCATCCTTCTCTAGAATACCAATTTGGAGGCTTCAAAATCCTCAAAAACATGCAAGAAACAATGGAATAAGTGAGAATGCACAATGTCCAGTTCAAGGGAAGCTTCTAGGGGCCTATGCACATTATGGAAAAATAACCTTCTACTTTTAGATCTCACATATTAGTCTCAACACTGGATATTATCAAGTTTCATCCATCAACAATTAGGAAAGTGATTTAATGGATTCAATGTATATGTGTCAGCTGCCTACAAAGAAAAATAAAATTATTGGACCACTCTTCTATCCCTAAAAGAATATTGTAGATTTTAACCTTGTACAATTTTTACTGTAAACATATTTTCAGTAAAAGAACAAAAAAGATACAATGAAAAATACAAACATTACACAGATATTTTCCCCCTGGAAACCCAAACCGGGAAAACCAACATGTTATATATTCAGTCATAGTGATACATTGTTTACAATACAATATACATATAGGATCCAACGACATCCAAAACCCTAAACCAATGACCTGGATTATTCAACAACCCTAATTCCTTAACTGGAAATAGAAAACCATCGGCAAAAACCATGTGCCGAAAAACCACCTAACAATGGACACGAAAATTAAGGCAAAAAGAAAAACGAGGAAAAAATGTGACACGTTTCCCGAAGCAGAAAATACAACACATACCCAACATTCTCCCACTTGTTGTTTTCTTTGCATACTAGGGGTTACAGGGTTACATAATCAACAATCCAGAGCAACGATTCCCATGGATCCTCTACGCCAAGAGAACTTCTCGGTGCTCACAGATTTTGTTAATGAATCTGCAACATTATTCAAAGTCTCTACCTTCATCAACAATACTTTCTTTTCTTCAACCATGTCTCTCACAAAGTGATATTGAATACCAATATGCTTTGTCTTTGAATGATAAGTCGGGTTCTTCGCCAGAAGCATTACAATTTGACTACCACAATCTATCCTTACAGCTTGTTGTACCAAACCAATACCTGAACACAATCTGTGTAACCATAATGCTTCCTTACTTGCATGAGTGGTTTCCATGTATTCAGCTTTTGTAGTTGAAAGTGCCACTACAACCTGTATTTTTCTCATCCAACTTATTGCTCCTCCAAACAGGTTAAACACATACCCACTAGTAGATCTCCTACTATCCATATCTTCAGCCCAGTCTGTATCCACAAAGCCATGTATATCCATCACTCTGTCCAATCTCGATCTTCCTTGATAGAAAAATCCATAGCTAGCAGTTCCATGCAAATACTTGAAAACCCTTTTTACTGTTGTCCAGTGTTCCTTCCCTGGTTTTGACATATACCTGCTAAAAAATCCCACTGCATGTGCAATGTCTGGTCTAGTACAGACCATTGGATACATCAAACTTCCAATTTCACTCTGATATGGAACACAAGACATGACCTCCTCCTCTTCATGTGTTTCAGGACACTGATCCGAAGATAACTTTACACCAACAGGAATAGGGACCTTGACTAGTTTACATTCCTGCATATTAAACCTCTGCAATATTGTCTCAACATATTTTCTATGATTTAACTAGAGTTTCCTCTTTTTCCTATCTCTTTTAATTTCCATGCCCAAAATGAAATTTGAAGCACCAAGATCCTTCATGTCAAATTTAGAGGAAAACTGAGTTTTCACATCCTGGATAATCTTCTTTTTGTTTCCTATCAACAACATCTCTCCCTGGAACCATGCCTTTGTCCTCTTCATCTCTGTGACCTTTGCTTAAGGTTGGTTGTCATTGATGTAAACCCTTGAAGAAATTTCGGTAGAAAATTCCAGTAGCACAAAGGTTTGGGTAATGGACCCAAGTTTGTTTGATGTAAATATGACTCATTATTGTCTTGTCATGGTTGATAATAAGTAAAAATGTATGAACTCCAAAGTGGTCCCCTAATGGTGAAAGCCATCATGGGAAGACGCTTTGCGGATTGAGTTATCCTAGAATTATGGTTAGAGAACCTATGCTTAATTGTGTAATAATGAGATGAAGGTCAATGAATTTGTCAATGAAACTATCCTATATGGATAGTGCTTGTCGTGCCATTTCCAGTGGTATGTGGAACGTCACATAACTCCTCAAGGTTAGAGAGTTATGGCCATGTGAAGTTGGAGGACCCTCATGAGTCATCTAGAAGCCCCAAAAACTCAAAGTGTTTGCAAAAGAAATTGTTTAAATAATAAAGTTAATGGATAAATCCATAAAATAAGGAAAGTGGGATGCTACATGAAAGTATAAATAAGAGGCAAGTCTCTCTCATTTTAATCATACTTGAATATCATTGAATATCTATTTTTGTGAAAGGTTATTTAGACAGGTATTATTGATAGAGAAAACTTGCAGCAGAAAAAGTGTGGCAAAAAAAGTGTAGCGGGAAAAGTGCGGCAGAAAAAGTGCGATAGAAAAATGGCAGAAAAAAAATGCGGCAGAAAATGTGCGACAGAAAAATGGCAGCAAAAAAATCACAGCAGAAAAAGTGTAGCAGAAAAATCATGGCAACAACATGGTTGCGGTCCATTTATGAGAGATATGACACATCTTGTTTGAGGTATGTTTTGTGAGCTAGGGTTTATCTCTTGAGATGGTATTGGATGTTCAGTATTGATGCATAGATCATATTTTTTGAGGGATACAGTCGGTATTTGGCATATGGATATTGGTCTTTCGGTTGTGATGTGTTGCTGAAGTTGTTGGTTTAGCTTGAGGCTACATAACAGTGAGGTTGTGGCACATGGTTTGATGTAAGGGTTTATGGTATTTGGTTTATGGATAGAGTGATGAATTGTTAGATAACTTTTGATGGTTATATTGGTGTATGTCTTCGGTATATTGTTGAGGTACATGTTGGATGCATGGTTGAGATAAGTAGTTAATGAGTTGGCACATACATGAGGTGTATAGTTGATGAGTTGGCACATACATGAGGTGTATAGTTGATGATGTTGGTACATCTTGATGATTCAAGGTTGATGCATGGTTGATGCATGGTACATGTTGGTTCAGGTTATTGGTATAGGTTCTTTGGTGTAGGTTGATTGGTATAGGTTGTTACAGGTTATTGGTACAGGTTGACAATGGCAGTAGTTGATTCAGTGACAGTGACAGGTTGTCTACATTTGGCATTTATATTTCAGGGTGGTTGGACGGGGAAAGGACAGATGGTTGTAGCCACCTTCCGGTTGTAGTCGAAGAACTTAGGGGGTTGTAGCCTCCTTCTAGTTGTAGCTAGAGAATTGAGGAGTTGGAGCTTTCCTCAGGTAGTAGCCTGGAAAACTAGGGGGTTGGAGCCTCCTTCCAGTTGCAGCTAGAAAACAAAGGAAGTTGGTGCTTCCAATGAATGTAATTCTTCAAGACATGTAAGAAAAAGCATTATGTGGTTTTCTCCTACTTTGGGTTTCCACGTAAAAACATTGGTGTACTGTGTATGTGTGTGATTTCTCATTTGTTCATTTCTTATTTACTCTATAACTATTAGATGATAATGCTATATTGATATAACACTTGCATTTTTGGTGAAAAATGATTAAATTTCTCTATTATTGATTCACCCCCCCTCTAAGTAATCCAACAATTGGTATCAAAGAAGGTTCGTTCAGAAATTAGTTTAACCACTGAAAGGTAGATCATGGAGAGCAACAACATGTATAAAAATTGAATACCATAGTTTGATGGAAAAAATTATGCATTTTGGAGCATAAGGATGAAAACATATATACAAGCACATGGATTTGAAATTTGGAAATCAATTGTAGATGGATACACAACACCAACAGTTCCACCGACAAATGACAAAGCAATAAAACTCGATCAGAATAACTCCAAAGCCACTAATGCACTTTTGAATGGTATTGGAGAATTGATATTCACCAAAGTTGCACATTGTAAATCCGCTAAAGAGATTTGAGACAAACTTCGAAATATTTATGAAGGAGATTCAAAAGTCAAAGCAGCAAAGCTTCAAACTTACAGAGGTCAGTTCGAACAACTAAATATGAAGGAAGATGAGAATATTACAGCTTACTGTTTACGAGTCAATGAAACAGTAAATGAAATCATGGGATTAGGAGAAGAAATCAAAGAATCTGTAATTGTTCAAAAGGTACTAAGATATCTTCTTATGAGATTTGACCCTAAGATATCAGCACTAGAAGAAAGAGCAAATCTAAACTCAATAAGCATGGATGAATTACATGGAATCTTCACAGCATATGAAATGAAAAGTGAACAGGAAAATCCAGATATAAAAGAAGCATCCAAAAATCATCCAAAAAGTCAAATCAAAAGGGAAAGAAAAAAGAAAAAGAACATAGCAGTAGCAGTGACGTCTCGGAAGATGATGAAGAAGTGGCCAACTTTGTCAAAATATTGAACAAGGGAACCAACGACAAGTATAGAGGTAAGCTTCCTTTGATTTTTTTTAATTGTGATGTTATTGGTTATTTTGCTAATAAATTTCCTCATAAGAAAAAGAGAAATGATGAAGGTTACTCAAATATAAAACAAACATATAAATGAAAAAAAACCACAAAGAAAGCTTTCAAGAAAAGCTTATGCACCAAAGAAGACGTCTCATCATCAGATGAAGATGAATCCAATGACAGTGAGAGATAAAGAGTTTTATTCATGGTAGTAGAAGACTCTAATCAAGAGGACTCTGAAGAAGAATATGAAGAGGCTGAAGAAGAACATGAAGAAGTCGAAGAGGAATATGAAGAGGCAGAAGTTGACTACCGAGACGAATTGATGTGTACTATAGAAGTTATCAGAAGAGAAAAGAATAAAAACAAGAAACTACAAGTGGAAGTAGACAAGAAAGAAGACACTCAAGAACTAGAACAAATGATCACAAATTTGAAGGTTCAAATAGAAGAAGATAAAAGAATTAAAGAAGCACTCAAAGAACAACTAGAAGAAAAAGACAAGATCATTGGAAATTTGGAAGCAGAGATTGTCACATTAAGAAAGGATCTTCAAAAGAAAAATATGTAGAACAACTCAAAATTTTTGGATGACATTATCAACTATCAAAAACCTCATCATGACAAGTCCGGACTTGGATACAATTAGACAGAAAAAGGATCAAGCTCCAAAACAACAGAGCAAGAAACATATCCCAAAATCTATGCAGAAACAATCAAAGGGGATAGGAAGATCTACAAGGAAGATTACAGGGACACTCCTCCACTGAGAAGATTCAAATTTCAGAATCAACAACCAACATATAGGCCTCAGAAAGAAGAAGAATTCATAAGAGTACCTCCTTTCAAAATATCTTCAACTCCCAAGTATCAAACTATCTTTTTTGGTTTATGTTATGCATGTAATAATTTTGGACATAAAGTTGTGAATTGGAAAGCTAACAACAGGAACATAAACAACTTTGAAAGTTATACACAAAAGGGTTATCTAAGAAGGCCTAGTGAAACACAGAGAGGAAGTTACAATAGTTTTGAATCTTTGAGCACTGAAGTGGAATGTTAAAAATGTAACAACTTTGGACACATGGCCAAAGATTGCAGAATGACAGTCCCTCCTAGAGAACTGCAACATAAGAACAACAGTCACAAATAGGAACCTCAGAAAAGGACATGGATAAGAAAGCAGAATCAGTACAGCAATGAAGAATGCACACTCACTCTACAAGCTAAGCAGAAGAAACATGGTTGGTATGTTGACAGTGGTTGTTCAAAACACATGACAAGTGATAGAGACAGGTTTCTTACATTACGAAAGGAAATAAATGGATCGGTCTCCTTCAGAAACGATGATTCATCTAAAATCATTGAAAAAGGCACAATCAGAATTGGGAGCAAGAATACCAAGGCAGAAAATGTTCTACTAGTAGAAGATATGAAACATAATCTTCTAAATGTGAGTCAAATGTGTGACCAAGTTCATAAAGTTAATTTCGATTCACAAAAGTGAAAGATAAGAAAAGAAGGTTCAGAAAAATTGATTGTTACATCTGTGAGAACTTCAAGCAACATATATGTGTTAAATGAAATTGGAAATGAAAAGTGTTTTCTAGGAAAGGAAGATGAAAGTTGGTTATGGCACAGAAGAATGGGTCACATACATTTTGATAACCTTGTCAAATTCAACAAAAGAGAAGCAGTCAGAGAAATGCCCCAGATCACGAAACCAACCAACACTTTATGCAAGCATTGTCAACAAGGAAAGCAAACAAAGAACATGTTCAAATCAAAGGAATATTCAACGACAAGACCATTGGAAATTGTGCATATTGATCTAGTTGGACCAACTACAGCAAAGGGTTTAAAAGGTGAGAAATAATTTATGTTATTATTTGATGATTATAAAATAATGACTGCAGTTTTCTTTCTCAAGAATAAGTCAGAAGCTTTTGAAAACTTCAAGATCTACAAGGACATGGTTGAAAATGAAATGGATTCAAAAATCAAATGCTTGAGATATGATAATGGAGGAGAGTTCACTTCAAATGAATTTATGGACTACTGCAACAGTCATGGAATAAAAAGACAATTATCCATTGCTAGGACACCTCAACAGAATGGAATTGTTGAAAGAAAGAACATGATAATATAAGAAATGGATCGAACAATGCTAATGGATTCCAAATTGATAGATATTTTTTGAACACAGGAAGTGCATACAACAACTCACATTCAAAATAGAGTAATGCTCAGAAACAACATTGACAAAACTCCCTATGAGCTATGGAAAGGAAGACCAACAAATGTGAAGCACTTCATAGTTTTTGGAAGAAAATGCTACATCAAAAGAGAAGATGGAAGAATGGGAAAGTTTGACTCTCGTGTGGACAAAGGAGTACTTTTTGGTTACTCAAGTACAAGGAAAGCATACAAGTGTTACAACCTGAGATTGAACAAAGTTGTGGAAAGCATCAACGTAAAAATTGATGAAACAAGTAGATAAGAATTAAAGGAAGAAGAAAATGAATCAATGGAACAACTTTATGAAGAAGAAACAAAAGATGAAAAAGAAGGGGAAGATGAAGAGGACCCGACAGAAGAAAAAGAGCAAGTTCAGAAAGTGCCTCCAAAGACACCTAGCAGACGAGTATAGAAGAATCATCCTTCAGATCAGATTATCAGAAACAAAGATGCAGAAGTTGAGACTAGAAAAAGAATGCGTTCACCAAAACAAACACACCTATCACTCTTATCTATGATTGAACCAACTTGTTTTGAAGAGGCCAACAAGGACTAATTTTGGAATAAGGCCATGGATGAAGAATTGGATCAAATAGAGAAAAATAAAACTTGAGAATTGGTTCCAAGACCAAAGGATAAGAATGTGATTGACAGAAAGTGGGTATACATGAATAAATTGAAGGAAGATGGATAGGTTACAAGGAACAAATCTAGATTGGTATGTAAAGGATATGCACAGGTTGAAGGAATCAACTTTGAAGAGACATTTTCCCTAGTTTCCATAATGGAATCAATCTGATTGTTTTTAGCTTATGCATGCTCCAAAAATATTAAAGTGTATCAGATGGACGTAAAATCAACTTTTATGAATGGGAAACTTGAAGAAGAAGTCTACATTGAACAACCAGAAGGATTTTAGTTGTTAGAGAATGAAAATTATGAGTGTAAATTAAAGAAGGCCTTGTATGGTCTAAAACAAGATCCTAGAGCATGGTACTCTAGACTGGATAAATATCTACAGCAGGCAGGGTTTAGAAAAGGAAGTGTAGACATCAACCTCTACATCAAGGTAATTCAAGATAGTATTTTATTAATTGAAGTTTATGTTGATGATATTATTTTTGGTAGTGATGATGACAGGTTAAGCCAAAAATTTGCAAAGGATATGCAGAATGAATTTGAAATGTCATTACTTGGAGAACTATCCTTCTTTCTGGAACTTCAGATAAGTCAAAGCAACCAAGGAATTTTTATTTCTCAAACCAGGTATATCAGAGAAATGCTAAAGAGGTTTGGAATGGAAGATTGCAAACCAGTTATCACCCCCATGCAAACCAGTTGCAAGTTGAGCAAAGATGATGAGTCAAAGTATACAGATCAGAGGAAATACAGGCCAATGATTGGTAGCCTACTATATGTGAAAACATCCAGACCAGATGCAATGCAGGCAGTTGGACATGTGGCATGATTTCAAGAAGCACCAAAGGAATCACATGTATCAACAGTAAAGAGGATTTTCATATATCTCAAAGGAACAAAAGAGTTTGGATTATGGTATCCAAAAGGAAATGATCTATCACTTATTTCTTACACAGATGCAGATTGGGTAGGTTGTATTGATGACCGAAGAAGCACCAGTGGAGCAACGTTCTACTTGGGTAATTGTTTAGTATCATGGCTAAGCAAGAAACAATCATCAATATATTTATCTACAGTCGAGGCAGAGTATATTACATCAACAACATGTTGTACATAGGTTCTTTGGATGAAACAAACTCTGACAGATATACAGGTTGAGTATAATGAGCCCATTCCAATCTATTGTGATAATACAAGTTCCATTAGTATCTCAAAGAACATGGTGATGCACTCCAAGATGAAGCACATTCCAATCAAGTATCACTTTCTACGGGAACAGGTTGCAGAAAAGAACATCAGAGTTGAGTATGTGGGCACAAAAGAACAAGTGGTAGACATATTTACAAACCCACTTCCACGGGAATCCTTTGAGTATATTCGCCAAAGACTCAGATTTATTTCTACTCCATAATGAATGCTTTTGAATGCTTATCTTATATGTCTTAGATGTACACGAGGAAGCACCATAAAGAGGACGGTTCAGTTAGGGGGAGAAGCCTCGGATGTAAAGATAACTTTGTCATTGATGACAAAGGGGGGGATATTTATCAGATGCAGAGGATAGAGGCATGATTCCAAGGGGAGGAAAGGTCACAAATATGCAAAGGACAGAGGCATGGTTCTAGGGAGAGCATGAGTGATATGACTTCAATATTGCATGACATGATTTCAGTATTGCATCAGAGTGTTGCCATCAATGACAAAGGGGGAGATTGTTGATTAAGGTTGGTTGTCATTGATGTCAACCCTTGAAGAAAGTCTGGTAGAAAATTCTGGTAGCACAAAGGTTTGGGTAATGGACCCAATTTTGCTTGATGTAAAGATGACTCATTATTTTCTTGTCATGGTTGATAAGAAGTACAAATGGATGAACTCCAAAGTGGTCCCCTTATGGTGAAAGCCCTCGCGGGAAGATTCTTTGGATTTCATCCATTTTTACTTCTTATCAATCATGACAAGACAATAATGAGTCATCTTTACATCAAACAAACTTGGGTCCATTACTCAAACCTTTGTGCTACCAGAATTTTATACCAGACCTTCTTCAAGGGTTGACATCAATGACAACCAACCTTAATCAACAATATCCCCCTTTAGCATTGATGGTAACATTTTGATGCAATATTGAAATCATGTCATGCAATACTGCAGTCATATCCCTTATGGTGAAATCCCTTATGGGAAGACACTTTGCGGATTTAGTTATCCTAGAATTATGGTTAGAGAACCATGCTTAATTGTGGAATAATTAGATGAAGGTCAGTGAATTTGTCAGTGAAACTATCCTAGATGGATAGTGTTTGTCATTCCATTTCCGTTCGTATGTGGAACGTCACATAACTCCTCACGGTTAGAGAGTTTATGGCCATGTGAAGTTGGAGGACCCTCATGAATCATCTAGAAGCCCCAAAAAGTCAAAGTGTTTGCAAAAGAAATTGTTTAAATAATAAAGTTAATGGAGAACTCCCTAAAATAAGGAAAGTGGGATGCTACATGAAAGTATAAATAAGAGGCAAGGCTCTCTCATTTTAATCACACTTGAATATCATTGAATATCTATTTTTGTGAAAGGTTATTTGGGCAGGTATTATTGATAGAGAAAAATTGCAGCAAAAAAAGTGCGGCAGGAAAAGTGCGGCAGAAAAAGTGTGGTAGAAAAATCGTGACAGAAAAATTGCGGCAGAAAAATCACGGCAAAAAAAGTGCAGCAGAAAAATTGCGGCAAAAAAAGTGCGATGGAAAAATCATGGCAGAAAAATTGCGTCAGAAAAGTCGCGGTAACAACATGGTTGGGGTCTATTTATGAGAGATATGGCACATCTTGTTTGAGGTATGTTTTGTGAGCTAGGGTTTATCTCTTGAGATGGTATTGGATGTTCAGTATTGCTGCATAGATCAGATTTGTTGAGGGATACAATTGGTATTTTGTTGTTGGTATTTGGCATATGGGTATTGGTCTTTCAGTTGTGATGTGTTTCTAAAGTTGTTGGTTTAGCTTGAGGCTACATAACAGTGAGGTTGTGACACATGGTTTGATGTAAGGGTTTATGGTATTTGGTTTATGGATAGAGTGATGAATTGTTAGATAACTTTTGATGGTTATATTGGTGTATGTCTTTGGTATATGGTTGAGGTACATGTTGGGTACATGGTTGAGACAAGTACTTGATGAGTTGGCACATACATGAGGTGTATAGCTGATGAGTTGGCACATACATGAGGTGTATAGTTGATGATGTTGGTACATATTGATGAGTCAAGGTTGATTCATGGTTGATGCATGGTACATGTTGGTTCAAGTTATTGGTACAGGTTGTTTGGTGCGGGTTGATTGGTATAATTTGTTACAGGCTATTGGTATAGGTTGACAGTGACAGGTTGAAAGTGGCAGTAGTTGATTCAGTGACAGTGACAGGTTGTCTAAATTTGGCATTTATATTTCAGGATAGTTGGACGGGCAAGGATAGGTGGTTGTAGCCACCTTCCGGTTGTAGCCAGAGAACTTAGGGGGTTGTAGCCTCCTTTTGGTTGTAGCCAGAGAATTGGGGAGTTGGATATTCCCTCAGGTAGTGGCCTGAAAAACTAGGGGGTTGGATCCTCCTTCCAGTTGCAGCTAGAAAACAAAGGAAGTTGGTGCTTCCAATGAATGTAATTATTCAAGACATATAAGAAAAAACATTATGTGGTTTTCTCCCACTTTGGGTTTCCACGTAAAAACATTGGTGTACTGTGTATGTGTGTGATTGCTCATTTGTTCATTGTTTATTTACTCTGCAACTATTGGATGATAATGCTACATTTATATAACACTTGCATTTTTGGTGAAATCGGATTAAATTGCTCTATTACTGATTCAACCCCCTCTCAGTAATCCAACACATGTCATCCACATACAAGACCAAATAAATCAAATGATCACCAATTAACTTAAAATACACACAACGATCCTCTTTAATTCTTGTGATGCCAAGTCTCAGCATATACATATCAAATTTTTGATACCACATCCTTGGTGATTGTTTTAAACCATACAGGGACTTTTTCAGCTTGCATACCGGCTCCTTCTTTCCCTTCACAGCATAACCGTCTGGTTGCTTCATATAGATTTCTTCTTCCATATCCCCATGTAGGAATGTTTTCTTCACATCCATCTGCTCTACTTCAAAATCAAATGCATCAGCAACATATAACATAAATCTTATAGAGGTTAACTTGGAAACACGAGAAAAAATCTCACCAAAATCAATTCCCTCAACCTAGGAATAACCCTTTGCTACTAACCGAGCTTTGTATTTCTCCACTTTTCCTTCTGCATTCAGCTTCCTTTTAAATACCCATTTGTTGCCAATGGGCTTTCTTCTAGTTGAAAACTCCACTAGATCCCAAGCATCATTCCTATCCAAGGCTTCCATTTCTTCGTCCATGGCCTTTTTCTAGATATTTCCATCCTCTAAATCCACTGCCTCCCTGAAAATTCTAGGATCCTCATCAGTAATAGACAAAGAAAAATTTGAACGGAAATCAAATGGAGTATACCTTTCTGGTATCCTTCTTTCTCGAATCGATCTCCTCAATATTGGAGTATGAGGATCTTCTTCTTCTGATTCTCGTTCTTCTGTAAAATTTGATTCATCATCCATTAAATCAAACTCTATTTTATCTGGTTCTTCCTTACTTGGTAGGACTTCATGTTTAACAACATCCTTCATTTCTCTAAATACCACATCTCGGCTATACACTACCTTCTTATTTTTTGGGTTCCAAATATTATAACCTTTGATACCATATTTATATCCAATAAAGATACACTTTTCAGCCTTCTTATCTAGCTTACTCATGTTTTCCTTTGGAACATGAACATATGCATCACAACCAAATATCTTGAGATGTGTGAGAGAAGGTTTCTTACCAATCCATACCTCTTGTGGCGTCTTGCAATCCAATGCTAATGAGGGTGATTTGTTGACCAGGTAACATGCAATACCCACTGCCTCTGCCCAGAATTATTGCCCCAACCTAGCACCACTAAGCATGCACCTTGCTTTTTCCATCAACATCATGTTCATCCTTTCTGCAACTCCATTCTGTTGAGGTGTATATGGAGTAGTATTCTGCCTTGCTATACCGCACTTCTTACAAAATTCTTCAAATTCATTCCCGCAGAACTCTCCACTATTATCTGTCCTCAACACCTTAATTCTTCTCTCCGTTTGATTCTCAACAAGAGCCTTGCACTCTTTAAAACTGTCAAAGACTTTAGATTTCTTCTTGAGGAAATATATCGAAGTATTCCTCGAGAATTCATCTATAAATGAGACATAGTGCATAGATTTTCCCAATGATGGGACTGACACAGGTCCAAAAACATCACTGTGAAGTAGCTGTAAAATTCCTTCCACCCTCGTTGCACTAGAGGGGAATCTTACCCGATTATGCTTCCCATATACACAATGTTCACAAAAATCAAAATCCAAAGAGCAGTTAGACATAGGTCGGCAACTCAAACTTAACATCCAATTTTAGTAATGGAGTATTATGGTTAGTCTTATTAGAGGACTTCTTTCGATGAGAAGAATGTTTACTTGTTTAAGAAGAAACTGGTGATGAGGAGGAGGAAGGGGAAGGGGCTCGGAAGTTCCACCACCTTCAACTCCTCCTTCTCCTTTTACCAAAGATTCTCCGCTTGCAGGATTTTGAATTCTCTGTTCTAAATCACCTGTTGTTTCTCTTAGTGACTGAAGCGTAACTCTGATCTCTTCATGTCTCATGGGCTGATATTCTTCTTCTCCTTTTTCAGAATCCATCTTATGTTGTCGAAATATCTTTCCAATTTTGGACTTATAACTTGCAAGTTTTCCTTTACCAAGTTTGATTTTGGCTCTTGTAAGCATCCACTTGCAAAATATCTGTCAAAACTTCTCTAATACCAACTTGATCCAAAAAATCCTTAGATGTTGATAATTTTAAATAAGCATAAACATCTACTTGATCTTCGAAATAAAATGATCGCGTGATGGTTTTAAAAATTACATATGAAATACTTATCTAGCCAATTCCACTTTAATGATAAATGAATTGCAAATAAATGAACTTGAATGAACAACAATAATATAATCACATACACAAGTTGGAAAAATCGGAGTTCACCCAACTTGGGCTACCTCTCCGGGTCCACTTCCAATAGAGACTCCTTTTATTAATGCTCAAATGATTACATTTTACAATGACCTTTTTACATGTTGATAAAATGCAGAAATGGAGTGCATTGTTGGATTCCTCGCGAAAAATTGTGAAAAATTGATATAAAATACTTGAAATTATATCAAGGTGACCTTGACACGCTTTATGGTGTAGCCTCATACCCTTCATACTCTTGACATGCATTACGAGACCATATTATGCATAGAAAATTTGTGTCCTATGCCTTGGGTTGCACGCCATTAAATAGGGTGCCCCTTATAACCATATTTTGAAACTAGTGGTACACTTTAATTATAATTTGGTTGTTTTTGTAACCAACCCCAAACTATAGGCGATTTGGTTAGAAATGTTGGAAATATATGGTAGGTTGTGGGTTCCATTCCCATTGACCATCGTATAATCCATTGATTTTTGTTATACCTGCACGAATCTTGGAAACCATATGTTATACGGTTATATTGTTATAACACATATAACTATATGCTATAAACAATATATATAAGTGCAACTCCCACGCGAACTGTGGAGATAGCCCCTTCTGCGAATGGTATGGTTCATGTGGTTATGTAACAAGATCAAGGGCCAAGGGTCAAGGGCTTAGGCCCGCGACCCTTTGGCCACCCATTGAAACTAAATATAAACTTTAAGTATAATATTTGTCATATGTATATCAAGTTTCATGCGGTGGCGTGTTGGTGTGGAGGGCTATGTGTAGACTTTGGTGGCTATGGAGGTCATGGGGTTGAACCCTATTGACTCCATATCTTTTTACATTCACTAGCCAATATTCACTAGCCATAGCTGTTGACTCTCATTGTCTCTTCCAATTCCACATGTCAAATTAGGATTGAACCAATTGTCTTCCACTTGTCAATCAACGATTCGACCACCTGGATTTGTACCTTTCCTAGTTAATTGCCAATTAGGGTCCATGTGTCACCCTTGCATTGGTGACACGTGTCACTTCTTTATTTTCCTTTGTAATTTGACTTTTGACTTTTTTCTAGGTTTGAATGGAACTTTGATCTCTTATAACTTTTGCATACGAGCTCTGTTTGAGGTGAAATTTGCATCGTTGGAAAGCTACCGCGAAGATCTACACAATGATGGTATTTTCAAGATGATTTGAAGCATTTGAGGTTTGATCATTTATGAACCATTTTGGACCTCTATGGATGTTCGGGACCTTTCTGGGCCTCTGTGAGCATTCCTGGGTCCTCCTAGATCATGAATCCATTCAACAAATATGGGTGCATAATCTTCCTTATTTTGAGTGTGGGAGGACTATGTCGGTGAAGATGCAACAAGAAGAGTTATATCAATGGGGGCTAATGGTTGAAACCCCAAGCACCCCTAAAAAGGTTCATTTCCAATAGATTTATGTTGAACATATGTAAGACTCTCATTATCTTTAAAGGAGCATCTATAGAATGCACCATTGGATAAGGGTGAACTGGGAACCAAGTCAACGCAATGTGGGATATGGTAGTGTAGAGGCATCCCCATAGGTGAAGCAAAAATATATTTGTGCTCCTCTAAAATGTTGTCAACTTACTTCTATTGGATAAAAAGGCCTTGGGCCGAGGTTGTAGTGGTTGCAGTGACCTTCTATTCACCTTTTGACTAGATCGTGAAGTGTGAAAACTTTGTGTTCTAAAAGATTACTTTGCATCATTATTATTTTGATATCAATGAAGTGGAAATAGTTGGAGCTACCTTGTAGATTTTACCTCCCAGAGTAATAATGACATTGTGGGGCTAAGACTCATAGATAGAATGATGTTTCCACATATATGGTTGTCCCAAAAGAACATCACGGACTTCAAGTATGGAAACAACACATAGTACCTCATCCTTTAAGGACTTGATGTTGTAGGATAGGCAACATTGTTGGATGACACGGATGTCTCGTCCTTGGCTCGACCATCCGATGGTGTATGGTTGGGGGTGTGGCACCGTTGACATATTAAATTTCTTGACAACCTCATCTTAGATCAAGTTCTTTCGACTCTCATTGTCAATAATGAAATGTAGTGGAGTCCCCTTTACCCACATCTATGAGTGAAAGAGATGCTCCCCCTCCTCGGGCTACTCTGGTTCTTCTGGTTGTATTGTTGTGGCCACGATGGTAGTAATGGGTTATGCATTGATGATCCATTTCCATTTATTGTGCTCTAAATCAGAGTCTGAGTCAAGTTCTGATTCTTTTTTGTTGAGCTTGGAAACCAATGATTGTTTCAAGTGACATTCATCGCTGTTGTGCCAGGGGATTTTGTGGAAATCACACCACTTTCTGATGTATTTCTTAGACTTCCCATCACCCTTTTTACTGGTTGCTTAGACTGATTTTCTTGATATTGGATCTCCTTGCTTTTTCCTTCATTCTATGAGTTATGGTTTCCTTTACCATGCTTCTTTTGTGGCATATTTACAAACCTGAACTCTCGCTTACTCCATTTCTTGAATTTATACTCAATTTTGAGTACATATCGATAAGCATCTCCCAGAGAGACGATGTCCAAGAAATCCATCTATGTTTGAATGTACCTATGTAGCCCACTATGGTACTTAAAAACTAGATGTCACTCAAAGTCTTTGATACCCAAATTTTACCACAAGGTATGAAATATGTTAGTGTACTATGGCACCATCTAGTCTCTTTTCTGACACAGAGTTGTCCATCTCATGCATTGTTCATCATAGTTTTCGACAGGGTAGAAATCCTCCTTGAGGGAATCTATAAAGGCCACCCAAGTGGGTTCTCTCTCGAATGGTGTAGATTCATCCACAATGTACCTCTCCTAGTAACCTTCCCACCAATATCTAACACGGGGAAGGGATTTAAGGAGTGCGAAGGTGATCTTTTCTCTCTCAAAAACATTTTTGACAGAGTAATAACCTTCTAGCAAATTCAACCATTTTTCTAGAGCTTATGCATCTATCTGAAATTCAAATAAGGGGATATCAAAATTGACTTGTACCTTGAAGGGCGCCACACCTCCAAAATGGCTACTTGTCAAAGATGCCTTGGTCCCCATCGGTAGTCATCGAAGGATTTAAGTGAAGTTGTCTATCATCTCATTCTCTTTCACACAAGGGATTCCTTGAGCAATGTCTTGAAAGGATTTCCTACTCCTTCATCTCTCGTTTCTTTCACCATGGGAGGTCACTTGGGCCAGAGAGAGAAGTTGTCCTCAAGAAAAACTATCTCAATACCCAACTCTCTATACCCTAACCTCGTTAGGGACATGCTCTGATAAACGACGGCTTCCTCGAGCCACATCTTGAAAGGATCTCCTACTCTATCATCCCTCTTTTATTTCTCCATGGGAGGTTGCTTGGGCTGGCGAGAGAAGTTGTCCTCAATAAAAACTAGCTCGAGACCCAAATATCTATACCCTAACCTCGTCAATGACCTCATCAAGGACATGCTCTAAGAAACAACAAGGATCAAACTGCTCTGATACCATTGTTTTGGATTTTGTTTAGAATGAAATGAGATACAAAGGAAAATATAGTAGAAATACAGTGAAACCCAACTTTTATTAATGAATAAAATAACATAGCATTGTAGAACACAAATTGGCTAGAAAATAATTACATCACACTCCATTGCATGCTTAAAGTACCTACTTCACCTCAATTATATATGAGAGAGTGGGAGGAGAATAATTCCCATGTGGGATAGATTGTTCTAAGTTTACAAAATGCCATAGGCATGTAAAACACTAGGACTTCCCAAGTGGTCACCCATCCCAATACTACTTTAGCATGAGTGCACTTAACTGTGGAGTTCTAATGGGATCTGGTGTATTAACGCTAAGTTGTAGGCATGTAGATAAGACCACTAGGAAATCATTACATGATGTCTATAATTAACAAATGGAGATGGAATTACATTGTATTTCCCATCAAAAGGGTGAATATCACAATTTATCAAAACCACAAGCTCGAAAACATTGATTAGTGAAAAAGGTGGAGGGCCATTGAGATCCACTTGGATCAACTGATGAGTACTTTTAAGACTAGATTGCATTCTCATTTGTACTAAGTGTCTTCCTTATGTATACTTTAACATAGATCCACTTTGTATTTTCTTGTGGCTATGATCTTTTATATGACATGGATCCATTGTGTACTTATCATGGCCATGATCTTGCATTTTATATACTACATGGATCCATGGTATATTGTGTTGGCGTCCATGCCTATTTATATATATATATATTAGCATGGGTATAATTTATATATGATCAATCGATTTTTTCTTGCAAGTACTTCTTAGTTCCTTGGTCTATAGAACTCCTCCTTAGTCCACTCATCAATGGTTGGTATTGTAATGTATTTAGGCCATCATTTTCTCTTTTGACCTCACACATTAGGGGGCATATATTACACCTCTATTTGGCACCATAGGCTAAGATAGATGTAAAGGACCAAAATACACTATTAGATCAAGAAGAATTTACACAAAAAGCACTTAATTAGCAAAAGGACATCAAGGCCACACTTATTGTAGTAAAAAGAGTATACATCCACACCTCTCCCATAGGTCAGACACTATCAATTGTGGTTTTACAATATAAAACCCACAGTCGCCCCTTAAAGCTTCAGAAAGAATAAAATTGCGAGGAAAGTTAAAAACAATCAATCTATAAAATCCAAAAGGCTTGCATGAAAGCTATGCATGGCTTGTATTTTATGAATTGTATCCCATGTAGCCTATCATTATATCCTCAAACAACTATAAGTATGAGATCCAAATCCAAGGGATGGGAATCTATATGCAATCATCCTTATGCTATTGAATTGTAGTGAGAATCATTGGTCTTGAGTTTGTTTCCATTGTTGAGTGTTGGGAATCAACATTAGTGTAATCATAACTTACTGTGTCATTTTTATTTATGCAATTTTATATCTATTATTTTATGAAGTAATGAGGAAGGTATGCTTGTTAGATGATTGTGTAGGTTATTGGGTGCAACAATGGAGCTAGAGCGAGAACAAGAGAAAGTATTAGATACTTTGGAAAACCTCCTGAAATCATGTATGTTACTTCTTCCTTCTTTGATTTACTTTTGAAAAAGCATGTTAGTCTTAGGTGAAATAAATAAGTTGTATATCCCTCTATCTATCATTGAATTACACATGTTCAGTGAGTGTTTCAGTTGCTTATCCATAGGTATATTTCCCTATAATACATGGTAAGCTTCTACCAGAGTGAGAACATAAACATAGAGATGATATTGTGAAACAAACTCAGATCCATAGAAATGAATAGATCAGATTTAGTCTCTAGTTAGCTTATGAAGGTCACATATATTCGTGATCAACTTATAGCAATTGGGGAGAATATTATATATGTAAAGTTGGTGAACATGGCACTTGAATGGATTCCCAATTTCATGGGAACCATTTATCAAAGGTATTTGTTCTCATGAGAAGCTTTCTAACTTTGAAAGGTTGTGGGATGATTGTATCTAGGAGGAGACTTAGATGGATTCAAAGGCCAACAACAAGGGTGGTAATGAAAAACTAACCCTATTTGGCTAGACAAATAAGGTTAAAGGTAAAGGAACCAATGAGGGTAAGGGAAAGACTGAGGAGTCAACCTCATAGCTAGGAAATTAGGACTTGAGTAAATCAAGTGCTTCATTTGTCAAAATCTCGGTCATTATGCATCACGATGTCTATATGGGAAGAAGGGTAAAGGAAAGTAGTATTAGAAGCAGGTAGTAGCCTATGCATAAACTCAAATGAATGAGATTTCTACTAATTTTGAGAAGGATTTATTGATGGTTTCTTTCCTTTCCACCAACACAATTCCTAAGAATGCATGGTATATGGAAAGTGGGGCATCTCCTCATATGACATCAACCTAATAGTTATTTTCTAGTCTAACAAAGAAAGACTCAATAGTACAATTTGAGCTTGGGATGATTCTAGGTACACAATAGCAGGGGATGGTACTATTCCTTTCCATATCGAGCCAGGTAACTCTTTATATTTGATGATGTTGTGTCTGTTCCAAGTCTCTGGATAATTTTCTTTTAGATTTGGTATGGAGGATAAGGGATTTGTTGTGGAGTTTGTTGAGTCGCCAAAGTGTCATCTTTTTACCAACATTTTCACTTCATTTTCACTTCACTTTTAACCATATTTCGCCTTCCCACACCCTTACATAAACCATTTTCATGATTACATGGGTTTTAGACATATTATTTTCCAATGCATCTATTTTAGTGTTTTTGAGTGAATTTATGATTAAATATTGGAAAAATGACATGTTTACACTTATATATGAAAGTGGGATGAGTTTCATGATGTTTACAGGTGTATTTGAAGACTCCAACCAAGTCAAATTTGACCATCAAGTCTCAAATTCGAATTCCCTCTTCAACCCTTTGAAGATTTGATAAAGATTTGGAGATCTACTCAAGTATCTTGGATGGAGATTAATCATGAAAGAAATATTTGTGAGAGGATTTGTAGAGATATCACTTGATAGGTGTGAGCACATGGTTGTAACCAAATGAGA